>CM069908.1:31140211-31182321 GCA_036172215.1 Camellia granthamiana | reverse complement strand
AAGTGTTTCTATGTGTTATTGCTACAACATCAAAATATGTATCCATCATGAATTTCGAAAGTGTTTTAAGAATGAGTCTCAATCTCATTAAGCTGTTTGGCCAGGTTCTGAGCCTTATTTTCAAACCCAAAGTTGAAAAGGAAATGGGAAATGAAACTGTAACGTGATAAGTGGAAATATAAGTGTGGACCATCTATCAAATGCTGCTATTTTAGTCATTGTTTATAGTTGGTTTAGTATATTTCTACTGGACTGTGGCTCACCCTATATGGGACATCATTTTCAGGTATAGGTAGCATGCCACCTCCAAGGACATAGCTTGGGAGGCTAGAGGCAGGCGGACTTTTGACTTTTGTTATCTTTTGGATATATTACATGTAAATTCAAGCCAAGGGCTTAATGTGTATTTGAGTTAGTACTCTACTTTTTGTAACCAAGTGTTAACTTGGAAAGCTGTAAGCCCGTAGGGCATTTGCTTTTGTCGTTAACATGTAATACTTTTTGTAATGAATTACTCTGATGAATGGAATGACGATTATCTTTTATATCAATGCATGTCTAGATTAATAGGTTTGATGTTATTATTTTGAGGGCGTTACAACTTGGTATCAGAGCGTACCGGGTTTGAACACTTTGGGTACGTGGGAAGTGATTAGTATCACAATGGGTTTGTCTCGCTTGTTAGAGACTTAGATGTAGTGTTATGTACTTATGTGATAACATGCTTATGTGACTATTTGGGTATGGGATTTAGTTTCTAGGATGTTGATTGGATCCTCGGGTTTCTGGGAGTCTTGTTGGAAAAGCACTTGATCAATGCTGTTTCTAACCGGAACTCTAGTAACGCCTCGGGACTATCATTATCCGGAAATGAAATTCGTAAGTGCTTATGTGTTTATATGCTTACGTGGAGTGAATTACAGTTGTCCATGCATTAGGACGCGAGTGTTTAGCTTCGGCACATTTATGAATGTGCTAATGTTCTTCGTTGCCTTTATTAGGATGTCAGGACGAGGACGTGGAGGTAGGCGAGGTAGGCCTAGGAGGCAGGAAGTGCCTATACCGGATGAGATTCTGGCACAGCAGGAGGGGGTTGGCCAGGCCAATGTGGCCGAGCCAGCAGGTTAGGAGGCTATGGGCGCTTTAGCCCGAGGGATAGCCAATGCTTTGAGGGAGTCTATGGGTATTCTCAGAGCTGAGAATCCAGTTCAGGCTCCAGTGCAGGCCCAGGTTGTTGAGGCAGGGCCTTCCTTCTTGAAGAGGGAGTTTTTCCGGTCTAATCCGGATGAGTTTGTTGGGGATCCGAAAGAGCCACTTAAGGCTGACGAGTGGTTGGAGCAGATGAGTAAGACATTTGAGATGCTAGGCATCGAGGATGGAGCATTGAAAGTGACCTTGGCATCTTTCCAGCTGAAGGGGGATGCGGGTCAGTGGTGGAAGTTCGTGAAGGGTCGCATTGGTGGCACTTGGGAGGCTTTTGTGAATGCTTTCCAGGAGAAGTTTTTATCTTCAGCTGTCAGGGAGAAGCTGAGAGACCAGTTCTGCCAGCTTTTGCAGTTGAGTTCTTCAGTGGCCGAGTATGAGGCTACTTTTACTAGCTTGTCCAGGTCCGCACCTGAACTTGTGGCGTCCGAGGAACGCCGCTGTATCGAGTTTGAGAAGAGGTTGAGGCGCGGCCTCAAGATGAGAGTTGGGGGTTCTATGACCCGAGACTATGGGCGCTTGGTTGATGCTGCAGCCCATATGGAGATCATGATGCAGGAGGAGGAGGGACAGAGAGGCTCCAAGAGGAGCCAGGATGGTCAGGGTGATGGCAGGAGACAGAGGGGTGCTAACCCTCAGCAGTCTCAGGGTGGTGTTGCTAGATCGACCTTTCCAGTGCTGAGTGCAGGCTTGGGGAGAGGCAATCAGGGGGAGTTCACCTGTTACAAGTGTAGTCAGCTGGGCCACAAGGCTTCGGTTTGCCCACAGAGGGGAGGAGGTCAGAGAGCTGCTTCATCTTCAGTTAGACCGCAGAGCCAGAGTCAGGGCAGAGGCCAATCTTTGTCTTGTTATCAGTGTGGTCAGCCTGGGCACCTGAAGAGGTTTTGCCCGCAGTTGAGTACCACTTCGGGAGCGTCTGGTTCTAGGCAGACGCAGGGTTTTCAGCCAGCTCAGTCTGTGCAGGCCTCAAGGGCCAATCCGGGGGCTTCATCGTCCTAGTCTGTGCAGTAGTCGTATGCTCCGAGGGGTGAGCAGGTGGATCAGGGGCCTACAGGGCGTGTGTATGCTATTACCGCACAGGACCTAGTACCGGCTCCATCAATTGTGAGAGGTACCTTTCTGTTTTGCAACTCGGTTGCTAGTGTGTTGATTGATACGGGTGCATCTCATTCTTTTGTATCTGCTGCATTTGCATCTGTTTTGGAGTTGGAGTTGGCACTATTAGCATCTCCTATTTGTGTAGTATCACCTGTTGGGGGTGAATTGATTTTGAGGCACGGATGTAGGGGTTGTGATATAGAGGTCGCAGACCGTAGGCTTCCGTTTCCATTTGTGGTTATGCCCATGAAGGGCTTTGATGTTATTTTGGGTATGGACTGGTTATCGTCATACCGGGCAGTTATTGATTGCTACCGCCAGAGGGTCACTGTTTGTACCTTGAGCGGGGAGTGTTTCCATTTCTTGGGAGACCTGGTGGGTAGTGTTTTGCCACTGGTATATGATCCGCGAGGGCGGAGTGAGATTAGTGGTCTACTTGCTAGCCTTATAAGTAGTGAGTGTGATAAGACCGGGGTGGAGTTGTCGAGGGTGGTGTGTGAGTATTCGGATGTCTTTCCTGAGGATCTTGTTAGTTTGCCACCTCACCGGGAGATCGAATTCTCCATTGATATAGTGCCCGGCACGACGCCGATTTCTATGGCACCTTATCGTTTTGCCCCAGCCAAGTTAGTTGAGTTGAAGATTCAGCTCCAGGAATTGCTGAATAAGGGCTTTGTACGTCCTAGTGTTTCACCGTGGGGAGCACCGACCCTCTTTGCTAAAAAGAAAGATGGTGCCTTGAGACTTTGTATCGACTACCGGAAGTTGAATCGGGCTACGGTCAAGAATAAGTACCCTATGCCCCATATAGATGATCTGTTTGACCAGTTGAAGGGTTCTCGTTGTTTATCTAAGATAGATTTGAGATCAGGTTACCACCAGTTGAGGGTCAGGGAGGAGGATATTCTGAAGACGGCATTCCGTACGCGGTATGGCCATTATGAGTTTCTGGTGATGCCTTTTGGGCTCACCAACGCACCGGCAGTCTTTATGGATTTGATGAACCGGATATTCCGGGAATTCTTAGATCGTTTTGTGGTTGTCTTCGTGGACGACATTCTGATTTATTCACCTTCTGAGGAAGAGCACGAGGAACACTTGAGAGTGGTGCTTGAGTTACTTAGAGCCCATAGGCTGTATGCCAAGTTTGGGAAGTGTGAGTTCTGGCTAGGGGAAGTCAAGTTCTTAGGCCATGTGGTTTTCGGGAAAAGGGTGTCCGTTGATACATCTAAGACTGAGGCAGTGCAAGATTGGGCACAGCCTAAGAGTGTGTTTGAAATCCGCAGTTTTCTGGGATTAGCTGGGTATTACCACCGGTTTGTGAGGGATTTCTCCAAGCTAGCTTCGCCGTTGACTAGATTGACTCGGAAGGGAGTCAAATTTGTGTGGAGTGAGACTTGTGAAAAGTCATTCCAAGAGCTGAAGGTTAGATTGACCACCGCTTCGGTCTTGATTATTCCGGAGAGAGGGTTGGGTTATGCGGTTTATTGTGATGCCTCACGAGAGGGTTTGGGTTGTGTGTTGATGCAAGAGGGGAAAGTGGTTGTCTATGGCTCACGTCAGTTGAAAATACACAAGAAGAATTACCCTACACATGACCTAGAGCTAGCAGCTGTGATCTTTGCCTTGAAAATCTGGAGGCACTACCTTTATGGGGAGAGATTCGAGGTATTCTCGGATCATAAGAGTCTGAAATATCTGTTTACACAGAAGGACTTGAACTTGAGGCAGAGGAGGTGGATGGAGTTTATTGAGGATTATGACTTTGAGTTGCACTATCATCCGGGGAAGGCCAATGTTGTAGCCGATGCCCTTAGCAGGAAATCCATTAGTGATGTAGCTTGTATCGCCATCCGGGAGTGGGAGATGTTGGGTGCTCTTGGCAAGTTTGATTTGCTTCTAGGCGAATCTGTTGAGGCTGCGGCCTTGTTTTCTGTTGTTGCACGGCCTACACTTGTGACTCGAGTGTTAGAGGCACAGGTAGGTGACCTTGAGGTAGAATCCCTCCGAGAGAAGTTCTCCAGTGGGAAGGTTGAGAAGGGTTTGACGGTGTATCCCGACCTGAGTGTGAGATACCGAGACCGTTTGTTTGTGCCGGAGGCTTGCCGAGAGGAGGTACTCCGAGAGTTTCACCATTCACGCCTTGCAGTACATCCGGGAGGCACCAAGATGTATAGAGATTTGGGTCGCCAGTTTTGGTGGAGAGGCATGAAGAGAGATGTGGCAGTTTTCGTATCTAGGTGCCTTACTTGTCAGCAAGTGAAGGCCGAGCATCAGAGGCCAGCGGGTTTGTTAAAACCCTTGCCTATTGCCGAGTGGAAGTGGGAGCATGTCACTATGGACTTCGTTGTAGGCCTTCTGAGGACTCAGCGGGGTAGTGATGCCATTTGGATGGTTGTAGACCGGTTGACTAAGTCAGCGCACTTCATTCCTATGCGCGTGAGGGATTCGGTAGATCATCTTGCCGACTTGTATATTCGGGACATAGTGAGGTTGCACGGGGTCCCAGTGACGATCGCCTTAGATAGAGATCCTCGTTTTACTGCTAGGTTGTGGCAGAGTTTGCAGAGTGCCTTGGGCACTAAGTTGACCTTTAGTACGGCTTATCATCCTCAGACTGACGGGCAGTCTGAGTGTACTATTCAGATCCTTGAGGATATGCTTCGGGGTTGTGTCCTTGACTTTAGTGAGACGTGGGAGAGGCACTTGCCCTTGGTGGAGTTTGCCTACAACAACAGTTTCCAGTCTAGTATTGGTATGGCACCGTTTGAGGCCTTGTATGGCCGACCGTGTAGGTCTCCAGTTTGTTGGGCCGAGGTGGGTGATGCACCTTTGTTGGGTCCGGAGTTGGTGAGGGAAACGACGGAGAAAGTTGAGCTTATCCGTAGGAGGCTTGTTACAGCCCAGAGTCGTCAGAAATCTTATACCGACCGTAGGAGACCTTTGGTGTTTGAGGTAGGTGATCATGTCTTTTTGAAGATATCACCTAGGTAGGGATTGATGAGGTTTGGGAAGAGTGGGAAGTTGTCCCCTCGGTTTATTGGTCCTTTTAAGATTCTTGAGAGGATTGGCGAGGTTGCCTATCATTTAGCTTTGCCGCCACAGTTGTTCGGAGTGTATGACGTGTTTCACGTGAGTATGCTTCGGAAGTATGAGCCGGATCCATCGCATGTATTGGATTGGACCGACTTGGAGGTAGATGAGGATGCCTCGTATAAGGAGAGACCGGTACGGGTCTTGGATAGACGGGATCAAGTCTGGCGAGGCAAGACCATTCCCTTGATAAAAGTCTTGTGGAAACATCACGGGGTGGAGGAAGCCACTTGGGAACGTGAGTTGGAGGTCCGAGAGAAGTATCCGGATCTATTTGTGGATGTTTGAGTACTTGTTATGTATTTTATTGTATTATTGGACCTTAAGAATATTGAATATATCTAAGGTTGTAAAACATAGTTTATGTTTTCGTTTAATAGAAGTGTTTTGAAACTTGCCTCGAAATGGAAGTTTAATGTGACATTGTATATGTTGGTTGTATTATGGAAATGAAATTATATCATGAAAAATGAATATGATCTGGGAATGGGAACCACGTATATTGTAAATTGTTGAAATGGAAAGGAAATGCATGTTGACATGTATATATTGTGAAATGCCTCTTGATAAGAGATGGGATGACCTGTAACGGGTCGAGCTATTGAATGTTGAGCTGTAACATTGTTTAAATTGAGAAAAGAACTGTTTTCGAAAACTTGTGCTTAATTTCGGGGACGAAATTCTTTAAGGGGGAGAGATTATAGCGATCTCGGGTTTTACTCCTTGTTGTACAGTGATCCAGACTTGGTTCCGTGGATGTTAGTAGTTATATAAATCTTGTTTACGTCCTTTCATACTTCGTATTTGAGTTATAGGATGTGATGGGCAGGTTTATTACAGGTTGGTTGTGTTTGGGAGCAAAGGGTTGCTACCCAGAATTTTGATCCTTCGCTCGAGCAAGCAGTTTGTCGCTCGAGCGAGAGTTGTGTTTTGTGCTTGATGGCTCGAGCCAGAGTTTCTTCGCTCGAGCGAGCGTCTGCGTCTCGTTCAGATCTGAGAGCTGTGTTTCTTGGCTCGAGCGAGCTTTCCTTCGCACGAGCGAGCTTTTCTTCGCTCAAGCGAGCGAGGTGTATCTTTTCGAGCTCTTCACTCAAGCGAGCATTCTGTCGCTCGAGTGTGCTTCTAGGTTGCAGACCTGAAGCATCGAGTTTTTGGCTCGAGCGAGAAGTTCCTCGCTCGAGCGAGGGTTTCTTGTGTCTGGTCGCTCGAGCGACCAAGTCTTCGCTTGAGCGAGCCTGTTGTATATGAGTAGACAGCAACGGGGAAGAACATCACTTTTCTTCTTCTTTTATTTCCCAAACCCTTGAGCTGACTCTCTCTCTCTCTCTCTAAACTTGCCTTCTCTCTAGGGTATCATCTAGCTAGAGTGTGAATCTACCCTAGGTTCTTTGTTAAAAAGATAGAGTGGGTTGAGGGCTTCGTTCTAATCTGAAAAACTTGGGATTTGGAGCACGTTGGATTTTGGTCTTCATCTCCGTTTTGGCTCTAACTTCGAGGTAGGGATACCCTACTCTTCCTTATAAGCTTTGTCTTTGAATTTTGGCATTTTGATATGTTGGGGGTTGTTATGGTAATTTTGGGAAAGTTTGGGTCTTTGTGTAATTTTACAAAAGATGGGGTTTTATATATATATGAACCTATATGCATGTTTGGCATAGAGAAATGAGATAAATGTTGGGTTATTGATAGAAATGGAACCTTAGGGTTGTTATGTTAATTACGGGAATGCCCTAATTACATTGATGAATTAATTTGTGAAATTAATTTGAGACATGAGGAATTGAGTTGAGAATGTTGAAATTGGGAATATATGGGGTTAAAGGGTGCAGTTGGATTATTTATCACTCACCAAATTGAAATGTTGATATTTTATCCATTTGATGCATTTATTTTCTGTTTAGAAATAACTGCTTTTGGCTATCGGTAGAGAATAGTCTTGATTGTTGTAGACAATGCATGATGATTAGGCAAACTAAAACTAATCGATTGAGTGTGCTATCGAATATAGCGGTTGGAATAATACATTAACTTTATGTATTGATTGATTGTATATGACCTATGTGTGTATACATTGTGTGTGTGTGGGAGGAGATAGGGGATGTACTCCACGGTTTAGGGGAAGATAGGGGATGGACCTCTAAATCGGATTTCGTGTGACATTGATACAGCACTACAATGTGTATCAAGTGTTGATTATGGAAGTGTTTGAATTGATTTGATATAGCACTAAAATGTATATCGTTATCAATTGTGAAGTATATAAGTGTTTCTATGTGTTATTGATACAGCATCAAAATGTGTATCCATCATGAATTTTGAAAGTGTTTTAAGAATGAGTCTCAATCTCATTAAGCTGTTTGGCCAGGTTCTGAGCCTATTTTCAAACTCAAAGTTGAAAAGGAAATGGGAAATGAAACTGTAACGTGATAAGTGGAAATATAAGTGTGGACCATCTATCAAATGCTGCTATTTTAGTCATTGTTTATAGTTGGTTTAGTATATTTCTACTGGGTTGTGGCTCACCCTATATGGGACATCATTTTCAGGTACATGTAGCATGCCACCTCCAAGGACATAGCTTGGGAGGCTAGAGGCAGGCAGACTTTTGACTTTTGTTATCTTTTGGATATATTACATGTAAATTCAAGCCAATGGCTTAATGTGTATTTGAGTTAGTACTCTACTTTTTGTAACCAAGTGTTAACTTGGAAAGCTGTAAGCCCGTAGGGCATTTGCTTTTGTCGTTAACATGTAATACTTTTTGTAATGAATTACTCTGATGAATGGAATGACGATTATCTTTTATATCAATGCATGTCTAGATTGATGGGTTTGATGTTATTATTTTGAGGGCGTTACATATATATATACATATAAATTTTTGGAGTGGTAGGATATTACCCCCCAACAATTTAGACCTTGCCCCGCCTAATCACGATGACTAAAATATTAGTTGGTCGCTAAAAATAAATTATTGGCTACCAAACCTTTGGTCGCCAAAGATGAAAATAAATTTTTTGTTTTCCATTCGGCGACTAAATATTTTTAGTAGCCAAAACTAACTAAACAACTACTAAAATATTAGTTGGTTGCTGAAAATAAATTATTGGCTACCAAACCTTTGGTCGCCAAAGATGAAAATAAATTTTTTGTTTTCCATTCGGCGACTAAATATTTTTAGTAGCCAAAACTAACTATACGGCGACTAAAATATTAGTTGGTCGCTAGAAATAAAATTGTTGGCTACCAAACCTTCGGTCGCCAAAGATGGAAATAAATTTTTTGTTTTCCATTCGGCAACTAAATATTTTTAGTAGCCAAAACTAACTATACGGCTACTAAAATATTAGTTGGTCGCTGAAAATAAATTATTGGCTACCAAACCTTTGGTCGCCAAAGATGAAAATAAATTTTTTGTTTTTCATTGGGCGACTAAATATTTTTAGTAGCCAAAACTAACTACACGGCGACTAAAATATTAGTTGGTCACTGAAAATAAAATTATTGGCTACCAAACCTTTGGTCGCCAAAGATAGAAATAAATTTTTTGTTTTTCATTCGGCGACTAAATATTTTTAGTAGCCAAAACTAACTATACGACGACTAAAATATTAGTTGGTCGCTGAAAATAAATTATTGGCTACCAAACCTTTGGTCGCCAAAGATGAAAATAAATTTTTTGTTTTCCATTCGGCGACTAAATATTTTTAGTAGCCAAAACTAACTATACGGTGACTAAAATATTAGTTGGTCGCTGAAAATAAAATTATTGGCTACCAAACCTTTGGTCACCAAAGATGGAAATAAATTTTTTGTTTTCCATTTGGCGACTAAATAATTTTAGTAGCCAAAACTAACTATACGGCGACTAAAATATTAGTTGGTCGCTGAAAATAAAATTTTTGGCTACCAAACCTTTGGTCGCCAAAGATGAAAATAAATTTTTTGTTTTCCATTCGGCGACTAAATATTTTTAGTAGCCAAAACTAACTATACGGCGACTAAAATATTAGTTGGTCGCTGAAAATAAAATTATTGGCTACCAAACCTTTGGTCGCCAAAGATGGAAATAAATTTTTGTTTTCCATTTGGCGACTAAATAATTTTAGTAGCCAAAACTAACTATACGGCGACTAAAATATTAGTTGGTCACTGAAAATAAAATTATTGGCTACAAACCTTTGGTCGCCAAAGATGGAAATAAATTTTTTGTTTTCCATTCAGCGACTAAATAATTTTAGTAGCCAAAACTAACTATACGGCAACTAAAATATTAGTTGGTCGTCTGAAAATAAATTATTGGCTACCAAGCCTTTGGTCGCCAAAGTTGAATATAAATTTTTTTGTTTTTTATTTGGCGACTAAATAATTTTAGTAGCCAAAACTAACTATACGGCGACTAAAATATTAGTTGGTCGCTAAAAATAAATTATTGGCTACCAAACCTTTGGTTGCCAAAGATGAAAATAAATTTTTTGTTTTCCATTCGGCGACTAAATAATTTTAGCAGCCAAAACTAACTATACAGCGACTAAAATAATTTAGTCGCTGAAAATACATTTTTTGCGACCAAACTATTGGTCGCCAAAGATAAGAAATTTAATTTTTGTTTTTCATTCTGCGACAAAATAATTTTAGTAGCCAAAACTAACTATTTTAGTCGCTGAAAATACTTTTTTTGCGACCAAACTGTTGGTCGCCAAAGATAAGAAATTTAATTTTTGTTTTTGATTCGGCGACTAAATTATTTTAGTAGTCAAAACTAACTATACAGCAACTAAAATAGTTTTTAGCCGTTGAAAATACATTTTTTGCGACCAAACTGTTGGTGGCCAAAGATAAAAATTAATTTTTTGTTTTTCATTTGGCAACTAAATAATTTTAGTAGGCAAAAATAACTATACAGCGACTAAAATTTTTGTTTTGTCGCCAATTGTGGAATATTTAGCGACTAAAATTTTTTTTCATCGCCAATTGTGACATTTTTAGTGACTACATTTCTTTTAGTCGGCAATAATCAATATAGCCCGACTAAAAAAAATAGTAGCTAAATCTTGTACTTTTGCCGACTAATATAATGTTTGGTGGCCAATTCCGCCACTTTTGGCGACTAAATTTTTTATAGTCGCCAAATTTGGTCGTCAAAAGTGTAATTTCCTGTAGTGATTAGGTTAAAATAAAACGCAGATTATGAATGATTAAGAAATGAACTAGGTTTTAGAGACTAAAATTTAAGAACAAAATTATTTTTTAGGGACCAAATAATTTTGTTATGAAGAGTGTCATTCTTATATTTTTAGTAACAAAAATTGGATATTAGGGACGAATTATTATCCTTTTGGGACCAAATTTTTTGTCACAACAAATAAACTATTTTGAGACCAAATTATTTTCTCCCTAAAATCTATTTATTAGTGACATTTTCAAAATTTTGTTGCTAAAAGCCTTATTTTTGACTTTTCGGGACGACATTTTAGCGACTATCCTCATGACGATGGAAATTAGTCCCTACTATTTTTTGTAACAACATTTTCAGTTTTAGAGACCAAAACATTTTGTCTCTAAAACTCTTATATGTTATAGTGTGGGTTTGATTTGAGACTGCTCTTGGTGATTCAAACTATTCATTTTTTAGGACTCGTTAAATAGAATATTTATGCAAAAAATAATGATGATTGAATATCAGTAGATATATGTTTGAATTACATTTGTCTTACAAAAATGAGCAACAAATATAATTTCAATAATAGCCATTTATTTTTTGTAATATAAATGTAATTCAAACATATATTTACCGTATTTGATGAACTTAATTTTCTTTTATGAATTTATTCAATGAATCTTAAAAAATGAATGGTTCAAATTAGCAAAATTAGCCCTAAAATGAGTTTACCAAACCTAAACTATTCTCTCAAGTTGGATGGCCAACTTCAAAAAACCCAAACCCAATCCTAAAAACATGAATATGGGAAAATCTATGTTACACACCCACACAAAGTAAGGGTGTAAATTTAGCAGACTGACCTGTGACTCAGCCTGGCCCAACTAGGCTTGGGCCCGAGCCGAACCCAAGACCCTAGGCTTGGGAAGTCTGTTTCGAAGCCCCACCCTGTCCGGTCTGGTCCATGAACCCACCCCATTGACCCACTCAAGGTTCGGCCTGCCCAAGGCTTAGTTTCATTTTTTGTGGAAAAATAAAATTTTTGTGGAAAAAAATAGGGGAAAAAAAATGGTCAAGGCAAGCCTGGTCCGCCAGCCAGCTCGCCCGAGGCCCAAATACCCTCGGGCTTGGGCCTAATTTTTTGGCCCATTGGCCTACCCGACCAAGCCCGAATTTTAGTGAAAGCCCGCGCGGCCCGACGATGGGCTGGGTTGGGCTGGATCAAAGGGTGTGTACTATATGCACCAATAATATATTTTTGTGGTATATGTTATCTATTTTTTGATAAATGTGATGTAATTTTTTAGTAAAGTTACAACAATTTGTTGTTTATAAATAAAATTATGAATTTTGTAGTAATATTATGTATTTTTATTGTCACGACCCCAACCCGCCCCTAGTAGGATGGTGCCGTGATGGCCAGTAATCCGTAATTACCGAAGGCCAACTTGTCGAAATCCAAGACAATCAGAGTATAATGTACGGGGCTTACAAATGCGGAAGCAATAAATCAAATACAAAAGGTCCCTAAGAGCTTGTGCGTAGATCAAATGAGACAACGTATACCATATGATTTACATCCAGTCCAAAATAACAAAATACAAATTTACAACTTGATCAAAAGGCTTCTCGGCCGACAAGAACAAAATACAGCAATTACAAGCCAAGAAGCATGATTTTCAAGAGTTGCCGACGTAAATACAAAAATGCCGACATAAATGCAAAACAGCCGATGTAAGTACAAAACTGCTGACGTAAAAGAGTCAAGCCGACATGTCAAGAGTCCAAAACAAGCCTTGCAAAATAGACTAGGCGTCGCCGCCGTCCTGCTCATCACCTACATATATATAGAGAGGGTGAGTTTGACAACTCAGTGAATGGTACAGATAATAAAGGTTTTTGCATGAATAGCCGAGGTCCTTCAAAGCAAAACAAAACTTTCTAAATCCTACGAATATTAGCCGAAGTCCTTCTGACGCAGAATTCATCAAAACTTTACCAAATCAAGGGATGAACCATATTCATCTATGAAGTCTTACCATATATCAAGAGATGCTTACCAACATCGGCATAACACAAATCAAAACTATCAAATCAAGTGATGAACCGTATTCATCTAACAAGTCTTACCATATTTCAGGGGATGCTTACCAACATCGGCATAACACAAATCAAAACTATCAAATCAAGTGATGAACCGTATTCATCTAACAAGTCTTACCATATTTCAGGGGATGCTTACCAACATCGGCATAACACAAATCAAAACTATCAAATCAAGTGATGAACCGTATTCATCTAACAAGTCTTACCTTATTTCAGGGGATGCTTACCAACATCGGCATAACACAATCAAAGCTATCAAATCAAGTGATGAACCGTATTCATCTAACAAATCTTACAAAACTTGCAAACTTGTGTGACTTAGGCCCGTAGCCCTTTTTCACCTTATTGTGTGACTTAGGCCCGTAGCCCTTTTTCACCTTATTGTGTGACTTAGGCCCGTAGCCCTTTTTCACCTTATTGTGTGACTTAGGCCCGTAGCCCTTTTTCACCTTATTGTGTGACTTAGGCCCGTAGCCCCTTTTTCACACGTTGGCTTTTCCAAGAAAGGACCGTATCCTTTTTAACACATGAACTAATGTCACTTAGGCCCGTAGCCCTTTTTGACAAGATGGTGCTGCGAAAGTTTATAGTCCTCCAGCTAGGGACTTTCACAAGTAGTGCTGCGAAAGTTTATAGTCCTCCAGCCTAGGGACTTCCACAAGTAGTGCTGCGAAAGTTTATAGTCCTCCAGCCTAGGGACTTTCACACTTAATATCAAAACCAGGTTTATAATTGATACATTCGAAATAGGCTAATCATTCATGCTCATCAAAGACTTTCATTAAAACAAGCGAGACAAGATTTATCAAAACACTATAACATAGCTTTATTAAAAGCACCACTCACCTCGGTGTTCTTGGGTGAAGGCTCAAAGCAAAGATCAAAGTCCTGGCAATCACAAGGCAAACCACATTCTCAAAACAAGCTTCGTATGCACATAATGATCTCGGCACTCTCACCGAATCCAAGTCAAAAGTAAAGCAAGCATGACAAGGGTCAAACGCTGTTTTCCACCTCATGGAAACACACTGGGCACTACCCAGGTCTAGCCGAGGTCCCACACCTCCTTGCCGAGGTGTGAACCTGATGGCCACACACAAAACGAAATCGGGAAAAACCTGGGTTTCCCTTTGAGGAACGCAAAGGACAAAATAATCAAGAACATCAAGAACATGCATGCTGGAGTTCATAACTAGTACATTCAAAATCTGAGATCCCATGCAAAGAGCTCAAAACATGGACCTGGGTATTCGTACAAGGAAAACATGCAAGAACAAACACAAAAACATGGTTCTTGTTCCAAACTTTCGGATCAAAACGAGACTTTACTCAAGAACACATGAACATCAACTTTCTCTTTCAAAACCGACTTCAAATCGTTGCATGGCATGCAAAACAAACACAATCATGCAATGCAGCTTGATAACCAATAAGAGCAATCAAAGTAGAGCAAGAATCTAACCTCAAAACTCAGATCCAACGGTTGGATCGCCAAAGATCAAGATCAAGAATGAACTTCTCACTCTAAGACTCCTTCTCTCTTCTTTGAGAGCTTCTCTCTCTAGAGACAAGGATTTGAGACAAAATGATTTGTCTCCAAGCCTGCCGACTGTCTATACACACAGCTCAGACACGTGGCTCAACCTGGTTGGCTCAGCTCAAAAGGTGACTGATTGATAAGACAAGTCACTGACAAAGCGTACTCGACAAGCTAAGGCAAAGCGCCTCGGCGATCAAAGACATCGGCTAAAGACAAGGCCTCGGCAAAGCGTAACAAAGACATCGGCTAGGGAGGACGACACTTACTAAGTCGTGCCACACCTGACCTGGAACAAGACACCAAGTGCAAAGACATCTCGGCCTGGAAGGTACACTTCTCGGCCTTGGTTCTGAACATCTCGGCAATCATGCCGGAGTGAAGATGGAGGTCAACAGATGGCTCCAGAATAGCTCTAAGTGCAAAGGTTCAAAAGTGGACTACACTGAGCCGACCTCGGCCACACACACACCAAGCACGGAACAAGATCAAGCAAGCACACATAACAAAGCAAGCCGAAACAAGATTAATAAGGTTGTAACATATCAAGACGAGGTCTTACATGAATGTATGCAAGTATAGCTAAGTCAAGAATGAGGGTTGTTACATTTATGGTGATGCTACACATTTTTTTATTCAAGCATGTTCTAACAAAAAAGTATGCATAATTACTACAAAAATGCATAGCATTACTAGAAAATGTGTAATTTATTTTTAAACAACAAATTGTCATAACTCTACCAGAAAACACGTAATATTTATCACAAAAATAAATAATATATACCATAAAAATATATAATAAAATTACATATATACACATCTTTTGAAAAGTGTGTAGTGTAACATTACTCATCACGATTAATAACTTGTGTGAAAGTGTCACAGGGCAACATCATGTGGCTCTCTATCTATATCAAATAATTTTTCATTAATTAGGCATAAAAATTCATGCAAAATTCGAAGTGGTCATATGTGCAGCTACCAACTGTTTTATTTATTTAAGGGTTGTTTGTCAAGTTATTAAAAAATATATATTTATTGTCTTTTTATTATATTTTTCTTTAAATTCTATTTGGGTTATATTATCTTTTATTTGGCCATATCACCTTATATTTAGGTCACATCATATCTCTATCACATTGCACATCTTTTCGTTAAAAAAAAAAAAAAAAATTACTAAAATAATCTATTCCCAAACAATTCCTAGTTTAACTAGCAATTGTACACGTTATTTTTATCTTGTGTAATAATGCTTTTTAAATAAGAAATTGATGAAATTGATATCAAGTAAATGATATGAATAATTTTTTAATGGGATAAATTCATAATATATAAGAATTTTAATGAAAAAAATATCTATTAAAAAAAATTAGAATGAGATATGACATACGGTAACATGTCAAACATCTTTGTGGCAGTAATACATCAAGTTAATTATTTATTATTAAAAGCATCTCTAGCATTGTGTCAAATTTTTCATCAAATTTAAGTAAAATTTTTATAAAAAGTATAATCTGACATGGTGCAGTACAATGTTAAATTTAAAATTTCGTCAAATGCCCGATTGTCCGAAAAGACGTCCGGACATGGGCAAAAATTGAGTTTAGATAAAGAAAATTCGGTTGTCCGAGAGGATGTCTGGTCTAACGGTTGCCTACAAATTTGATGAACAATAACGCTCGCTTCATTTGATGAAATGTTTGATTCTCCCTCTATCTAATATCAGTTTAATGACAACGTTGGAACTGACATTTCTTTCTTTTTCATCAAATTTGAATTTGATGAAACATCTGATATAACGTTGGAGATGGTCTAAGTTATTGGTTATAATGTAAAAGTCTATGCACCAAGTCCTATATCAGATCAGATAGATAGTCAAATATGGAATGCGACATCCTCAGGGGTGCTATCTGTCTGCTCTGTTTGTAAAGGTATGTTGGCTTCAGCAGGCCCTATGTTAAGGTCTACTAAATTAGTGTGGATTTATTACATGCCACCAAAAGTCCAATTATTTACTTGGCTAGCTTGGCAAAATAGAATTAGGACTTCAGTTTTCTTACAAAGAATTGGTGTCCTTCACAGTTCTGCTTCAACACTAAGTGTTTTTTGTAATGCTGAGTTGGAAACTGTGAATCTTATGTTGGTTTCTTGCTCATTTGCTTGGAAGGTGTGGTCTGCAATGCGTTATTGGTGGGATGTTGTAGGGGCTTTACCTGAATCTGTTGAAGGAATTCTATTATAGTGGGAAGGACAATGTTTTAGGAGTCAAGAAAGGAAGATTTGGAGAGGAGTGCCTCTGGTTGTGGTGTGGTCTCTCTGGAAACACAAGAATGCTATAGTGTTTAATGCCTCTATTCCACACTTGGCAGAGCTGTGTGAAGTGATAAAGGTGAGAATTGCATTATGGTTGAAACCAAGGTATTCTAAGCACCACTTTTCAGTGCAGGATTTTTTGGTAAATCTTAGGCAAGTGAGATGTTGCATTAGAGGGAGGGGTGTGTAACTCTCTTAGTCTGGTTCTGTCATGTTGCTGTGTTAGTTTCTTTCTTTTTCCTTTTGGTTGGAATCTCTCCAACTTTGGGGTGGTGCTAGCAGATGATTGGGCTCTTTAGCTGGTGCCAACCTAGTTGGGAGTGGCTATGGAAGCTATGATGCTTTTTGCACCATTGGTCTTTGTTGATGTTTTCCTCTGTAACTGTTTTGTTTGTTGATCATCAATAAAAGTTGTTTTGGCTATTTCAAAAAAAAAAAAATGTAAAGGTTTATTGTTAGATTTATTTATGTGGATGTGTTGCTTTTGAATAATCAAAATCACATAAAAATTTCAAATGGTGTGTTGTTGTTGTTGTTGTTTTTTTTTTTTTTTTTAATAAAAATCACATTAAAATTTCCATAAAAATCATTGAACATAGTTTGATTTTGTAAATAGAGTTTGTTTTTATAAAAATCATACTTGGATTATGGAATTAAACGTAATACAGAGGAAACAATATTGTTGGATGGTGTTGTAGTCGAGCTTTGTATCCTTTGTATTTGATACAGTTAAAGAATTTTTTTTTTTTTTTGAGGGGGGGGGGGGGGGGTTAATTAGTAGAAGGGTAATTATAAATATGAAAAACATTACATTAAAACTTGAATCTTATATGATTGAGTTTGTTATAAATGAAAGGGTAAATTATAAATACACCCTATGAGGTTTGCTTAAAATACGAATTGTTGTTTTTTTTTTTTTTATAATGAAAATCACATTAAAATTTCCATAAAAATCATTGAACATAGTTTGATTTTGTAAATAGAGTTTGTTTTTATAAAAATCATACTTGGATTATGGAATTAAACGTAATACAGAGGAAACAATATTGTTGGATGGTGTTGTAGTCGAGCTTTGTATCCTTTGTATTTGATACAATTAAAGAATTTTTTTTTTTTTTTTTTTTTTGAGGGGAAAGGGGGGTCAATTAGTAGAAGGGTAATTATAAATATGAAAAACATTACATTAAAACTTGAATCTTATATGATTGAGTTTGTTATAAATGAAAGGGTAAATTATAAATACACCCTCTGAGGTTTGCTTAAAATACGAATTGTCTCCTATAGTTTGGAAAATTACAAATACGTCTTTGTCAGAATTTTTATTTAACAGAATTAATTGAAAAAGTGAAATTTCTAACTGTTCACATATATAATAATAAAATTATCTAAATTATTAATTGAAATAAAATTTTAACATTATTAAAAATTGTTAATTAACTTGATGATTTATTAATAAAAAGACCTATTTGTTATGAAATTAAAAACCTTAGGGGGCATAATGTAATTTTCAAAACTATAGAAGTAATTTGTAATTTAAATAAATTTTAAGGGATGTATGAAAATTTGACACCTAACATATTGTAAGTCAAACTGGGAGAGACTTGTTAGGTCATTGAATTTTTTAATTTGAAAACTATTTGGTAATTACTAAAATATAAGAGTTAAATTTAATCAAGCAATTTGATAAATGTATATATATAAGTTAGATTTTAAAACTTATTAACTTTTTAAATTATTTTATATTATTTATTTTTGTGGTATTGATTTGGTAGCGATGTGGTAACGGTGGAATGGTGGTGGTGGCCTATAATGGAGTGTGGTGAAAGTGAAGGTGGTTGTGTGGTAGCAATGATTGCAATATTGGTATTGTGGCGATTGTGGTGGTTTGTGTCATATGATAGAGTTGGTGGTTGTAGTAGTGGAGTGATAGCGACGATAGTGGTTTTATGATAGTAATAGAAATGGTAATAATTGTGGTAATTAAGTAATAACGGTGGTGATGTTGGTGGTGGTGGTGGTGATAACAATGACAACATGATTGTGGAGGTGGAGATAGAGGAGCAACAGTGGTGATAGTTACAGTGGTGGCGACAATATTGTGGTAATTTATTTTCATTAGTTACATTTGGGTTGATGTTGGAATGGATTACCAAACATCAAACACCATCTGTAAAAGCTGTTGTTTTTGTGCACCACTCAAATTTCTACATTTCTAGAATTTAGAGGAGCACTGAATGTTTAATTGTGAAATAGAATTTCATGAACAAGGTAGAATACATACAATTGTCTCTTAAGATTTCATCCACAGTAACACAATGACTCTGTTTGTAACATATAATTCAACCAATCATGATATATGAATCTTGAAAGAATGGACAGAGGCAAAGTATGTGACATGTAATAAGGAAAAAAACATTACTTATAAAAGAAGCATTCTTGCCATTTTTTTCTTCTGTTAGTGGTTTCTTTTTCCTTTCAATTTTTTTCTGTCATCATATTGATTTCAAAAGGTTGGGGAGACTTCCCTGCCTTTTTTATTTTTCAATAATTTTTCTATAAAATCATTGGGTTGTTTTTGTTCGTTTTGATTTCAGAATAGAAATTGAGTGAACGGTTTTTCTTCATTTTTTTACTATAAAGCCACTGGCCTGTTCCTTTTTTTTGCTTCTGCGATCAGGAGTTACGTATTCATTGGTGTCAAATTATTTTTTTTCTTTCAATTGGCAAAACAATGGAAGCAGAGCTTTGTATCTGAAATGGCTTTTGACGTTTTTATTTGATTTTCAAGTAGCGCTACAAATCAAGTAGTGCATTTTGTCAATTGTAACTGTTGGGTTCGTTCAGGAGGACAACGTGGCTGCATATTGGGGTTATAAGTGGAGGGTATTATGGGAATAAAAAAATAGTAGAAAACAATCTATGTTTTCAGCTTTTTAAATAGTAGTAGATAAATAATATTTCACTCCGTATGTGTTACTTTTTATAAATTAAGATAAACACAATTGTCACGGATCAAATTTGGGACGAGTTTGTAGTAATTTGCTCCCACCTCGTGTCATATGGGGTGGGACAAATTTGGGGTTGGCAGTGGCAGGATGGGTGTTGAGCGGAAACCTGGTTAATTTTATAAGTTGAAAAATAAAAATACTAATAAAAATTATAGATGATATAGGATATTACGGATAATTATTTATATTTAATAAAAATTAAAAGATATAAGATAAAAAAAAAATAAATGAGTAAACAATAATATTAAGTATAATATTTTAGTGTTTTAATTTTAAATAGTGAAAAATATATAAATAATAAATAATATATACATATAAATATATTTAATAAATATAATCGGGTGGGTAGAGCGGACGGATAGAGTGGGCAGGGAAAGGAAAACCTGTCCCGCCCTACTTCTTCAACAGGAGGGGGAAAATTCGAGTGGGGCGAGATGGGGGATGCGGAGGCGGAACTAAATGGAAGAAAATAACCATCCTATATGATGGAATATGTCAACTTCTAAAAATAAATGACGATTAAAATTATTTACAAACGTATTTTTTTTATGAAATATGTTGGATAAATGATACTTTTGAAATGCAATTAATATTTTAATATGACCCTTCCCTGATTTGCCATCAAAAATTTTGATAGAAAGTATTTATGGTAAATTATACCATTGGGATCTTTTGTTTAAACGAAATTTCACTTTGATACTCATAGTTTAATTTGAACAATTTAAGCTTCACATTTTCAATTTTGTTGAAATGTGTTAAACAGAAAAAAAAAAAAAAAAAAAAAAAATCACGTGCAAAATTAAAGAAATCAAAATGGAAGGTGAAAGAAATTATAGGGACTACAAGTGTAATTTATTTAGTACATCGGTGGTCATTATAGATTGTTTTAAATTCACTTTGGTCCCTATTGTTAGAATGGTTGAAAGAAAAGGAAAAATGTGTATTTGTATTATATTGAATTAAATTGAATACAATAGGAGAGCCTGTATTTATAGGCTAAACACAAACCTAGATAAGTATAGGAGGAGAGAGAGAGAGAGAGAGAGAGAGAGAGATAGAGATAATCTATATTTACAATACAAGGAGATAAGTATAAATCTAATATATACATTAAGAGCTCGCTTCAAACTCAAGGTGGGTAAGCATCAACCAACTTGAGTTTGGAAACTAGATCACTAAAACGACTAGGAGGATGAGTCTTGGTGAAAATATCAACAGATTGATCAACAGAAGAAATAGGGAGAAGATTAACAGTGCCAAGTGTAACATGCTGTCAAATGAAATGACAATCAATCTCAATGTGTTTGGTGCGATCATGGAAGACAACATTATGAGCAATCTGAATGGCACTCTAATTGTCACAATAGAGAAACGTGGCACCAGGGAAGAAACACCCATATCAACAAGGAACCAGCGAAGCTATAAAAGTTCCTGAGTAGTGTCAGCAAGAGCGTGGTATTTAGCTTTAGTACTAGAGTGAGCAGTAAGAGACTGTTTCTTGCTACGCCAAGTAAAAAGAGAATCTCCTAAGAAGAAACAGAAACCCCTGGTGGAGCGTCGATTAATAGGATCCCCAGCCCAATCAACATCAAAAAAAGGCACGAAGCTCGAGAGAAGAGTGAGCAGAGTAGTGGAGTCCATGGAACATAGTGCCTTTGAGGTAGCGAAGTATGCGAAGTAGAGCAATGTAATGTGGGGTATGGGGAGCCGACATGTACTGAGTAACAAGATAGATAGCATAGGCAATGTCAGGATGAGTCACTGTGAGATAGACAAGACTACCGACCAGCTGGTGATAAAGAGTAGTATCAGAGAGAAGGTCCCCGTCTAAAGGAGTGAGACGAGTCTAAGGATCAACGAGAGTAGAGGTAGTCTTGCAATCGGTAAGACCAGCACGTGCCAGAAGATCGGATGCATATTTGGCTTGTGACAAATAATATCCAGTGGAATCATGAGAGATTTCAAGCCCTAAGAAATAATTAAGAGTACCAAGGTCCTTCATCTCAAACTGACAATTGAGAAATTGTTTGAGGCTAAGAATGCCAGCCACATCATCACCGGTGATGATCATATCTTCCACATAAAAAAGAAGAAGAGTGGTGCCATGAAAAGTGGTCCGAACAAATAGAGCAGAGTCATATGAGCTGGAGGTGAAGCCGAAGTCATGGATGGTGGAACTGAATTTTGCAAACCAAGCTCGTAGGGCTTGCTTGAGACTATAGAGAGCACGCTGTAGTTTGACATCCATCTGAAAAAGATCCCAGTGGCAAGCAGCGGCAACAGCAAGTAAGCTACGCACAAAGG
This sequence comes from Camellia granthamiana, assembly GCA_036172215.1. Taxonomy (NCBI): domain Eukaryota; kingdom Viridiplantae; phylum Streptophyta; class Magnoliopsida; order Ericales; family Theaceae; genus Camellia; species Camellia granthamiana. The sequence goes on along the minus strand of CM069908.1, from coordinate 31,160,498 downwards.
TAAGCCGAGCAACCGAAGCGAAAGTGTCCTCATAATCAATGTCATATTCTTGGGTGAAGCCCTTTGCAACAAGATGGGCTTTGTAGCGCTCAATAGAGCCATCAGAATAGGTCTTGATTTTGTATACCCATCTGCAGCCAATCGCAGTCTTTCCAAGAGGAAGATCAATAACATCCCAGGTATGAGTTTTGTCTAAAGCCTGTAATTCATTAGTTAAAGCTTGTTGCCAAAGAGGATTAGTACAAGCCTCACGATAGGAGGTAGGTTCACAAGTATAAAAGGCAGTAGACCTGACAATATAATCACAAAGATGAACAGGTGGTTGAGTTACCCGATGTGGACGGCATGTGGAAGGAGGATCTGGTAGAGTGGTAGGAGACTCAATGGGACTATCAGAGGGAGCAGTTGGGACTGGATCAGGTGTAGGCAAAGGCGTCTCTAGAGAGAAGGAACCTATATCAAAGGCATTAGAGAAGAGATCGACAGAAGGATTACTAAACAGAGTAGAAGTAGAAGATGATGAGAAGTGGAATGAGGATAAGGATGAAAACATTTTATGCTCACAGAAGACCACATGATGAGAGACATGAAGACATTTAGAGATAGGATCCCAGCAATGATAGCCTTTATGTTCAATTCCATACCCAAGAAAACAACAAAGACGAGAACGGGGTTCAAGTTTGGTGTGTTCTTGAGGTTGGAGGAGAACAAAGCATGCAGACCCAAAACCCTGAAGATTTGTGTATGGAGGACTAGTGCCATGTAAACGTGCATAAGGAGTTTGGTTATGAATAGTAGGAGTGGAAACACAATTGATAATGTAGACAGCAGTAAGAGCAGCTTCCCCCCCAAAAAGAGATAAGAAGGGCTCGAGTAGTGTCAAGAATATGCCTATGCTTTCATTCAACACGGTCATTTTGTTGGGACGTACCAGCACAGGAACAATGAGGTTGAGTACCGTGATGCTGAAGGAATGAGAGAAAATCAAGATCCCTATATTCCATGGCATTATTAGATCGAAAAATTTTAATGGTTTTAGAAAATTGGGTTTGGACCATGTTTGCAGAATTATAATAAAGTTGTTTGAGTTCTGATCGACTTTTCATAAGAAACAACCATGTAAAACGTGAAAAATCATCAACAAAGACAACAAAGTAACATGATCTCCCCATAGTGGTAGTAGGTGATGGTCCCCAAATATCAGAATGTATAAGATCAAATGGTGCATGAAAAACAAAAGTACTTGCATTAAATGATAAAACAGGTTGTTTTGCAAGTTGACAAGACAAACAATCCAAAGTATCGGGAATGACATGACCTAACTGACCAGTAGAAACAAAAGATTTTAATCGACTAACATAAATATATCCTAAACGACAATGCCAAATGTTAAAAGGAGACATGCTGGAAGCAGATGTATGAGTAGCTATCGAGGTGGAATCTGGAACATGAAACTGAATAAGCTCATAGAGACGTCCATGCTTACGGCCAATCCCAAGAGTCTGTCCCGTCTGAAGGTCCTGTACCAAACAACATTAGTAGAAAATGTGTTAGTTAGACCAAGCTCATATAATTGACTAATAGAAATAAGATTTAAAGTGAGAGCAGGAATAAGATAAACATTTGATACGGATGGATGAGAAGTGGAAACATAACCAATATGACTTACAGACATAAGAGAACCATCAGTAGTATGAATGGAGGGAATATGAGAAGAGAACGAAATAGAAGAAAATAGGGTAGAACTAGAAGTCATATGATTACAACATGCTGAGTCAAAATACCAGGGAGATAAACTTGAAGTCACAGACAGAGTAGTAGAAGAAGGTGTACTAGAGGTGGTGAGAAACTGTTTGAACATGGCTTCAACATTAGTTTGGGAAAAGACAGAAGAGACTGGATCTAAAGGCTTAGAAAATTCCTCAAAGGCAGCAGTAGCAGTGCGATGAGCAAGCAGAGATTTAGACTGCCTCCCGGGACATTGTGAATGACCTCGTGAGGAAATACCACGAGAGTAGTGAGTAATAGATGAGCGGTCTGGATTGCGAAAGCAATCTTGCTATAGGTGACTAGGACTAATCTTGTTGCAATACCGACAAGATCTGATTGGGCTATGAAGCAGAAGATGAGTAAACGGCAAGCCCCGATTCTGACAATAATTGTAAGTAGTGGGCCGCTGGGTGGTTGGTGCAGAGGAACTCAGTGATTGAGGAGTGGCAAGAACTGTATCCACATAATGAGTCTTCAGAGGGCCAAGAAGAGTCTCCTCAGATAATAACTCAGAAATAACCTGCTCAAGAGTGGGCAAAGGAGTGCGATAAAGTAGAGATGCACGCACGGACTCAAACTAGGTAGTGAGAGCCATGAGAAACTGAACCAATCGTTGGTGATTACGATATTGAGTGAATAAAGCATCATCTTCAATATGAGGCTAGGCAGGTTCAGAGAGAGCGAGCTGGTCCCAGATAGAATATATCTGAGAGAGGAAATCATTAACAGACTGACAAGGCTCTTGACGCAGGCAATGAAGTTGACTTTGAAGTTGATACTGATGAGCAAAACCAATAGTCTAATAACGTTCTATCAAAAAATCCCAAATGTCTTTAGCAGGAGTAGTCACAGAGTCAAGTTTGTGACACCTTGAACGTTTAATTAAATACCACATAAATATTTATAGCTATATATAATTATGGTTGTATGTGATAATATATTATTAGTGATAATATATTAAAAATAAAAAATAAAATAAATAAATAAATAATAATAACAATAATAATAAAATAAATATAGGGAATAATAATAATAATAGTTATCCAAACAAATCTGTGAACTAATTAGGAGGGGAATGTGGCATCTGTAAGTTAAAGACACCTGTATAGAATATATACGATTTGGATTTAGTCATCATTATGAGATACGGGCCTTGTGTATATAAGGCAACCAAGGCAGCAAATTGAAGGCATAAAAAAAAAACGAAGGAAATTTCGGAGAGATACTGCGTAGAAGGGGGTCTCGAAAAGATAGGAAAAATAGAAAGGAAATAATAAGACTCAATCTTAAGGTGAGTTATATTATACCTCGAGTCACCATAATATATTTTACGTATGTTTTGACTTACCATAAATTATTTTATACAAGTTTATGTTTTATAAATTATATTACTATTCCAATTATGTGGATTAATTTCTAAAATCTATTTGTTTAAAATGAAATCCATAGATATGTTTGTTTAAATTTTAGAAGGTATTTGACTATGACCTTATAAAAAATTATGTTTTGTAAGTACCACCATGAGAGTCCCATGCCTTGGGAAACTTAAATAACCGTTAACCTCTATTTGGTCACTTTGTGGTCCTCTGTTTGTCATGGATCTATTGACCTCTGTTCTGATTGTCACTCTAGTGACCTCTGTTTTGTACCATGGTTATGGTTATTTAATTACATAATTTATGTGTTTCAGTTTCTGCCACTTTAAATCATTCGTTTATTCAAATTAAGTTCTATTACTATTTTAACTTAAATAACTATCAATGGTTATTTTGTATTCCCTATACTCTTGGCATAATATTTCTCACTCTACAGTGTGCTTATAGCTGTTACCCTTTCAGGTGATGAGATGTAAGGGAGACCCATAATCTCACGTAGTGGAACCCGCACGAGAATTTGATGTTGAACCATTATTTTGTTTTTCTTTTCTTTATTTTATTTTTGCTCCCTTTTGTTTTTACTCAGGGCCGGTCACTGAATAATAAAATAATAAAAGCCCTATAGATGTATTTTCTCTTATTAAAATAGTAAAATGAAGTAAATTTTCTATTTAATTATTTTTGTTTCCATTTGCCTCTACCTGCGCCATTTAATTTGCCACAATTAGAATAAAGTAGTGAGTTACGATTCCAGCCCTAAGCCCCTGGGTTGGGTCTTGACAAAGTCGAAAATGACTAAATTGCAAACTGATAGAGGTAACAGAAGTATTCCAAAGCCAAGTGATGATCTGGTAGTCCTTATTGTCCCAGTCCTTTAAACGGTCTACATATGTGGCGGCTATTTCATGAACCTCTTGTACTGGTTGAACCATATACCCAGTGATAATGTGCCAGAGTTCCTTCCCTTTCAGAAAACCGGACATGGCCTAGGCCCATAACACGTAGTTGGAGCCATCAAGGATAACAGAGATTGGATGGGAAGCATCATGACGATCCATAACAATGGTTTGGCGAAGTAAATAGAGAAAAACAGTGCTATATGAGCAAAATCGGCAAAAACAGAGTGCACCAATGGATTCAGAAGGCGCAAATTAGGTCGGAACCAAGATGAACTGCCCAAAAAATATGCTGAAATTGGACAGAATGAGCAAAAACATAGGCTACACTATTTAGGGCTGATGTCAGAAAGCTAGGGCTGACGTCAACGTGTTAGCGTGGCACGGAGGCTGAAGACGCGTACGTGCATGTGACGTCAGCACACAGAGGGAAGCCAGGCGTGTAGGGCTGACGTAATGGGATGGCGTCAGCGGCTGCTTGGCTGTTCGACTGAGCGGCTGCGTAGTTGGTTGGCTATACGCATGTGAGAGCATGTGTGCAACTGATAGCGGAAGCAGTGGATGTGCCAAGCACAAAGACGGGCACGTGTGGGGCTTTCCGGTGATGAAATTGATGTCGTTGGAATCATGAGAGGATTCTGATCAATTTGATGGTAAAGGGAAAAATTTTGGATGAAGAAAAATATGACGAAACAATCCGAGTAATGTTTGGGTGATTGAATAAATGCTAGGTGATTAAATAAATGCTATAGTACAACTATGCACGGGACTAAGCAAAAAAAGAAAAGAAAGAAAGTTATAATTTTAAGATCTATGGCTTTGATACTATGTTAGAATGGTTGAAAGAAAAGGAAAACTGTGTATCTTTATTATATTGAATTAAAATTGAATATAATAGGAAAGCCTATATTTATAAGCTGAACACAAACCTAGATAAATATAGAAGGAGATAGAGATAGAGATACAATGAGATAAAGATAGAGAGAGATAGAGATAATCTATATTTACAATACAAGGAGATAAGTATAAATCTAATATATACATTAACACCTATAATTTTTGCATGTGACCTTTTTCAGTTCCAAATTATAACGATAAGTGGCGGAGGAACTATATTGTGACAAAATTAAAAGTATATAGTCAATTGTTCAAATTAAAACTAATTAAATGAATTAATGTAACATTTTCATTTAAACTGTAAAAACTAATAGTGTAATTAACATTTCATTTAAACGGTAAGAACTAATAGTGTAATTTACCTAAGTATTCATCTGCACTTCACTTTCTTGTACTTCAATAATCAACATCGAGAAACTATGGATGATTTTAGACTAAAATCTAATATCAGTACACATTAATGACAAGTATGAAATAACCAACCTACCCGTCTATTTCTTCTCAAGTATTCATCAGCACTTTACTTTCTTGTATTTCAATTTTCTTGTACTTCAATAATCAACATCGAGAAACTATGGATGATTTTAGACTAAAATCTAATATCAGTACACATTAATGACAAGTATGAAATAACCAACCTACCTGTCTCTTTCTTCTCAAGTATTCATCAACACTTCACTTTCTTGTATTTCAATAATCAACATCAAGAAATTTTGGATGATTTTAGACTAAAATCTAATACCAACACATTAATGACAAGTATGAAATAACCAACCTACCCATCTATTTCTTCTCACTCTTATCTACCATCTCTCTCTCTCTCTCTCTCTCTCTCTCTCTCTCTCTCTCCTGTCTATACTTTTCTTTTTCTTCTAAACTTTTTACGTATTTCCAAACTTAATTAATATTAGCCTATTTTGATAAGTAAGTTAAAAGTTAATTTTTTAATTTTTTATGATTTTTTTTTTTAAATGTGCAAAAAAATAGTGAGGTTATGTGATCTAAAAAAACCAAAAAACTGAAAAATTGATTTTTAATACAGTTGACAAAATAGGTTAGCTTAATTAAAATTAAATTGAAGTCAAATACTAAACAAATTTATAATTTAATTTTAATAATAATGTATGCTAACTAAAATATGTCAATTTCTAAATAAATACTAATTATGTGCATAATTAACATGATTTTTAATTATCTATAGAATGATATTTATAATAATGTGTATAATTAGCGTAGTTAGAGTTTAAATGAAAAAAAAATTATAAAAAATGCGGAAAAGACACGTTTTCCCTTTTGTTTCTAAATTTCACTTTTGACCTTGTTAGAAGGTGCATGTTAACCTATTTTCATTAGTTTAATGCTGTGTTTGGTCGGGGGATTTGGGGAGGGATTTGGAAAGGGAAATGGAAAAAGTAGGTGAAATGTAAATAAAACATGTATATATTTCACCTAGTTTCACACACCTTTTCTCTTTCCCTTTCCAAATCCCTCCCCAAATCCCTCAACCAAACACAGCATAAGTGATTTTTTTAACCGGACAAAACAAAGTGTAAAATAGTCAAAATTATAAATAAAAAAATATATATATTTGTCTATTATTGAAATACAAGGGGTAAAATGTAAATAACCTCAACCACATATAGATAAAGTGAATTTTCCTTAAAATTTTGTGGGCCAAATTACACTTTACACCTAATTTTTATTTAAATTCTATTTTTGATCTCTCATTTTTCAATTTTAACTTGATGTGAAGTAATAGGTGCACCACATTGAAAAACATGTTAAAAGTTTAGAATTTAATTATTGCTAATAAAAGATAACACATAAAAGTTAAAACTGTAAAAAGTTATAATTATTCCAATATATGTTTCTTGTATTATATTAGCCTACAACCTAATGAAGTTTTAGTACATTTTTTTATTTCCAAATTGTTCTGCAACTGCCTCACTCTCAATTGATTATTTTCACGACACGCCCAACTTGGCTAGGTCTGTCAATGGTTTCTAATTTATATAAATATTATCCTATTCTCAAAAGAAAAAGGAGAAAAAGAAGAAAAAGAAAAAGCCATATGAGTGTGCACATTCTTTTAGGTCACGTTTGTTTAGTTTTATAAGATGAAAAAAATTAAGAGTATAATGAAATTAAGTGAGTAAATTATTAGTGTAATGATATTAAATTAGAAATACAGGATAAAAGGTGTTTATTTGTACACCACCAATTTGTAATATTATGGATAATATTAACTGTGGGGATATATTTTCTGAGTACTAACACGTGGCATGGTGACGCCGACGTGTCAGCCGAGGTGCCGCGTGTCGTGGTAGTTATGCCGAGGTGATCTCGGAGTTGCCGAGGTTATCTCTGAAGATATCAGAATCCGAGATAAGCGGATAAGGGACAAGAGTCCAAGGATGAAGAAAGACTTCAGGATGGATAAGGATAACACTCTTAGGGGGTTTATCCTTATCTCTTGAGGAATCCAAAGTAAGCACTGAATTGGAGTCCATAGAAGTCAGGCTTCTAGTGGGACTAGGATTGAGTAAACTATAAAAGAGAGGCACCCCCGTGGGTCTAAGGTACGCAATTTATACTTTGAGCATTAAGTTTAGCACTATTGATTATCTTTGAGAGATATACTGACTTGATTGTCGGAGTGCCCTCGGGTGGAAGAATCACCGCCGGAGCCTTCTCTTTCTGTGCAGGACAGCCAGGTGCCATCTATTCTGCCTGTGTTCTACAGCTGAATTACTAAGGAGGGCAGTGTGGACGGAAATTGACACACACAATTTGGCGCCGTCTGTGGGAAGGAAAGACGAATAGATGGCCAGTAACGCACAAAAAGAAAAGGTTGGGGACGACGCTCCCACTGGGAGTGGCAGGCCTATCGACCTTGACATTGAAGGAGACAACCTCAACGAAGAAGCCCGTGACCAGGGGTACGAAGGAAAAGACGTCGGCCATGAGGGCGACACTTCAAAAAAGACAGACCAAAGCAGGTACTATAACGAAAATAACCTCCAGGTATGAAGGGATAGGTGTCTACGGAGGGATGAGGAAGTAAAAGATTTGGCAAACAAGTTGGCAGACTTACAGTCGGTCGTCAACTTCATGATGCAAAACAATGTCATGCAGCCGCCGATCCCAGCAATTAATACCCAGAAGGGAGGAAGGAAAATAATTCCCGAAGCACCTCAGCACACCAGGAGCGGAAGGCACTCTCACCCGCCTTCCAGGGAAGTCGGACGAGAGGAGCCGAGACAAGAGAAGTCCCAAAGGACATATCACACGAAGGACCCAGAGCCCAGAGAACATCGGCATGTCCAAGGGCAGGCGCTCTGCTTTGACACAACCCATGGAGAAAGATCAAAGCGGGCCCACTACGAGGCCGAAAGTAGTGTGCCAAAAAGACTGAAGTCAAAAGAAAGCCGAGCTCCAGGGAGGAGTAAAGAAGACTTGAGAAATTACCTCAAGAGGAAGGAACATAATGCTGAAGTCGAGGTTACATCACCCGATAAGCCAAGGACACCATTCTCAGTAGAGCTGGACAAATTTGAGGCACCGAAGAGATTCAACATGCCAAGGTTTCAAATATACGATGGCAAGTCAGACCCTAACTTCCACGTCGGATTATTCTTAAACTCAATGGCATTATACAGTGGAAATGAGCCGTTGCTCTGCAAAGTGTTCCGCTTGTCCTTTGGGAAGATTGCATTAGGTTGGTTCCACAAACTACCAAAGAGAAGCGTGAAAACTTGAGAAGGCCTGGCTGAGATGTTTGTGGCCAGGTTCGTGACAAACAAACTGTAGCTATTAAGGGTGGACGCATTGATGGCTCTGAAGATCAGCAGGGATGAAGGCCTTAGGGCCTATGCAAAAAGATACTACGAGGTGTTCAATCGAATACCCGAATGCAACCAAGAAGTGGCGGTCGTGTCCTTCAAGAACGGCCTGAAAGAAGATTGTTCACTACGGAAATCTTTGGCAAAAACATTGCCAAAAAGCATAGAGGAGCTCATGGCAAGAATCGAGAAGTATGCCAGAGCCGAGGAAGATACATCGGGGAATAAAGAGATAAAACAAGAAAAGACCAACGGCTCGCCGAAGCAAGGCCGAGGTAACAACGGGTTCAACAAACAAGAAACGGAATTAAGGGCCAAACAGGCAGTAACGACTGTGTTCCGAATCCGGGTCCACAAAGTCCTGGATCAAATCCGAAACCAACCCTATTTCAAAGCACCGGCAAAGACTCCAAGAGAATACATGGGAAGGAACGTTGGCAGGCGTTGTGCTTACCACAATGAGGAAGGGCACCCAACCCAGGGCTGCAGAACCCTCAAAGCACACTTAGAGGACTTAGTAAGACAAGGCCATCTGAGAGACCTTGTCGATGAAGCTAGGACAAGAGAGGAACAGGCAAGATTGCCTTAAGCACCAACAGCCCCACCTCCCCCAGCACAGCAACCACAGGCAGGGAGACCACGGGTGGTTAATGTAATCCATTCAAGGGTCAACGAGAATGAGGTCAGAGGAGAGACCCAGAGAGTAAGACATTTACAGCATGTCTACCAAGTCGGGGAAAAGAGACATCGGCCAGAAGAGTGCCAAGGACCGATGATAGCTTTTACCGAAGCCGACCTGGAGATGGTCCAACATCCGCATAATGATGCCTTGGTAGTATCCCTCTAGGTCGGGGAATGCCAAGTAAAACGCATCCTGATCGATCAAGGCAGCTCTTGCGACATCATGTACGTTAGATGCTACAAGGAGCTGGGCCTTCACCCAGACGACATGGAAGGATCCAATGGCCCGATGGTCGGCTTCAATGAAACGCCGACGTGGCCACTGGGCGCAACGAGCTTGGAAGTACAAGCCGGCACAAAGAAAATTAAGACAGAATTCATTGTGATTGACACACCCTCGCCATACAACATCATCCTGGGAAGGCCATGGTTGCATGCAATGGGGGCAGTTCCCTCAACGTTGCATCAACTATTGCGTTTCCCAACAGAACTTGGGATTGAAGAAATCAGAGGAGATCAACTGCAGGCAAAAACTTGCTCCATGGCAGCAATGAAATCAACCTGCAACATCCGAGAACCAGAGAAGGCTGAAATCGAAGACGAGGACATGGAGGCCCTAGATGATGTCGGCAAGGAGCCGGCCAAAAAAAGTGAAGAAGCACTGAAGAAGATCCTCGTCCAGGAGGGCGATGAAAAACGCTTCTTTCTTCTCGGCTTGGGCTTGGCTGAAGAAGAGGAAAGAGAACTGGAAGCTTTTCTAAGGACAAACATTGAGGTGTTCGCTTGGACACCTTATGAGATGCCTGGCATTGACCCCGAGGTCACATGCCACAAACTGAACGTCGACAGGTCGGCCAAACCTGTGATACAGCGAGCCAGAAGACCGACGCTGATGCACGTGCAAGCAGTAGAGGAGGAAGTAGACAGACTTCTAGACGCCAGGGCCATCAGAGAAGTCAATTATCCAACATGGTTGTCAAACACTGTCGTAGTAAAAAAGAAGAACGGTAAGTGGAGGGTCTGTGTAGACTTCACAAGCCTGAACAAAGCCTGTCCCAAAGACAGCTTTCCTCTACCCAAGATTGACCAGTTGGTAGACGCCACATCTGGGCATGGAAGGATGAGTTTCCTGGATGCTTACCGGGGGTACCACCAGATAGCTATGTACCCCCAGATGAAGAAAAGACAGCATTCATCACCCCAAAAGGCCTGTACTGTTACAGAGTAATGCCTTTTGGATTGAAGAACGCGGGAGCAACTTACCAAAGGCTAGTAACCAAGATGTTCAGACACTTGATTGGCCAAACAGTGGAAGTTTACATCGATGATATGGTCGTGAAGACCAAGGATCCTAAGGGTCATCTTGCCGACCTAAAAGAGGTATTTGAGATACTCAAAACATATCGGCTCCGACTCAACGCATCGAAGTGCGCGTTTGGAGTTGGATCTGGTAAATTCTTGGGGTACCTAGTAACACGAAGGGGCATTGAGGCCAGCCCAGATCAGATCAAGGCCATCCTAGATTTACAGAGCCCGACATCGGCAAAACAGGTACAGAAACTTACCGGAAGGGCCGCAGCCCTAAACAGGTTCATAAGCCGAAGCTCAGACAAATGCAAACCTTTCTTCAACCTGGTGAAGAAAGCCACGGATTTCCTTTGGACAGAGGAATGTAAGGCCGCGTTGGCCGACCTAAAGAAGTATCTGACTACAGCTTCAGTCCTCTCAACACCTGAACCGGGGGAAAAGTTGTTTTTGTACTTAGCTATTTCAGAACACGCAGTAAGTGCGGTGTTAACCCGAGAAGAAAAAGGGGAGCAAAAGGCTGTTTACTATGTAAGCAAAACCTTGGCCGACGCAGAAATAAGGTATCTACCACTGGAGAAATTAATGCTAGCCTTGGTAATGGCTTCAAAGAAGTTGAACCATTACTTTCAGGCGCACAAGATTGTGGTCCTAACAGAGCACCCACTGAAGTCCTTGTTGCAACAAGGAGACTTAACAAAAAGAATAGCAAGATGGGCAGTAGCCCTGGGCCAGTATGACCTGGAGTTCAGGCCGAGAACAGCAATTAAGGGCCAAGTTTTGGCCGACTTCGTGGCCGAGTTCACGCCAGAATCAATTGAACATTAGGCTCCGTTGAGCCAAGATGAACGTCGTCCCAACAAGCAAGGAGAAGCCTAGCCAAAGGCAAAAGAACAAAGGAAGGAAAAACTCAGACCCTGCAGCATCTACATCGGCGACTCCTTCAGACTGTTTGTCGATGGAAGTTCAAACCGACAAGGAGCGAGGGCAGGAGTACTACTGATATCTCTAGATGGAGAAATAATAGAACAGTCCATTCGTTTGGGGTTCAAGGCCTCAAACAATGAAGCAGAATACGAAGCATTAATTGCAGGGCTAAAACTGGCAGCAGCAGCAGAAGCAGATGAGGTAATAGTTTCTTGTGATTCACAGCTTATTGTTAACCAGTCAACAGGGGAATTTGCAGCCAGGGACGAAAGAATGTCGGCATATGCAAAAGAGGTCATCAGATTAGCAGCCTTATTTCAGAATTGCCGACTACTCCAAGTAAGCCGAGATGATAACAGCCACGCCGACGCGTTGGCCAACCTGGCAAGTTCAATGCAGACTGGAAAAACAAGGACAAATAATGATCGACTATATGTCGGGCCCGAGCATAGAACCACGGAACACAGAGCAGGAAGCAATGTGTGTATGGGACCAAGCTGGATGGATGCAATTGTTGCATTTCTGAGAGAAGGAAAGCTGCCAGAAGACCGCAAGGAGGCATATAAGGTCAGGTTGAAATCGGTAAGATTCAGCCTCACAGCAGACGGACATCTCTACAGAAGGTCATTCACTGGACCCCTCTTAAGGTGCGTACACCCTTTGCAAGTTGAAGATTTTTTATATGAAATTCATGAAGGAGTTTGCGGAAGCCACGCTGGGGGCAGATCACTAGCTCACAGGGCCATTACCCAGGGGTATTGGTGGCCCTACATGCAAAAAGATGCAGAAGCATATGTGAAGAAGTGCGAACAATGCCAAAGGTTTGCACCTTTGATACACCAGCCAGCTGCTGACCTGAATCCAGTATTCAGCCCTTGGCCGTTTGCCCAGTGGGGCATGGATCTTGCTGGGCAACTTCCCTAGGCAACTGGGTAGAGAAAATACTTACTGGTAGCAACAGATTACTTCACGAAGTGGATAGAGGCAGAACCTTTTGCCAAAATCCGAGATATGGATGTCAAGAACTTTATATGGAGAAACATCATCACCAGATTTGGGATTCCAAGAGCAATAGTTGCCGACAACGGAACGCAGTTTGACAGCAAACTCATCAAGAACTTTTGTGCGAAATTCAAAATCAAGAATTACTTTTTAACACCAAGTTTTTCCCAAAGTAATGGACAAGCTGAAGCATCCAACAAAGTAATTTTGGATGGAATAAAGAAGAGGCTGCAAGCAGCAAAAGGAAAGTGGGTAGACGAATTGCCTAACGTGCTTTGGGCATATCGGACTACGCCGAGAAGATCAACAGGAGAATCCCCCTTTGCCATGGCTTATGGCACAGAAGCAGTCATTCCGCTGGAAGTCGGCATCCCAGGGATCCGAACCCAGGGAGTTGAGAATGGGACTAATGACATACTCTTAGCCCGAGATCTGGATCTTTTGGAAGAACGAAGAGAGAAAGCTATAATTCAGCTCGCAGCATACCAACAACAGCTTGCCAGAGCCTACAACAAGAAGGTCAATCCAAGGGATTTTCAAGTCGGCGACCTAGTCCTGAGAAAAATCGTCGGCAACAAGAAGGATCCCAGAGAGGGCAAGCTTGGCCCAAACTGGGAAGGACCCTACAGAATCACTTCGGTATTAGGCAATGGAGCCTATTGACTTGAAGATAATGAGGGCAAAGCATTGCCTAGACCATGGAACACTTGTAATCTGAAATTTTTCTATCATTAGATGTTCCTTGTTATTTTTTCAACGTTATCAATAAAATCATAATAGAATTCCTCTACACTGATAAAAGATGCGCAATATTATTTCTGAATAATGAGAACCCAATTGGAACTCAGGTTCACATTGGGGGCAAAGAGAAGAAGAATATGCTTAAACACTTGTTGAAATTTGTAGCAATTTACAAGTTGAAGTTAAGCTGAGATTATTCCTTATCTTCACTTGTTGAAATTTGTAGCAATTTACAAGTTGAAATTAAGCCGAGATTATTCCTTATCTTCACTTGTTGAAATTTGTAGCAATTTACAAGTTGAAGTTAAGCTGATTCCTTATCTTCACTTGTTGAAATTTGTAGCAATTTACAAGTTGGAATTAAGCTGAGATTATTCCTTATCTTCACTTGTTGAAATTTGTAGCAATTTACAAGTTGAAGTTAAGCCGAGATTACTGTCTCCCTTCGCTTGTTAAAATTTGCAGCAATTTACAAGTCAAAGTAAAGCCGAGGTTAATACTTTAACACTTGTTGAAATTTGTAGCAATTTACAAGATGGCGTTAAGCCAACGTATGATCATCTGTTGAAATTTGTAGTAATTTACAGGTTGAAGTAAAAGCTAAGTATATTGTTTAAACACTTGTTGAAATTTGTGGCAATTTACAAGTAGATCATTGTTTAACTTGGGGAAAAGTTTATAGGTTGAAATTAAAATGGTATGTGTTTTACACTTGTTGAAATTTATGAAAAGTTTGCAGGTCAGTATCTTACCGAAGTAAAGCTTGTAGTTATTATACCCGAGGTATGTAACCCCGAGAAGATTGCACAAAGGAGGCTGAGTATGAAAAGCATGCAAAATATTCTAAGTATAGAATCATACAGAAGTAATCAAGAAGAAATAGAGATTGAGGCGTTCAGAGAAAACAGTTGTAGTTTTTTATAAAAGAGGGTACAATCAAAGAGTAACTGTTCAGAAGACGGCACATCGGCCATGTAAAAAACTCGCAAAATACAAAAGAAAAGACTTGCAAATTAAGGTTCTTCAGCATCAGCAGCAACTTGGGTCTGGACCTCAGACGACTGTTGTGTAGATACCTCGGCGACCTTTTCCGCTTCGATTTCGGCGTCAATCTGAGTAAGGGTTTCATCAAGGCTTTTTTCGGCCACAGGAACGTCGGAAGAAGCCTGTTCAGGAGTAGTTTCCTTGGCAACCTCATCACCCACTTCATCTTGAGTTAAATCCATGATTTGCTCAGTTGAAGGAAGGGACTTGGCCCCAGCAGCATCCTTGGGTTTCCTTACTAAAGCCTCCTCCTCGTCCTCATCTCCATCTTCGTCCTCAGATTCAGAAGCATCCTCAAGTTGACTTGGAGGTGGAGGTGGTGGGAATGGGAGAGGGATAGCGTCGGCATTGCGGAAGTGTGAATCGGCAGGGAGGTCAAGTTCCTTTATCAGGGACATCCAACCAAGGGAGAAGCCCCTGTTGCATGCCTGCCTGACTTGCAATTTGTAATCCTCAGTAACGTCGGCCACGTCCTAGGCATAAGCCTTCTCATCAGCTTCTTTTATTTCAGCTTCTTTAGTTGCCAAGGCCTCCTGAAGCTCCTTCTCGGCCTGGGCCGCTTTTTCCTCAGCCTCTTTCAGTTGAAATTCAGCAACTTTCTTGATGGCCTTAGCAGCTTCAGCCTTCTCTTCTGCTAATGTTTGGGCTTTAGTGGCGGCCTCGGCCTGGTCTTCTAGCTTCTTTATTTTTGATTGAAGACTTTTGTTGGCCTTCTAAAGGGAAGAAAACTCCCTCTTCATCTCGGCCAACTTCTCTCGATTCTTGAAAGATTGCATCGAAAACGAATGGGCGTGCTGGATGGCCTGAAAGAAAATAGAAGTATTAGAAAAAATTCTTTAAATGTGAAAACAGAGAAGAAAGAAAAAGTACCGAGTAGGAACACTTACTTGAACGGAGTGCTGGAGCATTAGGGCATAGTTCTCATACTCACTATACCCGGCATTCCGCTCCAGATCACCAGGAAGGAGCAACGCCATACTGAGAGCAACGCCGACATTAATGTCATCAGCGCTCTCACTGGTCATGATTGGCCTGTCTTCCAGAGTAATTGCAGGTGCCCAGAGGACATCTGGTTTTTCAGAACCCGAAGTCGTTGCAGACGACGACTTCGGCTTCTTCGATTTGGGGGATTCAGAAGGTTGGGCTTCAGCAGACCTTTTGGCAGAAACGGAAGAAGTCTTCTTACTCTCAGCAAGTTTGGAAATAGGCAAAGTATCCTCAGATTCAACCTGAGTTACTTTGGCCTTTGACTAAGCTTTTTTGGTTCTCTTCGGCTTTGGTGGGGGCATGCTCTGTGTTGGCTGAGCGTCAACATCAGTGGGGAGGTCGGCTAAGAGATCTGCGACAATCGGCTTTGGGCGACCCATTTCAACAGTTTTGACAAGTCTTCGCCGACGTTTTCGTTCAGGTATGGGGATCAAGTATGGCGCCGAAGTAGATGGCTAATTGGTTGGGTCAGATGTTGACCCTTGATCTGTTCGAGATGTAGAAGCGGTTTGAGTTGTGGCAGTAGGAGGAGAAAGACTTTTCTTCTTCTTTTTGGGGACGTCGGGTAAAATTGATTTGTATGTTGGGATGAAGTTCAGAAGCAAAGGCGCTTTCCTCTTTTGGACTGGCAAGTCCAAAAGCTTCTTCAAATCCTTGCTAGGGACAAAGGATTGACGAAAACTTTTCGGTGGCTTACGAACATCTGCAAAAGGAACAGACATTAGAAACAGACAAAGTATTGATGACTTGAAAAGAAACAAACAGGTATTGACACTGGGCTCTTACCCTTGCCCTCTTTAACTGATCGGGGAAGAGGGTAAAGATGGGCATCTTCGTCTGGGGCAAATTCCCAATTTCCAGAAGCAATGACATAGTCATCTCCAGCCCCCTTATTGGAGTCTGGGAGGTCGGCTACGATTTTGAATTCGGTGGACCTCGGCTTGAAGTAATAGACGAAACCTTTTTCTTTCAAGTTAAGGGCACACATGGTATAACAATATTGGATGTCGGCAAGGGTGACCCTAACGTTCTCCTGCCTAGCTAAGGCTATAATACCGTTAATCACTCGATAAGAGTTAATGGTAAGTTGCATGGGGTTCAACTTATAATAATGGAGAACTTCACGAAAAAAGGGATTGAGTGGAAGCCGAAGTCCACATTCAGTAAAGGCGACAATGGGAAAGGGCATCGTATCGTCTATGGGCATAATAGAGTCGTCGTCCCCAGCCAGTCTCAGATGGACGTCGGCAGGAATTTCAAACTCTTCCCTAAAGTGTTCAAGTTTGGTTGGGGTATCTACCCTATGTCTCCACATACCCATGATATCGGCTTAGAGGTATTTGATTATAGAAAGAAGATGTTCTTAAAGGGTTATTGAAACCTTGGTAAAAACCTAGGTAAATACTGGTTAGGCTTGTTTCGATTTTTTTTCTAAGAGTTGGAAGGATCTATAGACAAATCCCAAACCTAAATCTATGAGGACAAAGATTGAGGGCACGGATCTGGGAAAAATAACACAGAAAACAAGAAACAAAAGATGAAGCTTCAGAATCAAGAACAGAGGTGGGGCTCTCAAAAAACATAAAAAACAAGAAAAGTAGGGTCAAGAACAGTGGCAGAAAAATGGTGAAACAGTGCAAGTGTTCAAAACATGGGCAAATGCAGAATCAAAGCATTCAGATATATGGTTCGCAAGATAGATGCTTGAAAAAGACAATAACAGCAAGAAAATAGAAGAGCATCAATGAACAGAAAACGAAAAGAATAGTGGTTTACCAGAAAGATTGAAGCCGGAATAAGGGTCGCCGACAAGACGGAATGGCGAAAGCTTCGCTGGAATAGAAGAAAGAGATCAGTTGCAGAGCCTGGAGCTTGAACAAATGGTGGATTCGAGAAGAAGAGTTTAGAGAGAGAAAGAGCAAAGTAGAAACGAATGCAAAAGTGAAAAAACGGGGGAAAAAGGCAAGAGTTTTGTCAAAAACTTGAAACGGCGGCAAAACAGGGCATTTAATGCACCTGGAGCAACGCACACGTCAGACGGCACAGACAGATGAAAGACGGCTTAAAAGCGCGTCACAGGCACGAGCCAATAAAGACGAAACGCGTAAGTGGAACGGTTGAGAAGTGATGCATGACAACTCATGCGCGTGGGAGAGTTCATTTGAATTTTTGAAAGAAGGCATGTCGACCTAAAGTGAATGATCTTGGCTGAGGAGTTCATAGCTGATGTACAGAAAGAAAGTACTGATATAGGTTCCATCACCTCAGGATGCCGAGGTAATAGAACCTAGGGGCAGTTGTGGGGATATATTTTCTGAGTACCAACACGTGGCATGGTGACGCCGACGTGTCAGCCGAGGTGCCGCGTGTCGTGGTAGTTATGCCGAGGTGATCTCGGAGTTGCCGAGGTTATCTCCGAAGATATCGGAATCCGAGATAAGCGGATAAGGGACAAGAGTCCAAGGATGAAGAAAGACTTCAGAATGGATAAGGATAACACTCTTAGGGGGTTTATCCTTATCTCTTGAGGAATCCAAAGTAAGCACTGAATTGGAGTCCATAGAAGTCAGGCTTCTAGTGGGACTAGGATTGAGGTAAACTATAAAAGAGAGGCACCCCCGTGGGTCTAAGGTACGCAATTTATACTTTGAGCATTAAGTTTAGCACTATTGATTATCTTTGAGAGATATACTGACTTGATTGTCGGAGTGCCCTCGGGTGGAAGAATCACCGCCGGAGCCTTCTCTTTCTGTGCAGGACAGCCAGGTGCCATCTATTCTGCCTGTGTTCTACAGCTGAATTACTAAGGAGGGCAGTGTGGTCGGAAATTGACACACACATTAACATATAAAATAATAATTTTTAGTATTTTTTTAATATTATAATTATTTTTTGGGCAAATTACATATACCCCCTTGAGATTTAGCAAAATTACAGATACCCCCTAAGGTTTAAGAAATTACAGATACTCCCCTGAAGGTACTATTTGCATAACAGATTAGGGGGCAAATTGTTATGAAAATATAAACCTCAGGGGGCAATTTGTTATGAAAATATAAACCTCAGAGGGGTATCTGTAATTTCCGAAACCTCAGGGGGTATTTGTAATTTTCAAAACCTCAGGGGTATCTGTAATTTAGCTAAAACTCGAGGGAGATATATGTAATTTGCCCTTATTTTTTTTCTAAAAAGTATAAATTTTACTAAAAAATTACTTAAAAATTCAGTAATCCCCGCACCAAACTCACCATGGGATTGGTAGTCCCACCAATGAAAGAATTATAGTCCAATAGATAGTAATCTCATCACTCATGTCCATAACCAAACACTCGATAGATGAATCTTAAGAACTATTAGTCCAATCTTTCTCCTCAAAGAACCAAACAAACATGACATTAATTTATAGGGTCAATTATAAATACATCTCCTGAGATTTGCTTAAAGTACAGATTGTCACCTGTAGTTTAAAAAATTACAAATACTCTCTTGTTAAAAAATTTTATTTAACAAAATTAATTAAAAAAATGAAATTCATAATTGTTCTCCTATACAAATAAAATTATCTAAATTATTAATTAAAACATATTTTTAACATTATTAAAAATTATTAATTGACTTGATACTTTATTAAAAGAAGTAATTTATTATGAAATTAAAAACCTCAAGAGGTTAAATATAATTTCTAAAATTATAAGAGTCGACTTATATTTTAATCAAATCTAAAATAATGTATTTATAATTTACCCTAATTTATATATTTAGCCATCAAGAATTACAATGATTTGACTTGAAATGAAATAATTGTAAACAGTCGCATCAGACTAAATAAGAAATCTATACAATGGTGGATATTTTTAGACCTTGGCTTCTCTGTAGTTTGAAATCAAATTGGGGTGCGGTTGGGTTTTGTGGCCTATCACAATTTACATCAATAATTTAAATCGTTAATATTTAGAGATTGTCGAGTATTTAATTTTTATAAAAAATCAAATTAATCGGATATCAATAATCATTTGATTATATTAAATTTGTGTCAATGGTAATTATGATTTTAAAAATAAATTGTTGACACAAATATAATATGATCAAGTGGCAATTGATATTCAATCAACATGATTTTTTATAAGAATGAAGTACTCGATAAGTTTTAAATATTACACGGTTCGAATTATCGATGTGACCCTCATGATGGACCCACGAAGATCCAACTGAACGCTCCAATTGAAAAACCCAACTAGAGAGAAGCACCGCCTACATTTTTATATTATGAGCAATTACCAACTAGTCCCATTAAATAAATTTAAATTAAGTTTTATTAATCTTTCAAATGCACCAATAACTCCTACAATACTTATACCTATCAAGTTAACTCCTACAATACTTATACCTATCAAGTTTTTTTTTATCTTTTCTTCTCTTTGTCTCTCTCTCCACACCATTGTATATTGCCACCACTGCTATCCATCCGCCAGTACCACCACCGTCTACCCATCACCATCATCATTGTCGTTCCATTATCTTCTCTCTCTCTCCACTATTTTTTTCAAAAACTTTACACCACCATTATCTACAATCGCCGTTGTCCACCCACCATCGCCTTCGCCGTTTACCCACCATTACCACCACCACCAACTATCTCTACTATCTCTACTATTGTCGCAAATTTGCACTCTATCGCCAATTTACACTTTACCGTCATCGATCTACACTCCATCGTTGTTGATCAACACAACCAACAAATCATCACCACCTCTTTTGTTTCATATTCAAATTTATTTTTCAATGATAAAATTTAGAGTGAATTACACTAACAGTAACA
>CM069908.1:30963986-31140011 GCA_036172215.1 Camellia granthamiana | reverse complement strand
CCCTGTTCTGAAGTTGATCTTGTTGCATATTAATTCCCACCACGCTACTTTTTCCCAAATTAACCTTGAGCCCCGAAAGAAGCCCAAAAATTCTCAAGATCGAATAAAGATTAACTATCTGATTTTCATCCCCCGTGGAAAAAAATATAGTATCATCCGCATATTGTAAATGGGTTACACTAACTCTATCCCTCCCCACCTCCAACCCCTCAACAAGACCTGTTTCTTTAGCTCTATCGACCATCCTGCCCAAAACATCAGCCACCAAAATCAAAAGAAAAGGAGAGAGTGGGTCCCCTTGTCGAAGCCCTCGGGAAGCCCTAAAGCACTCCCCTAGTTTACCATTAACTATGACTGACATATTGCAAGTCGACAAACAGCCCCTAATCCAAGATCTCCACCGCCCACCATATCCTTTCTTATCCATTACAAAATCTAAAAATTGCCAATCCACATTGTCATATGCCTTTTCAAAATCAACCTTAAAAATAAGTCCCTTCCTCCCTGAACTCCTATATTCCTCCACTACTTCATTTGCCACTAAAGCAACATCTAAAATTTGTCTTCCTTTCACAAAAGCCCCTGCGCCCTAGACACCATTTGAATCAAGTAGTGTAGTGATTCCCATGGTTCTCGCCGGCTTACATGAATTTTTACGCTCTATTTTGTTTATATTCATCAGAGACTTTCTTGAATTCAATTAGGTAATTGCAGGGAGAAGGTTTGTGAATGACAATCTGATATAATTAATTTATATAAAAAAAAAATCAGATATAATTAAAATAGAAAATGGAATAAAAAAATCTACCTCAATATCTTACCATATTGTGACCAGAAGTAACTGGATGAATTTCCTGCAAGAGACTGTCTTTAATTTTAAAAGCATTTGGTTTAGTGTTCAATTTTAGAGTAAAACCACAACAAAATTTTAGAATCCAAAACTTGTATACAAAAATAAATAAATAAATAAATAAATAGAAGCCAAATATGAAGGAGAAGATTAAGATTAGGTATAGGAAAACACACTACCTACCTTGGCCAACTTTTATGTTTGCTCTATAATCCCTCTTTAAAATCAGTAACTCTCCTTGGTAGCTTCCTTTGATATTCTAAAGCAAGAGTTCAAAACTCAAATCTAAAGGTATGTGATAAAACAAAGTAGACAAACATATTTGAGCAAAAGAAAGTACTATTTAAGTACTATATATATTTTCTGTTAGGCTTATTGTTTCTAGGGCAATTCTTTTAGTGAATAAACATAATGCCCGAGTCAAGTTTCCTCATTGAATCTTAAGAGGACATTTTTTTTTTTCCATTCATAGTCGTA
Source organism: Camellia granthamiana (assembly GCA_036172215.1). Classification (NCBI taxonomy): domain Eukaryota; kingdom Viridiplantae; phylum Streptophyta; class Magnoliopsida; order Ericales; family Theaceae; genus Camellia; species Camellia granthamiana. The sequence goes on along the minus strand of CM069908.1, from coordinate 31,138,684 downwards.
TGAGTTGGCAAAAGCTGTACTTTGGCAAGAGAGAAGTCCTGAATCACAAACCCACCTAACCCTGCACTTACCCACCTTGCTAGTATGTGTCCACACATGCAAGCTAGAATAACCATAGAACTCTTGAACAAAAATACTGGGATTGGTGTGCGTTTATGTCAAGGGGTACTACAGCATTCTTATCTCTATCATCAACATGGAGACATGGAACAATGGAAAACTTAAAGCACCCATACAAATTTTAAAGCAAATATAAGCTTAGAAAAGCCATCCATTTAAAAAGAAAGTTTTAAGTTAAAATTAGCTCCCATGGAACACTTTCATATGGCAAGCCATAATGAACAATCTTCAATTGCAAGAGAGAGAGAGAGAGAAAACTATACCAAAGTGAATAAGATTATGACAAACATAGCAGCTAAGGAAAAAATTATATGTTCACCATTAAAAAGTAAACAGAAACAATAGTACCTATCAATTTGCTTTCTTCTTAAAAAGTAACTAGCACAACAATGTATGCATTTTTTTCTCTAGAAAGATAGTTATTAAGTAACAAAATATATAAATAAAGCACGATTAGAATGTACCATACAACATTTATTGCTTGGAGATTTCGGGAAATCCAGAAGGCACATTTCAAAAAAAGGCCATATGCTTTCAACGTTCAATGCATACAAAATACTATTTTAAAATGGAATCCAAAAGGCTTTGACTAAAAATTAGAATAAAACATTTCTACAACTAACACTAGAATGTTGAATTGCAGCACAAATTCTGGTCCACATCCAAGATGCTCTATACCATCTTCAAATAATTGGACTATGTTATAAGTCAATTTTTACCTTGTTCTTTCAATAATCAAACAATAGCAACATGTTTTCTGTAAGAAAAAAGCACAAAATCTGCAATAGCACAAATGAATAGAACATGCAAGTGATGCAGACATATTTTCAAAAACCATAATTAAATTTTTTTTTTCTTGCCATACCCATTGAAAGGTTTTAATTTGCAATTGCAATCACTGCCAAACTTCCAAAGCATGGGTAAGTTCTGTCAACGGCCTATTGGCATAATTGATGAGTCATAGGTACTAACATTTCAATAAGAATAGTTGAAAACAAAAGGAATAACAAATGGCATACTACCACAAAAGTTGCTATTTAAAAGCAACTTTAACTTAGAAGTCAAGAGAGAAGGTCAAACAATGTTTCCCTGAAGAGTAGGTAACACAAAACCATTTACTAAGGGCTATTAGTCTTGGGTCCTCCAGGTACCACTCCTCATTTCCCCATTATGCTACCTAATTAGACGCTGTAGATTCACCGTAAATCTAAAATTGGTAAAAAAAAAAAATTAATACAAGAGATATAATTACTAATTTATTAAATATATGATTTCAAGGTCTAAAAATCGATACAAACAATCAAGAAAACTAATGGGTATAAGGGTAGATTATAGGTATGCATATATACATACCTATATGCATATGATATGCTATCTCTATGTGTGTATATATATATAAACAACGCCCAAATAGTACACATTAATATGTGTTGGGGAGGGAAAAGATTGGGTATGCACCTAAACTTTGACATAGTACACAGAGTGGCTGCCTCGAGACTTAAACTCATAACTTCAAGGTTATTAGGCTAACATTTTTACCATTGAACCAATGGTCACCCCTGTGTGTGCGCACGCATATATATATATATATATGTATGTATGTATATCTTAAATATACAAATATGAGAAAGTAACATTTCTCATAGGAAAGTAAGTTTCTAGTAAACCAAAAAATGGGTAAACAAGAAGTATTATCATTGAATCTGCAAACAATGTTCAAGATTATCATTATCAAAGGGTTCAATAAAACCACAATACACATACACACAACGAAATGATTTTCTAGATAATAATTTTTGAAGAATTCATCAAGAAAATTGGTTGCACCTATCTTCAACTAGCCTAAGTTAAAAGAAATGAATTCATCAAAAAAAATTATTTATATTTTTTTGGAAAATTTTGATAAAACTCTAATTTGAACAAGAGTGTTAAGATGAGTTGGGTTTTCCCATATCACACTAATCTTGCACACAACTTTCAAATCCAAAATTTCATATCAGGAAGTACTAAACAATCCAAGAAGGCTCTTTTGATTCTAACACATTAATCAGAAACTCAAACAAGGTCTACAATTTCTTACATATCTATTGGTTTTCATAACAAAATCATATGATCAAAACAAGACCCAGATAAATTATTCTATCAAACAACACCATTCAAGCTCGATCCACAGATCATTTTAAGATAAGTAAATACACCAATTAGATTATATTATTTTATTATAAATTTTCTTTTACACATTATTATGTTAAAATTAGCGTTTGTTTTATATGTCTAGATTTTTTATTTTACTTGTGTCTAATAAAAATTTGGATCTACCAAACTTTAAAAAAAAAAAAAAAAAAAAAAAAAAAAAAAAAAAACTAAAACTTAAAAGTAATTTTGTAGGTTAAAAACAGAGAAAATTTATTTTATATAAAAATTTACGCTGTAAAAAAAAAACTCGCTTAGATTTTTCTCCTTAGGTGGTGCACTTTTAGATTTTCTCAAAAAAGCTTGAGCTGGGTCGCCTGTGTGTTTAATTAGCATGTAGACGTATAATGCTATAGCAAAGAGAAAGCAATTAAACAAATGCCAATATGATTGAGAACCGATGTTAATTTTGAATGTGAACAAAACTTAATGTCATCAGCTATTCACTTTTTAGGGTTAGGGTTTTGAAATCAAAGCCCTATCTTGGGTGGTTACAGATGTTAATTTTGACTGAGAACAAACCCTAATATTAGATATTCAATAAGGGTTAGGGTTTTGAAATCAAAGCCCCAATGGCATAGCTATCTTGGGTGGCTGTAAATAGGAACATACCTGACCTACAGAAGAGAGCTCTCGTAAATATTCAATTCGACTAGAAGGGAAAATATTTGCTGACAAACCCTTGGTGGAGACGTGAACAGAGTGATGGCTTGTGAAAAAGATGTCGACAACGGTGGCGTGGATCGCCGACGGGGCTGGTGGTCTTTGGCCATGGCGGAAGCTTCGGCTATGGTGGAAGAGAAGAGAAAGGTGAAGAGCAAGAGAGAGAGGCCAATCGTTCTTCTCTCGCTATGGTGGAAGAGAAGAGAAAGGTGAAGAGCAAGAGAGAGAGGCTATGGTGGAAGAGAAGAGAAGAGAAAGGTGAAGAACGATGGCCCCGACACTTGACCGTTGGACTTCGACAATCGCTGCAGCTTCGGCTATGGTGGAAGAGAGGAGGGAGGAGAAGAGAAGAGCAAGAGCACGAACGAGAGCAAGAGAGGGAGGCAACTGACTTGGGACCGTTGGTCTTCTGATTCACTTTGCTCTGTTTGGCAACCGGTTAGACCGATTACCAATTCAAAATTAAATTATTAAAATAATTTAGTTATACAATAGTTATGAGATAATATGGTATATATACATAACTAAATATAATTAAGTTATGAATTAATATGAGAATAGTTATGATTTATATGATATTAGTTATGATATCAAATCACATAATCTCAAAACTAATGTATGGTACATCCAAATGTACCTTAGCATCACCCTCTTTCATTTTATTAGATACTACTATAGGAAATTACACTTTTGGCAATCAAATTTGGCAACTATAGCGGTCCCGGGTTTACCCCTTGTTGTATAGTGATCCGGACATGTGTCCGTGGATGTTGGTAGTTGAGTATTGCCTTGTTTACATCCTTTCTTGCTTTGTATTTGAGTTATAGGATGTGTTGGGCAGGTTTGTTACAGGTTGGTTGAGCTTAGGAACCAAGTCTAGTTGCCCAGGTTTTGGCTGGTCCGCTCGAGCGGAGATGTTCACGCTCGAGCGGAGAGGTTGTTGTTGCTTGTGCGCTCGAGCGGGGATTTTGGCGCTCGAGCGGAGAATGCACCCATTCAGTATTTCGTGCACCTACAGAACTTCTGCAAGTGTGGTTCCCACGCTCGAGCGGGTTTGGTGCGCTCGAGCTGGTTGCGCTCGAGCGGGGATGTTGCGCTCGAGCGGACAGTGTGTTTTTGGTGAGAGTTCTGGGAGGGGGAGACCTGCGCTCGAGCGGGCTGGAATCTACGCTCGAGCGGACGAACTTTGTGTCTGTGTCTTGGCGCTCGAGCGGGCAATGTTGCGCTCGAGCGGACCATGTTTTTTGTGTCTTTGCGCTCGAGCGGAGTGGCTTACGCTCGAGCGGACCTGTCGTATAACTGAGTGGGACTGGGCATTTTAAATCACTTTTTGACTTATCTTCTCTTTCCTACTTTACCAAAACGCCATTTTCAGAGCTTCTCACTCAAAAACCTTAACTTCTTTCTAAGTATTGATCTAGCTAGGGTGTTTTGCACACCTTTGGTCTTCACAAAAAGGGTGTAGATCGTCGAGGGCGTCCTTTTGATCCGAATAGTTTGGTGTTTGGAGCATTTTGGTTTTGGGTCCTTCTCCTTTGGAACTCATCTTTTGAGGTAGGGATATCCTACTCCTCTTTATGAGTTTTGTCTTTAAATTTTTGCATTTTGATATGTTGGAAGTTGTTGTGTGATTTTGGGAAACTTTGGGCCATTGTGTTATTTTACAAAAGTTGGGGGTTTTCATCTATGATAAACCTAGAAGCATGTTTGGTATAGAAACATGGAATTAATGTTGAAACATTAAGGAAATTGGAACCTAAGGGTTGTGATGTTAATTATGGAGAATGCCCTAATTACATTGATTGATTAATTTGGATAATTAATTGTATTGATTTGTGATGTATATAATTGTTGTTTATATGCATTGTGTTGTGTTGGAGGAGATAGGGGATGTACTCCACGGTTTAGGGGAAGATAGGGGATGGACCTCTAAACCGGATGTTGTTGGGAGGAGATAGGGGATGAACTCCGTAGATAGAGCTGGTATGCTTATCTAGAAATGTATTGACAGAGCGTATATGCTTGTCTTTGGAAGTATTGATGAAGTGAGAAGTGTTGGCATGAGTGTTTGTCTCATGTGTGATGTTTGGCCAGGTTCTGAGCCAAGGTTATGAAATGGCAAGTAAAAGGAAAAGAAATGGAAATGAAAGGAAATATAGACTTAAGTGTCTTGGAATTGTGTTATGTTATGAATGAATGTAAAAGTGTTGACCATCTATCAACTGTTAATCTTTTAGTCATTGTTCATAATTGGTTTAGTATATTTCTACTGGGCTGTGGCTCACCCTATATGGGAACATCATTTTCAGGTACAGGAAGCATGCCACCTCCAAGGACTTAGCTTGGGAGGCTAGTGGCGGACAGACTTTTTGGTTGTCTTTCCTTTTGTTGTATTACATGTAAATTCAAGCCAAGGGCTTTATGTGTAAATGAGTTAGCACTCTACTTTTGTGTAACCAAGTGTTAACTTGGAAAGCTGTAAGCCCTTAGGGCATTTGCTTTTGTTGTTAACATGTGATACTTTTTGTAATAGAACTCTAAAGAAATGGAAGGATGTGGAACTTTTATATATTATAGCATGTCTATATTGTTGGGATTAATGTTATTATTTTAAGGGCATTACAACTTGGTATCAGAGCGTACCGGGTTCGAATACTTTGGGTACGTGGGAAGTGATTAGGATCACAATGGGTTTGTCTCGCTTGTTGGGGACTTAGATGTAATATTATATGCTTATGTGATAACATGCTGATGTGATTATCTGGGTATGGGATTTAATTTCTAGGATGTTGATTGGATCTTTGGGTTTCTGGGAGTCTTGTTGGAAAAGCACTTGATCAATGCTATTTCTAACCGGTACTCTAGTAACGCCTTGGGACTATCATTATCCGGAAATGAAATTCGTAAGTGCTTAGGTGTTTATGTGCTTACGTGGAGTGAATTATAGTTGTCCATGCATTAGGAAGTGAGTGTTTAGTTTTGGCACGTTTATGAATGTGCTAACGTTCTATGTTACCTTTATTAGGATGTCAGGACGAGCAAGAGGTGGTAGGCGTGGTAGGCCTAGGAGGCAGGAGGTGCCATTACCGGAGGAGATTCCGGCAGTTCAGGAGGGGGTTGGTCAGGCCAATGTGGCCGAACCAGCGGGTCAGCAAGCCATGAGTGCCTTGGCCCAGGAGATAGCAGGGGCTCTGGGTATTCTCAGAGCAGGGAATCAGGCAGCTGAGGCAGGGCCTTCCTTCTTGAAAAGGGAGTTCTTCCGGTCTAACCCGGAGGAGTTTGTTGGGGATCCTAAGGAGCCACTGAAGGCAGACGAGTGGCTAGAACAGATGAGTAAAACGTTCGAGATGCTAGGCATTGAGGACGGGGCATTGAAAGCGACCTTGGCATCCTTCCAGCTGAAGGGAGATGCGGGTCAATGGTGGAAGTATGAGAAAGCTCGTGTTGGTGGTACTTGGGAGGCGTTTGTGAATGCTTTCCAGGAGAGGTTTTTATCTGCTGTGGCTAGAGAGAGGCTGAGGGATCAGTTTAGCCGGCTTAAGCAGGAGGGTTTGTCTGTGGCCGAGTTTGAGGCTACATTTACTAGCTTGTCCAGGTTTGCACCTGAACTTGTGGCGACAGAGGAGCGCCGTTGCTACGAGTTTGAGCGGAAGTTGAGATGGGATCTCAAGTTGAAAGTTGGTGGACCCTACATTCGAGATTACAGGCATTTGGTGGATGCTACAGCTCACATGGAGCTAATGATGCAGGAGGGAGAAGAGGAGAAACATGGAGGCTCCAAGAGGGGCCAAGAGGGACAGGGTGATGGTAGGAGGCAGAGGGGTTATAACCCTCAGCAGTCCCAGAGTGGTTTGGCCAGGTCGACTTTCCCAGTACCGAGTGCAGGCTCCGGGAGGGGCAATCAGGGAGAGTTCACCTGTTTCAAGTGTGGCCAGCCGGGTCACAAAGCTTCAGTTTGCCCGCAGAAGGGCGGGGGTCAGAGAGCTGCTTCTTCGTCAGCTAGACCGCAGAGTCAGAGTTCGGGCAGGGGGCAGCCCTTGTCTTGTTATCAGTGTGGACAGCCTGGGCACATGAAAAGATATTGCCCACGGTTGAGTGCCACTTCAGGAGCGTCTGGTTCTAGACAGACGCATGGGTTTCAGCCAGCTCAGTCTGTGCAGGCCTCGAGGGCCAATCCGGGGGCTTCGTCGTCCCAGTCAGTGCAGCAGTCCTATGCTCCGAGAGGCGAGCAGGTGGATCAGGGGCCTACAGGGCGCGTGTATGCTGTTACCGCGCAGGACCTAGTACCGGCTCCATCAGTAGTGAGAGGTACCTTTCTATTTTGCAATTCGGTTGCTAGTGTGTTGATTGATACGGGTGCGTCTCATTCTTTTGTATCTGCTGTATTTGCATCTGTGTTGGAATTGGAGTTAGCATTGTTGGCATCTCCTATTTGTGTAGTGTCACCTATTGGGGGTGAGTTGGTTTTGAAACACGGATGTAGAGGTTGTGATATAGAGGTTGATGATCATAGGCTTCCGTTTCCTTTTGTAGTCATGCCCATGAAGGGCTTTGATGTTATTTTGGGTATGGACTGGTTATCGTCATACCGAGCTGTTATTGACTGCTACCGCCAGAGGGTTACTTGTTGTATCGTGAGCAGGGAGTATTTCCATTTCTTGGGAGACCGGGTTGGTAGTATTGTGCCACCGGGGTATGGTCCGCGAGGGCGGAATGAGCTTAGTGGTCTACTTGCTAGCTTTGAGAGTGGTGAGTGTGATGAGATCCAGATTGTGTTGCCGAGAGTAGTTTGTGAGTACTCGGATGTTTTTCCCGAGGACCTTGTTGATTTGCCACCTCACCGAGAGATTGAGTTCTCTATCGATTTAGTGCCCGGCACGGCGCCGATTTCTATGGCACCTTACCGTTTTGCTCCAGCAGAGTTGGTTGAGTTGAAAGTTCAGCTCCAGGAATTGCTAGATAAGGGCTTTGTTCGCCCTAGTGTTTCACCGTGGGGAGCACCGGCACTCTTTGCTAAGAAGAAAGATGGTGCCTTGAGATTGTGTATTGACTACCGGAAGTTGAATCGGGCTACGGTTAAGAATAAGTACCCTATGCCCCGTATAGATGATTTGTTTGACCAGTTGAAGGGTTCCCGTTGTTTCTCTAAGATAGATTTGAGATCGGGTTACCACCAGTTGAGGGTCAGGGAGGAGGATATTCCGAAGACGGCATTCCGTACGCGGTATGGCCATTATGAGTTTCTGGTAATGCCATTTGGGCTTACCAACGCACCGGCAGTCTTTATGGACTTGATGAACCGGATCTTCCGGGAATTCTTGGATCGTTTTGTAGTCGTCTTCGTGGACGACATTCTTATCTATTCACCTTCAGAGGAGGAGCACGAGGAACACTTGAGAGTGGTGCTTGAGTTGCTTAGAGCCCATAGGCTGTATGCCAAGTTTGGGAAGTGTGAGTTTTGGCTGAGAGAAGTCAAGTTCTTAGGCCATGTGGTTTCCGGGGAAGGGGTGTCTGTTGATACATCCAAGACTGAGGCAGTGCAAGATTGGGCACTGCCTAAGAGTGTGTTTGAGATCCGCAGTTTTCTGGGATTAGCTGGGTATTACCGCCGGTTTGTGAAGGATTTCTCCAGGTTAGCTTCACCGTTGACCAGATTGACTCGGAGGGGAGTCAGCTTTGTATGGAGTGAGACTTGTGAAAAGTCGTTCCAGGAGTTGAAAGTTAGACTGACCACCGCTCCGGTCTTGATTATTCCGGAGAGAGGGTTGGGTTATGCAGTCTATTGTGATGCCTCACGAGAGGGTTTAGGTTGTGTGTTGATGCAAGAGGGGAAAGTGGTAGCTTATGGCTCACGTCAGTTGAAAATTCACGAGAAGAATTACCCTACGCATGATCTAGAGTTAGCGGCTGTGATCTTTGCCTTGAAAATCTGGAGGCACTACCTTTATGGTGAGAGATTCGAGGTATTCTCGGATCATAAGAGTCTGAAATATCTGTTTTCACAGAAAGACTTGAATTTGAGGCAGAGGAGGTGGATGGAGTTCATTGAGGATTACGACTTCTAGTTGCATTATCACCCGGGGAAGGCCAATGTTGTGGCCGATGCCCTTAGCAGGAAATCCATTAGTGATGTAGCTTGTGTAGCCATCCGGGAGTGGAAGATGTTGGGGGCCATTGGAGAGTTTGATTTGCTTTTGAGCGAACCCGTTGAGGCTGCGGCCTTGTTTTCTGTTGTTGCGCAGCCTACGCTTGTAACTAGAGTGTTAGAGGCACAGAGAGGTGACCTTGAGGTAGAATCTCTCCGAGAAAAGATCTCCAGTGGGAAGGTTGAGAAGGGTTTGACGGTGTATCCCGACCTGAGTGTGAGATACCGAGACCGTTTGTTTGTACCGGAGTCTTGCCGAGAGGAAGTACTCCGAGAGTTTCACCATTCGCTCCTTGCGGTGCATCCGGGAGGTACTAAGATGTACCGGGATTTGGGTCGCCAGTTTTGGTGGCGGGGTATGAAGAGAGATGTGGCAGTTTTCGTGTCCAAGTGCCTTACTTGCCAGCAAGTGAAGGCCGAGCATCAGAGGCCAGCGGGTTTGTTACAACCCTTGCCTATTGCCGAGTGGAAGTGGGAGCATGTCACTATGGACTTCGTTGTAGGTCTTCCGAGGACTCAGCGGAGTAGTGATGCTATTTGGGTGGTTGTAGACCGGTTGACTAAGTCGGCGCACTTCATTCCTATGCGCGTGAGAGATTCAGTAGATCATCTTGCCGACTTGTATATTCGGGACATAGTGAGGTTGCACGGGGTCCCAGTGACGATCGTCTCAGATAGAGATCCTCGTTTTACTGCTAGGTTGTGGCAGAGTTTGCAGAGTGCCTTGGGTACTACGTTGACCTTTAGTACAGCTTATCATCCTCAGACTGACGGGCAGTCCGAGCGTACTATTCAGATCCTCGAGGATATGCTTCGGGGTTGTGTCCTTGATTTCAGTGGGACGTGGGAGAGGCACTAACCATTGGTAGAGTTTGCCTACAACAACAGTTTTCAGTCTAGTATCGGTATGGCACCGTTTGAGGCCTTGTATGGCCGACCTTGTAGGTCTCCAGTTTGTTGGGCCGAGGTGGGTGATACACCTTTGTTGGGTCCGGAGTTGGTTAAGGAGACGACGGAGAAAGTTGAGCTTATCCGTAGGAGGCTTGTTACAGCCCAGAGTCGTCAGAAATCTTATGCTGACCGTAGGAGAAGACCATTGGAGTTTGAGATGGGTGATCATGTGTTTCTGAAGATATCACCTAGACGGGGTTTGATGAGGTTTGGGAAGAGTGGGAAGTTATCCCCTCGGTTTATTGGTCCTTTTGAGATTCTTGAGAGGGTTGGCGAGGTTGCTTATCGTTTGGCTTTGCCGCCACAGTTATCCGGGGTTCATGATGTGTTTCATGTGAGTATGCTTCGGAAGTATGAGCCGGATCCATCACATGTGTTGGATTGGACCGACTTAGAGGTAGATGAGGATGCCTCGTATGAGGAGAGACCGGTACGGGTCTTGGATAGGCGGGATCAAATCCTGCGTGGCAAGACCATCCCTTTGGTTAAGGTTTTGTGGAAATATCACGGAGTGGAGGAGGCCACTTGGGAACGTGAGTTGGGAGTCCGCGAGAAATATCCGGACTTGTTTGTTGATGTGTAATCAAGTATTGCAATTGTGTAATTGTAATGAAATTTAAGAGTATTAAAAATGTCTTAAATTGAGAAACATGGTGCATGTTTTGGTTAATGTAAATGTTGTAGAACTTGCCTTGTTATGGGAGTTGATTATAATATTGCATGTGTTGGCTATATTATAGAAATGGAATTGTATCATGATTATTGCTTATGATATGAATTGTGAACCATGTGTGTTGGAAATGGTTGAAATGAAAAGAGAATGCATGTCGAAATGTTTATGTTGTAGAATGCCTCTTGATAAGAGATGGAATGACCGGGAATGGGTCGAATTGTGGAATGTTGTGGTATAACATTGTTTAAAAGAGAGGAAAACTTGCTTTTCAAAAACTTGTCCTAAATTTCGGGGACGAAATTCTTTAAGGGGGGGAGGTTATAGCGATCCCAGGTTTGCCCCTTGTTGTATAGTAATCCGGACATGTGTCCGTGGATGTTGGTAGTTGAGTATTGTCTTATTTACATCCTTTCTTGCTTTGTACTTGAGTTATAGGATGTGTTGGGCAGGTTTGTTACAGGTTGGTTGAGCTTAGGAACCAAGTCTAGTTGCCCAGGTTTTGGCTGGTCTGCTCGAGCGGAGATGTTCACGCTCGAGCGGAGAGGTTGTGTTGCTTGTGCGCTCGAGCGGGGATTGTGGCGCTCGAGCGGAGAATGCATACGTCCAGTATTTTGTGCACCTGCAAAACTTCTGCAAGTGTGGTTCCTACGCTCGAGCGGGTTTGGTGCGCTCGAGCTGGTTGCGCTCGAGCGGTGATGTTGAGCTCGAGCGGACAGTGTATTTTTGGTGAGAGTTCTGGGAGGGGGAGACCTGCACTCGAGCGGACTGGTATCTACGCTCGAGCGGAAGAACTTTGTGTCTGTGTCTTGGCGCTCGAGCGGACAATGTTGCGCTCGAGCGGACCATGTGTTTTGTGTCTTTACGCTCGAGCGGAGTGTCTTACGCTCGAGCGGACCTGTCGTATAACTGAGTGAGACTGGGCATTTTAAATCACTTTTTGACTTATCTTCTCTCTCTTACTTTACTCAAAACACCATTTTCAGAGCTTCTCACTCAAAAACCTTACTTCTCTCTAAGATTTGATCTACCTAGGGTGATTTCCTACCCTAAGGCCTTTGTTAAAAAGATAGAGGGTGACTTGGGCTTCGTTTTAATCGGAACAAATTTGGTTTTGGAGCAAGTTGGGTGTTGGGCATCATCCCCTTTGGAACTCATCTCTTGAGGTAGGGATATCCTACTCCTCTTTATGAGTTTTGTCTTTAAATTTTAGCATTTTGATATGTTGGGGGTTATTGTGTGATTTTGGGAAACTTTGGGCCATTGTGTAATTTTACAAAAGTTGGGGGTTTTCATCTATGATAAACCTAGAAGCATGTTTGGTATAGAAACATGGAATTAATGTTGAAACATTAAGGAAATTGGAACCTAAGGGTTGTGATGTTAATTATGGAGAATGCCCTAATTACATTGATTGATTAATTTGGATAATTAATTGTGTTGATTTGTGATGTATATAATTGTTGTTTATATGCATTGTGTTGTGTTGGAGGAGATAGGGGATGTACTCCACGGTTTAGGGGAAGATAGGGGATGAACCTCTAAACCGGATGTTGTTGGGAGGAGATAGGGGATGAACTCCGTAGATAGAGCGGGTATGCCTATCTAGAAGTGTATTGACAGAGCAGATATGCTTGTCGTTGGAAGTATTGATATAACTGTTATGTTTATCTTTGATGAAGTGAAAAGTGTTGGCATGAGTGTTTGTCTCATGTGTGATGTTTGGCCAGGTTCTGAGCTAAGGTTATGAAATGGCAAGTAAAAGGAAAGGAAATGGAAATGAAAGGAAATATAGACTTAAGTGTCTTGGAATTGTGTTATGTTATGAATGAATGTAAAAGTGTTGACCATCTATCAAATGTTAATCTTTTAGTCATTGTTCATAATTGGTTTAGTATATTTCTACTGGGCTGTGGCTCACCCTATAAGGGAACATCATTTTCAGGTACAGGAAGCATGCCACCTCCAAGGACTTAGCTTGGGAGGCTAGTGGCGGACAGGCTTTTTGGTTGTCTTTCCTTTTGTTGTATTACATGTAAATTCAAGCCAAGGGCTTTATGTGTAAATGAGTTAGTACTCTACTTTTGTGTAACCAAGTGTTAACTTGGAAAGCTGTAAGCCCTTAGGGCATTTGCTTTTGTTGTTAACATGTGATACTCTTGTAATAAGACTCTGGTGAATGGAAAGATGTGAACTTTTTATATATTATAGCATGTTTATATTGTTGGGATTAATGTTATTATTTTGAGGGCGTTACAGACACAATCTTCATCTACCGGCATTCATACAGTTATATAAAGTAAGCAAATAGCCTCATGGTAGAATGCTAAACATAGTAAGAAAAACATACACAAGTGGGATTCTAAAGTATAAAAACTTACATGTTTACTGACGTCCCATGAACAGCTACAAAACAAAGTTAGAAAAATATACATGATCTTATATGCAAAATCCCAATGCAATTCACACATGAAACGCAACTAAAGATTCAGTTTCTAATATATGACATGTGAATCATCTCAAGAACATGAGGTAGCACACATAATCACATAGGAATTGATTAAATCCACAAATGCAAACTTAGCCGAATCAAGATGCATGAAACATGGATGCAAAACATGAATATAATGAAAAACAAACTATGGTGCATATTCACAAAGGAAAGCAAGTAAAAGAATGAGATAGAGAGAAGAGGGGCGGGGAATTATTACAATACTTTGAATAAATAATTACAAATCAAATAAGAGAGAGGGAGGAGGAAAATAATACAACAAAATAAAAAAAAACCTCACAAAACACTCAAATGAAAATAAAAATAGAAGCTTCATACGCCTTGGAAACCATCGAAAATTGGTCAATATCGGAAGACTAAGCCGTTTTGTCCAAAAGAAGCTAACCGACCTGCCAAATAGACCGACCGACTAACTAGGCCTAGCAAAACCTGTCTTGTTGCAACACTGAGAAAAGAACAAACAAGAAATATGTAGGTGGCTATGACGACCCCAACATGTATACTTGGTATTTAAATAATTAAGAGATTTGGATTTTAATTGTTCATTATTTTGGTTCAATTTGGGATTTATGAGAATTATTCGGTTTGATTCATACATGATTTGATTAAGAATTTATTTTGGAATTAGAAATTGAAAGCCTAAATGGCTTAAGAAGTTTAAATTGATGAGTTGAATCGGTTTAATTTCGAGTATTAAACCATATGAGAGTTTAAATAAATATTTGATTTAGTTTAGTAAAATTAAGATTCGATTAATTGGGTCCGAATTGGAGTTAATTAAATTATGAGGTGATGACGAGGATTGAGAACTAAGATTATCATGAATTAAATTTATTTATGAGGTGTTCAATTGAATATGTAATTTATTGACGGAGATTTTGAGTTTGATCTGAAATTGAAGGCCTTAAAGATTTGGAAAAACCAAAATTGATGATGGAAAGAAATTTAGCCTTTTGGGAGTTTGACTAAAAATCTGATTTAGATTGATAAATTTAAACATAATTAATTGGGCCTTGATGGAAGTCAAATTAGACTAATTAAATTATGTTGGATTTGTGATTAGTTATGATTAATTAAGTGATGTGCTAATCAAAATTAATGAAGATCAGGTATTGTTTTGTAATGATCCAGAAATTTTTTTTAAATAGCCAGTACATAATTTAATTAAGCAAATTTTCAAATTTGATTGTTGTGTAAATTCTGTGCGAAAACAATTCGGTTTTGTATTTTTTAAAAATAGTTTCCGATCTCAGAAAATTATGATATTTTTATATGTTGTTCCCATATGAGTCTAGCATATTGGATAAAAATTTCAGAATTTAATGATGAGTATTTAGTTTATGAAAATTCGCGGATTGATTGGTATTCAGTTTAATTTATAGCAGAATTTTGTTATTTAATTTTGAATGTTTAGACCATGACTTGAGATAAATTTGTTGGGTCTATTTTGGTATATAATTGGACCATATTTGGGTTATGGGTGAGACCCATGACTTAGATTTTAATTTAAATTGAGTTTGTTTAATGACTCGTGTTTAACTGTTTAGTTGTTTTTGATTATGTGATTGGTGTTGCCACCATGGGAGTTGTTATTATTTGTTATATATGATTATTGTAACACCCCAATTTTCATGCCCAAATGATAATATAATAATCATGGTTCTTTAAAGTAAAACTGAAAGTAAATCTTCATGCTTACAATACATGATACAAATAATCCTCATGCGATAATACATTCACCTCAAATCAAGATGACATAAACAAATAAATACCCTCATGGGTTTACAAGTTTCCAAGGCTTAGACCCGGTTACATAAATCGGTTATTCAAACCATACAAATATAGCCCTTGGCTTACAAAATAGAGTCACGCAAAGTGAGATTATTGTACTCCCAACACACACATTTCCACGCCCTTAGTTGGGCAGAATCACCAAGTCTTTTCCTGCACAATAATCCTGTAGGGTGAGCATAAAGCCTAGTAGGAAATTCTTAATAAAGTATATATATTTTATACAAGTCTCAAGAGATGTATGCATATGCCATGCTATGTCTTCTTGTAAATAAATTACATCTTCATCTTTTGAAAATCATCATGCTCAATGATGCCATGCAATTCCATTGTTCAAAACTTAACCATTTCATTCAAGGGGCAGTACATACAACTCTGGTAATCCCTAGGTTGGTGTCTGCAAGTAGACTACACAAGTACTACCAATTTGTCATTTTTATCGACATTAACCGGAAGGCTCGACACCTATCCGCGCGACTTTTTGGTCTTTCACCAAGGACACTCAGGCCAACTTAAACAATTTCATCTACACCACCTATCAAGACTTACCACCGTATTTACCCCAAAACCATTTCATGAAAACCCGTTTCCCAACATTCTTTTCTCAATGCAAATTTCCAAAACTTAGTATAATCCAATGAATTGAAATGCTAATGTATGATTAATAATGCAATGCAACATTACTTCCATATTCAATTGTTCCACACAATATACCATTGTGATCGAAATTTCCAATCCTCTTTTCAACACAATTCCACAAGATGAATATATATACTTTTATATCCAATTCATCCAAGAGAATAACATAATTCCCACATTCCGAGCAATCTCAACAATTTAGTCAATTCAAGACTAAATCAAAATTTCTTTGTTTTAGAACAACAATTTCCAAAACACCCATTTATTTGGTACACAAATAAATATGACAACATCTTTCAAGAATTTTGAACACCTTTTAAAAAACCCCCAAATTTTTAGGTTTTCTCACCAAAACCATTCATCTTCAAATGTTTGAGAAAATCTCACCAAAAACATCTTTCTTCAATCAACATAGTTTAAAGCCCTCAATTTCTATTTAAAAACATCTTTCTTCAATCAACATAGTTTAAAGCCCTCAATTTCTATTTAAAAGGAATAAGAAAGTAAACCCACTTTCAAAATCATCCATCTTCTTGGTTCAACAATCAATTTTCAAAACAATTTAAAGGATGCTTTTGAAAATCATCTGAATCTTGCAAAAACATATATATAACTCAAAGAAAATCCCTACATCAAGTTTGAAGAAGAAATGAGTTGAAAATCTCAAAATCAACGACGATGAAACTCGATCTCCACCGTACACAACGTAGCTCTCACCTAGACAACCAACTTTGATGAAGAACTTGGATCTAAATCCCAATGGATTTGGAGAAATCAAAGATCTTGTGAGGTTTTTGGTAGGAAATGTAGAGAGAAGAAAGAGGAAATGTTTTTACAGAGAGAGAGATATACAAAAAGTGACACTCAATCAGTCCAAAGAAAGGAGAAAATAGCAAATTTCGGATCTCACATACCTCACGCACGTGCGGAGCCTACTCCCACACGTGCGGCGCGTGCTCCTGCATGTGTGGCCCTCACCTATGCACGTGCGGCCTCTTTCCCCCGCACCTCTAGCCGCACCTGCCTTTTTAGCAGTGTACAAGCTGCCAAGCCTTGAAATCTGCACGTGCGGCTTACCCTCCTGCACGTGCAGCCCAAAGCCGTGTACGTACATCCCTAGTCCTCAGCCCGGAAGTGCCTTGACTCAACTCCCGATCCTCTGGACTCGACCTCGCACCCTCCGTGACAAGTGAAACACGACACTAGAATGCACAAGAATGAGAACTTTTTTTGAGAGCAATCTAAACACAACTTAACTCAAACGAGCAACAAGACTCCACGTTGAAACCGACACTCTATGTCACGCCCCAATTTTCATTACTCGAAGTCATTACCAAATTCATTAACTTAATTCAGTTTCAGAAATAACATGCGGAAATAAACTCATACATTCAATCCTTAGAAGTGATTAACAATACTCTCATTCGTATGCAAAGTAAATATTACATGAACATACTTAATAAATTGCCCTTGGGCTTACATCACTTAGGGTACAAGAAGAAGGGTGTAACCCTTTCATAACAATGGCATTCCGCCAACATAATAGAGGCCCTGTGGCCAGTAAATAAGTAGATCCAAATCTTGTAGCTTAACCTGCTTAACACCTGAAAAGATTCAACAACGTGGGATGAACATATAGTCCAGTAGGGAACTCAACATGATCCTCAACAATAACAACTTACAGATAGCTATGATCATGAACACTCATTCTCGTACTAGAATAGTAATGTGACAGTTTATACAAAAATATATATGTATGAACTTTTCTTGAAAACAACCGTTTCATTCAACACTACAAGCGATTTGTCTTTCCTTTTTCCTTCCATTAATCCTCATTCCCAATCTTTCATAACATTAACAAATACTTAAGAAGTAATCTCACTAAGCCCGATACTCTCTTCCATTTTCTATACGAACACAGATGTACCTTTTAAACATGTTTATCTTTAAAACATTCGTTCTCCTTCACACTTTCCAAAAGACAAAAATGACGTTTTGGTTCGTTTCCACTACTATCATAACTATACCTGCATATCTTTGTAAAAATATAAATATAAATTTATAACCCACCAACATGTATACAATCAATCAATGGAGTAACTCGATCCTCCAAACTGTAACCAATCAAGTCCATGATATTTTCAGTTACAACGAAACAACAGCAATTCCACTTTGCTCTACTAGCCATGTGCTTAGTAAGCCAAAGATATACTGAAATAACTACAACCAACTTCGCTCTACTAGCTATGTGCGTAGTAAGCCAAAATGCCAGTTTACCAGGCGCTAGCTGGAAGGGTATGGTGCCTTCTATTATCAGCGCATACAGTTCTCCAGGCGCTAGCTGGAAGGTAACGGTACCTTTGATTCTAAGCGCGACATATAACGCCAACAACAACAGTGCAACGAGGCATAACCAACATGCGTACTACGTA
Organism: Camellia granthamiana; assembly: GCA_036172215.1. Lineage (NCBI taxonomy): Eukaryota > Viridiplantae > Streptophyta > Magnoliopsida > Ericales > Theaceae > Camellia > Camellia granthamiana. The sequence continues at coordinate 31,120,568 of CM069908.1, read as the reverse complement.
CACATAACCAACCAGAATCTAACAACGTGTTAAAGTAGATGAACACATAGGTGTAATGCATACACGACAATTCAACACAACCACGTCATCCTCCACCGATGACCAAGGACAAAACCTCTAGATGCATGTATATTGTACATCTATTACCAGACTCAATTATCATGAGATCACCAACTTATCAATAAAACTAACATAGTAGTATAAGATACAACAATCCAACATTCATACTCATTTCAAAGTACTTTTCCCATTCCACAAAACCAATCCCACTTCCTTTTATTTTCACAGAACCAACTTCACCCCCTTTGTTTCCACAAAACCGGTTTCATTTCTTTTGTCTTTACAAAATCAATTTCATGGACAAATAAGCCATAACACATTTTAATCCACCACATTCTTTTCAAGCCATTCCAAGTTGATTATACAAATTAATTCATAATCACTAAATTAGTGTTTTCCTCCCTCTTTCTCAATATTGATCAAAAGGCTCAATCATCTACAACAAACAACAATGGCTTCATTAAAAACCCAAAATACCAAAGTATTTACCCAAAGGTCAAAACCCCTCTATTAAGTTTTTAAATCAAATAAATATTAGGGTTCCCTCTTATTTCAACAACATGCTAATCAATACTCCAATTAGCCCCAAAACACAACTAATGATAATAAACCCCAAATCCAACAAGAAACCCAAAGTTCAATCTCATGAGTTTCCACAAAATCCAACATGATATAGTTTTCATGCAATACAAAAATTACCACATGTCTATCTATAGACGGAGTATTGAAAAAGAACAAGGAGAATCCCTACCTCAAATGGAGAACTCAAATGGAGAAGATGACCCGAAATCAATGTGCTCCAAATCCCAAATTTCTTGGATCAAAACGAAGCCCTTGACGATCAACACACTTCTTACAAAGGCCCAAGGTGAGGCAAACACTCTAGCTAGATCAATCCTAAGAGAGAAGTTAGGTTTTAGAGTGAGGTGCTCTCCAATGGAGGTTTTGAAAAAGTAAGAGAGAGAAAGGAAATCAAAAAGTGATCCAAAAAGCTACACCTCGGACTGATATACACGACGCCCTGCTCGAGCATGGAAACCCCCGCTCGAGCGTCACTCACAGACTCCCGCTCGAGCGCCGGATACGCACTCCCAGCACTTTTGCAGAGCCAGGTCCCCGCTCGAGCGTCCAACTCCCGGCTCGAGCGGACAAGAACAACAAAGGCCCGCTCGAGCGTCAAAAATGCCGCTCGAGCGGAAAGGCTAAAATCTGGGCAAAAATTTCTAAGCTTCAAAACACAACCCACTTAATCCCAACTTGTCCATCAGAACCCAAAACTCCAAAACAAAGAGTAAGGGATACAAAAGAGGATAAGACAACAACGAATCTACGGAACCGAGTCCGGATTACAGTTCAATAACAACAAGGAATACCGGGATCGCTATACTCTACAAGTGTAAACCAAAAAGGTAAACAAAGAGGAACAAAAGACGTATAACAAAACTGGTCGTCACAATTATAATAAATATTTGATAGTTAATTTTATGGTGTGTACCATATGGCAAAAAATTATATATTTTACAATGAATGAAAGTGTGTATATTTCATAGTGAGCAAAATATTATATTTTGTGGTGTGCAAAAATATTATATTTTGTGGTGTGAAAAAAATTATATCATTTTATAATTTATATTATAAAATTTTGAGGTAATATTACAAAAATTATTTAAAAAAAAAAACCATTATTGAGAAAGCAAACCCACGTGGGGTTGCTTCCCCTTTTTCCTTTCCATCTTTTCCTTTTCTTTCTTTTCATGTTTGTGGTTGAGCAGAGAGCTCCCATCGTCTCTCTCTCTGTCTCTCTCTCTCTCTCTCTCCCCCCTTTATTTCTTCATTGTTGGCTCAACCTTTGAGCTTCAAATGGGAGTCCTTAGAGTGAGGTTTTGTTAAAGTGTTGTAAATGAAAGTCAGAGAACTCGTTGTGATCTTCGCAATGGTAGTCTTGGATTCATGATCAGGCAAGATTTGCCTTCCAGATATGCTCTTCTTCATTATTTGAGGTAGGAACTTTCTTTATATCATTACATTAAAGCTATATTAGAGTTATTTTGAGAAAATATGTCATTTTAAGAGGTATTGCATATGTATATATTTAGATTTTTGTTGGGTAATTTTTGGGAGAAAAATTATGTTGAAATGTTAAGAATGTTGGTATTTTGAGATTGATTTGGGAAAATTATTTTGTGTTGATAATTTTGTAAAACAAATCCGAAAATAAAATTGAAAAGATGTATGGATTGTATTTACATCATATTATGATTAAATGATTTATTTTGAGAAATATAAATTTGAAATATTTTTTTTATCTTTGATTTGAATTTATTTTTGAGAAAAATAAATTGATATTGAGGAATATTGTGTAGAATGTTAAGTTGGTGTTATTAATTTGGAAGATGGTGAACATAGTGAACTTACTAATTTGATGAATTAAATTAGTTTGGTTAATATTTTAAATCCTTTGTAATTAAAGGGGGTGTTATTGGGTTTTTAATTCATAACTTTAATATTATGAGATTAAAAGTGACGAAGTTGACCAAGTATGAGATTTGGAGAAATAAGCGAGATTAAGTTGATGTGGTATGGTATTGGGTTCCTAGTTTTACTAGTTGAGTAATGCTATAATAATAATTTCATACTTCAAAATTTTTATGAGATATTTGAATTGTTTGGCGGTTTTTGACAAGAAAAGAATAGAATGTGATTTTAGCTCGTTTGGAGCAAATGGATGAATTGGATTAAAACAAAAAGATGAATTATCAAAACTTTTATCTATTTATTATTTTTCCTTGGTTTAATTCGACGGGGTGGATGTTGAAAATTGGAAAGTGAGCACTCGTATTATATTTTATAATTATAATCAAGAGAAGATTTTGATATAATTGATTAAGTGTTGGAATACTCACTTATGCTTAATAAGAATTATGATTGAACTTGAAGATCCCGAGATTTTACTTGTACGAGAAAAATGAAAATTTGATTCTATTTAATGTTTGGGAAGGAGATGAGTTTTGGAAAGATTATAATTTCATTTTATTGATAAAGTATGTGAGTTAGAAATTTATGAAACCTTGAACCCGCTTTGGTGTTATATATTATTGCTATTGATGAAACTATTGTTTAAAAGTTTTGGTTTTTGGTAACCGGTAGAGGATTACCATGTTAGTATTTAAATGAGGAGATTCTTGGAAAAGTAAGAAAATGTTTGATTTTGGAAGTTTGTCTTGAAAAGGATATTGTTGAATTGTCTTGAAAAGACTAAGTTAGAAGTTGTTAATTTACTTGTGGTACATACATGAACATTGATATTATTATATTATCTCTTGGAATTATATCATGATATTACATTGATAGAGATATGGAATTTGATCACAATGGAACATTGTGTGGTGGAATTGAAATTGGAACTATCTTAATGCATTGTTACACATTGCATTGCCATTCCATTGCCATTCCATTTCATTGTTATCATGGATTTTGAATTGCAATTGAAAACTATTGTTTTGAGAAAGGAATTGTTTTTTAGAAACAAGATCATTTGGATTTGTTTTGGGTAAATACGTTGGTAAGTCCGGATGGGGGCGTAGTTTGATATTGGTTAAGTTGGCCTGAGTGTCCATGGTGAAAGACCAGAAATCAGCGCGGATAGGTGTCGAGCCTTCCGGTTAATACCGGTAAAAATGACAATTTGGTAGTACTTGTATAGTCTACTTATAGACACCAGCCTAGGGATTACTTGAATCGTATTTACCATCTTAGAATTTTATTGAAATTGTTTGATTAATGTGTTTTTAAATTGGCATTGTGCATAAGATTTTCAAAAGATGAGGAAAATATTTTGAACATGACATGGCATATGCATTCATCTCATAAGACTGTATAAAATGGATTTGATGAATTGTTTAATTATTTGATTCAATTGATAATGAGATAATTGAATGAATTGAAAAGGATGTCCTGTTGCTATTAAAACTTGTTTATTTATTTAAGTTAACTTGTTGTGGTTAATTAAATAAATTGGATATAAGAGATTATGTAATAAAATCATATGGTTTTGACATGATATGATTTCACGTATATGTACGAGTATTTTGGTACCCGCATATCTTCTAATGTTTTAATATGGGATTGTTTGGTGAGCTAGTGGTTGCTCACCCCCTGCTTGTACATGTGTACAGGGAATGCTTTTCAGATTTGAAGATCAAACAATGGGTTTAACCATTTCATAAGTATAATGTAGTGATGGATTATACTACTTCATTTGTTGTTTAGCTAAGTGCTATTTTTTTTTTTTGTAAAGAGTAGTGTCCTCTCTTTTATTGTAAGTCTCAGGGCATTTCTTTTATTTGTATGTAAATGTCATTGTTGTATAATGAGAGGGAACATGTATATTTAATTATTTATCATTTCATCAAAGGATGAATTGTCATTTATAAATGAACTTAATTAATGAATATTGGTAATGTTGTCCGAGTAATAAAATTTGGGACGTGACATGTTTAATTAAGTTAATGAGTAATTGACTATTATTTAATCTTGATCACAAATAAAATAATGAGGTAAACTTAAGAGAATTCTAGAATCATTGAGAACAAAAAAAAAAAAAAAAAAAAGTGAGCCTAATATGTTTGTATGAGAAATATACTGGAGCAATAGACTAAGGAAATAAGAGAGAGGACCGAGGGAGAGAGAGATAGAGGGTTAGCTGTTGAAAAAAAAAAAAAAAAAAAAAAAAAAAAAAGGTCAAGAATTTCAGCCAATTAAAGCTTAAGGTATGGAATTTATACTCAATTTGTGTAGAATCTTCACATTATACTTGAAATTAAAGATAAGTTTGGAATCAACATCACGTAATTGGAAGAAATTAAGACTAAAATGAAGAGTATGAACCAGGTTAATAAACATGGAAAATAATTTTAAGATTTCATTAAATTAAGTTTGATTTTGAAAACCTTGATGTAATTGGGTTTTATATTTACATGCATCATGAATTTTGAAGAATTTGAGTTAATCAATTTCATATTTTGAAGAGAAGAAGGAAAAGTTTTATAAACATTAAAGTTCATGGAAATCTAGAATTAATCTTGAAGTTAAATGGGGTTTTTGATTTGTTTTGAAAACTAAGAAATTGTTGGAGGTTAAGGGTTTTTGATTTGTTTTGAAAACTAAGAAATGGTTGGATGTTAATCCTTAACTCATGCATGTAATGTAATTTAAGAAGTTTAATTCATATTTTAAAGTTTATGAGTTTGGGATTGAGTTTTGATTTAAATCAAGGAGTCAAATTATGGTTTAAGCTTGATAATGAAGAATTAGTTGGACTTTGATACATGCAAATGATTTTCTAAGGAGTTTATAGCTTTAATTTCATGTTTTGAAAAATCACACTTTGTTCATATTTTCATCTCATCTCCTCCCAAACATTTCTAAGCAATAACTATGAATCAATGAATATTAATAAGCTAACAATCAACATAAAATAGTTGGTGAAAGAATAAATCATTGATTTATTAGTAATTGATTAAGAAGCCAAGTAAGAAATCGGTCTATTTGGAAAAGAAGGATTTAGTAATGAAAGAATATGTGAAATGAGAACCCGATTCATATGAATAAAGAAATAATAAGCGTAGCAGAACTTCGGATTACTTAGACAGAAAAAGACAAGAGAAGTCAAGTTTGATTAAGGAAGTGATATTGTATTTCAATGTGTATATGTTATGTGTTTGTGTAGGTCATACGTTATTGTCTATCTAATCTGTCTGATCTGCTTCTGGAGCTATCTGTGAATAACATTATTGTAAAGATATGTTCATATGAATTATATTCGAAATGTTAATTGATAAGTTATGATTTCTACAATGATATTTTGTTTAAGTGAACGAATGTCCTAGTTGAATATATTATGGCATCCAAAGAAAGTCCTAAGTCATGGGGAACAGCATGTTAATGTGGGTCCATGACATATATGTGATTACGAGATCTCGTTAGCCACTTAATGAAGTGGTGATATGTTTGATAATCGGTGTCCGAAACTGATTACTCTAGTCAGAAGACGATATCTTATGTTCTGTTGGATTTACCATTATTATGATCAGATATGGGACTGATTTGTTATGATCTTTTTTACATGTATGATATGCTTGGAATTCGTTCACTAACCCCTTTACCTTAATGTTATTCATTGGGCTCTACCTCATTGTATTATTTATATAGCGATCCCGAGTTTTAACCCTTGTTGTACAGTGATCAGGAGTTGGTTCCGTAGATGTTAGCAGCTGTTTAAACCTTGTTTGCGTCCTTTCATACTTTGTATTTGAGTTATAGGATGTGTTGGGCAGGTTTGTTTCAGGTTGGTTGTGTTTGGGAGCCAAGAGTTGCTGCCCAGAATTTTGGGTCTTCGCTCGAGCGAGCAGTTCTTCGCTCGAGCGAGCTTCTGTCTTTGGTCCTTCGCTCAAGCCAGGATTCGGTTGCTCGAGCGAGAGTTGAGTTTTGTGTCTAGGTGGCTCGAGCCTGAGTGGCTTCGCTCGAGCTAGAGATTGCGTCTGGTTCTGGACCTGAGAGTTGCATTCCTTGGCTCGAGCGAGCTTTTCTTCGCTCGAGCGATCTGGTTGTTCTTCGCTCGAGCGAGAGTCCCTTCGCTCGAGCGTGCGTCTAGTTGCAGACCTGTAGGTTCGAGTTGTTGGCTCGAGCGAGCAGTTTGTCGCTCGAGCGAGGTTCTAGGTTGTTGGCTCGAGCGAGACCTTCTTGGCTCGAGCGAGGTTTTCTGTGTCTGGTCGCTCGAGCGACCAAGTCTTCGCTCGAGCGAGCCTGTTTTATATCAGCAGGCAGCAGCGATTTTAAACATCACTTTTTCATCTCTTTCTTTTTGAAACCCTAGTAGCCGACTCCCTCTCTCTCTAAACTTATCTTCTCTCTAGGATTTCATCTCTCTCTAGTGTGAATCCATCCTAAGTCCTTTGTTAAAAAGATAGAGGGTGTTGAGATTTTTGTTTTAATCGGAAAAAGTTGGGATTTGGAGCACTTTGGGTTTTGGTCTTCATCTCCGCTTGGGCTCTAACTTTGAGATAGGGATAACCTACTCCATCTTATGAGTTTTGTCTTTAAATTTTAGCATTTTGATATGTTGGGGGTTGTGGGGTAATTTTGGGAAAGTTTGGGTCTTTTGTGTAATTTTACAAAAGTTGGGGTTTTATTTATAATAAACCTATATGCAAGTTAGGCATAGAGAAATGAGATTAATGTTGGAACGTTGATAGAAATGGAACCTTAAGGTTGTTTTGTGAATTTTGGTAATTTACCCTAATTGGTTTAATTAATTAGTGTATATAATTAATTAAAGAAAATGAGGAATTGAGTTGAGAATGTTGAAGTTGGGAATGTATGGGACTAAAGGGTGTAGTTGAATCATTCATTGTTCACCTAGTTGAAATGTTGATATATTATCCATTTGTGCATTTATTTCCTGTTTAGAGATAATTGCTTTGGACTACTGGTGGAGGGTAGTATTAATTGTTGTAGACAATGCATGATGATTAGGCGAACTAAAACTAATCAATTGGATGTGTCATAGAGTATGACAGTCGGTAGAATACATTAACTTTATGTATTGATTGATTGTGCATATGACCAATGTGTTTATATGCATTATGTATGGACGGTTGTTGGAATACATTGACTTTGTGTATTGATTGATTGCGTATATGATTCTGTGCTTATATGCATTGCTTGTGTATGGGAGGAGATGGGGGATGTACTCCACGGTTTAGGGGAAGATGGGGGATGTACCTCTAAACCGGTTAATGGCTATGGGAAGATGGGGGATGGACCCGGGGATGCAGCTCATATGCTCTCCCATCGTAGTTATGATATAGCTCATATGCTTATCAATTGAAGTGTTGTTTGTTTGATTTGATATAGCACTAAAATGTATATCGTTATCAAATGTGAAGTATAGAAATGTTTCTATGTTAAGTTGATACAGCACCAATATGTGTATCATAAGTAAAGTCTGGAAGTAGTTTATGTGTTATTGATACATCACCAAAATGTGTATCCACCTTGGGTTTCGAAAGTGTTCTAGTGGTGAAATAAAATCTCATCAAATGTTTTGGCTAGAGTACTGAGCCTCGTTTTCAAACTCAAAGTTGAAAAAGAAATGGAAAGTGAAGTATAGCATAGACTTGATTGTCATGGAATTGTAGTAAGACGTAAATGAATGTATCAGTGTTGACCATCTATCAGTTGCTAATCTTTTAGTCATTGTTCATAGTTGGTTTAGTATATTTCTACTGGGCTGTGGCTCACCCTATATGGGAACATCATTTTCAGGTACAGGTAGCATGCCACCTCCAAGGACATAGCTTGGGAGGCTAGAGGCGGGCAGATCTTTTGTTGTCTTTCTTTTGATGTATTACATGTAAATTCAAGCCAAGGGCTTAATGTGTAAATGAGTTAGCACTCTCTTTTTGTAACCAAGTGTTAACTTGGAAAGCTGTAAGCCCTTAGGGCATTTGCTTTTGTTGTTAACATGTAATACCTTTTGTAATGAAACTATGATGAATAGATGAATGTTGGTCTTTCGTATATCAATGCATGCTTATATTGATGGATTTAATGTCGTTAATTTGAGGGCGTTACAATTTATGTATGTAGGTGGTCAGGCAGGTGACCAGGCCTAGAGCTTTTGCCTGGACTCTGTCTTGTCAGCCAACCTATGTGTCTCTCGTGGAGGTTTCTGATATGTCAAGTGGTCATGACTATGTGATTAAAGTTTACGTTTTTGCTTTCTTGTTTTGGTTAAACAAGTTTTTGTTTATTTTGTAAATAGGGCTAAGTTCCTGTTTTGTCTTATCTGTATAAATGTGATGACGTAAGGGTGATGTATGATATATGTATATAAAGTTAAAATTTTTTTTGTCCCATATATGCCTGCACAGCTCAATGGACATTGTATATTTGTTATTTTCTTCCACTAGCCCCTAACAATTTGATTTCTATTTAAGAGGCCTTCAGTAATCTATGGATTACTGGCCGGTTATGATGATAAACCTATAAGGACGGGTTTGGGTCGTGATAGTGGCTCAACTAACTACTTCCGGTTAGATTACAACAAAACTAATATGAAACTAAAGTAAGAAAACAAGTACAAGATAGAAAGTTGCAAGAAAATGAAGGAATCGAAACTTAATTATTTTGCAACAAAACAATATGAAACAAAAGTAAGAAAATGAATTTGAAATAGAGATGAAAGAATTAAAAATTCACCTTCCAGAGAAAGAGTGAACTTCTTGATTTCCAAACTTTCTCTTGATCACCCTCAAGTTTGTGAATTATGTTCTTAGTCCTCAATTCAAGAGCTTGAAATTTGAGCTAGAACAATGGTTTTGGACAAGTGTATTATCTCTTTTTATTTTTTTTCAACTTGGCAAGACTACTCTATTGTTTTCAAGGCTTTTTTTCTCTAAAATTCTAACTCAAATTTAGCATTCTCTCTACACTTCTCTTCTAAAAAAATCCTTCCCTCCAAATTCAAGACTTGAGCTATCATTGTATAGGCAATGCTAGTGGAGCAACGGTGGAAGACAAAGTGGAGGACAAAGTGTAGCATTTAGGGAAGATAATGGAGCTAATAGGGGCACTAATAGAGCTAATGGGAGACAATGTATAATAGAGGTGGATGGTGAGTGGTGATGGTGGTATATGATTAGAAAAATGGATGATGAGCGGGGATGATGGGGTGTGATTATGAAAGTGGATGGTGAGTGGTGATTGATGTGTAGACAATTTGGTAATGGAGATTGAAGAGCCAAGATTCTTTTAGTAGTAGAGATTGGTGAATTTTGGATGAAAAATAAGTTGGCCAAAAATGTGTGAAGGTTGAGATTAAAACTCAAATTCCATCTCTCTTATTGAAGATTCTGTGATAAACACATTCTAATTGTCATCATCAGGTAATCAAAAGAAAGCGCCCAAGTCTTATATATATAATTGAGAGAGAAGGCGTGGGAGGCTTGGGTTGCCTCTCTTTCTTTCTCATTTCATTTTTCTTTTCTTTTTTCTTTGAGTGGCAGACCACCCTCCACCATTTTCTTGTTTTTATTTTTTTTATTTAAATTATTTTATAATAAATATAATATAATATATAAATATTTAATATGGATTATTTACTCTAATTCATATACAAACACCTAAAATATATACAAACACATAAAAAATCACATAAAATTATAAAATAATACAAATTAATGGACTAATAAAATGTATGTTAGTGGGCCAAATGTGTAACATTTAAGCTCCGATCAAGATCGAATCACGTTAAATACTATGTCTCTTTGTGAATCATACATTGATTTACATCCCTCTTCTACTTCCAACAGTGGTATCAGAGCATACCACCAACAATGGTATTGGAGTGTACCACTAACAGTGGTATCAAAGTTTATAAAGAAAATTGTCATAATTTCCACCAACAGTGGTATTAGAACATCCCACCAACAGTGGTATCAAAGTTTATAAAGGAAATTGTCATAGCATGCTACCAACAGTGGTATCAAACCATATCACATGATTTTGAGATACCATATGGCAAGCCACATATTTTGGAAATATCACATGGCTAAGGCTTTCTTTTCTCTAAAATTCTAACTAAAATTTAGCATTCTCTCTACGCTTCTCTTCTAAAAAATCCCTCTCTCCAAATTCAAGACTTGAGCTCTCATTATATAGCCAATGCTAGTGGAGTAATGGTGGAAGACAAAGTGGAGGACAAAGTGTAGCATTTAGGGAAGATAATGGAGCTAATGGGGGCACTATAGAGCTAATAGGAGACAATGTATAATGGAGGTGGATAGTGAGTGGTGATGGTGGTGTGTGATTAGCAAAATGGATGATGAGTGGAGATGATAGGGTGTGATTATGAAAGTGGATGATGAGTGGGGATTGTGGGGTATGATTATGAAAGTGGATGGTGAATGAGGACTGATATGTAGGAAATTTGGTAGCGGAGATTGAATAGCCAAGATTCTTTTAGTACTAGAGATTGGTGAATTTTGTATGAAAAATAATTTGGCCAAAAATGTGTGAAGGTTGAGATTAAAGTTCAAATTTCATCTCTCTTACTGAGAATTCTGTGAGAAACACATTTTGATTGTCATAATCGGGTAATAAAAAGAAAGCGCCCAAGTCTTACATATATATATATATATATATTTGAGAGAGAAGGGTGTGGGAGGCGTGGGTTGCCTCTTTTTCTTTCTCGTTTCATTTTTCTTTCTTTTACTTTGAGTGACAGACCACCCTCCACCATTTTCTTGTTTTTATTTTTTTATTTAAATTATTTTATAATATATAATATAATATATAAATGTTTAATATGCATTATTTACTCTAATTCATGTACAAACACCTAAAATATATACAAACACAAAAAATCACATAAAACTATAAAATAATATTAATTAATGGACTAATAAAATGTATGTTAATGGGCCAAATGTGTAACATTTAGGCTCCGATCAAGATCGAACCACGTTTTCGGAGAAGTTTGTGCATTGTAGCTTATACGGTAGATAGCACGGTTTGCGGAGTAGTATAGGAGATGCTTGCCTCCTTTTCAAGTATTGAATTGAATGGTGTTGTTCGGCCTGTGGGGGCCCACCACGGGTCCCATTTTGCTAATCAGAACCGTTCAATGTGTAGAACTCATTGATTACTATATGCTTGTAAAAAATCAAGTTGATCGGATATCGATAGCTATATGATTGGAATAATTTTTTGTCAACCATTAACTATAACACCATCCATTTTTTTATACAAAACTGATTTGATCATATAGTTAGAGATATCCATTCAACTTGATTTTTTACAAATATATAGTACTCGACAAGTTCTACACATTGAACGGTTCAGATTATCAAAACGGGACTCGTGATGGGCAGCTACGGGCCGAACAGCACCATTTCAGATTAATTTTTTTGTGCACCCCGCATTGTAAATTTGTACCACTGACTATCATTTCAATATGTATGGCTTGTACTTGGCCATCACTGACATCACTTCACCACTGTGTATGCTTGTACTTGGCACTTGTGTAATTTGTTTTTTTTTTATATATATATTTTTGATGAATAGTGATAACTTTTTATCTTCTTTAGGGGTTGTTTGTGGTGTCCTAAATAAGTGCACTTTTTAGACAAAAAAGTTAAGGAAAAAAAGATGAATGTTTGGGTTAACTTTTTGACTTTTTACGAAAAAATGTGTATTTAAAAATTGTATAAATAAGTGTATAGGAGAAGTTAGTGAATTAGCCCGTACAATCTGGCAGAGCAATAGGCTGATTAAGAGATAGGAAATGGTTGCCTCCTTTTTGGGCTTGAATTGGATGGTGTTGTTTGGCCCGTGTGGGCCCACCACGGGTCCCGTTTTGCTAATCGGAACCGTTCAATGTGTAGAACTCATCGAGTACTATATGCTTGCAAAAAATCACGTTGATCGGATATCGATAGCTATCTAATCGTGTTAGTTTTTTGTCAACCGTTAACTAAAGCACCATCCATTTTTTATACAAAACTGATTTAATCATGTAGCTATCCATATTCGATTAACGTGATTTTTTACAGGCATATAGTACTCGACGAGTTCTACTCATTCAACGATTTAGATTATCAAAACATGACCCGTGGTGGGCCCCCACTGGCCCAACATTACCCTCTAATTTAATGAATACATGTACCTAATTTTCTTTTTTTCCTTTGACAGCCCAATAAGTGCACTTCCATCAATTCAGTACCAATCACGTCAACTGGTTGGTTTGTATTAAAATATTGTGTAAATTAATTTTTTTTATATTTTTAATTTGTAAATAGTGATAGCTTTTTAACTTTTTTTAGTAACTTTTTGACTTTTTAAATTTTTTTTAGGATGTCAAACCAGGCCTTAGTAACTTTTTAGTTTTTTTAGTAACTTTTTGACTTTTTTTCTTTTTTAGTGTATGCCATAAAATATTGTGTCTATTTGTGAATCATACATTGTTTTACACCCCTCTTCCACTTCCAACAGTGGTATTAGAGCATATCACCAACAATGCTATTAAAGCATCCCATCAACAGTGGTATCAGAGTTTATAAAGAAAATTGTCATAATTTCCATCAACAGTGGTATCAGAACATACCACCAACAATGGTATCAGAGTTTATAAAAGAAATTGTCATAGCATCCCACCAACAGTGGTATCAAAGCATATCACATGATTTTGAGATACCGGGGCTTCAATTTGGACACAAGAACGACCTATAATGGAGTCCCGATGAGAGAGTTATGCCCGTTTGAAGTTTTCATATCTGTGCTGGAAGCAGGTACGCTCGAGCGTAGAAAGCTACGCTCGAGCGAATTGCGCGAATTCAACAGCTTAAAAACGTGATTTTTAGCTCATTCTTTGCATTTTCCTTTTCCTTCTTCATTCCTCTCACCCTAGGTCCGAAAACCCTAGGTTTTTTACCTTAAATAACTTCCATCTCCCTAAGTTTTGGCCAAGATCTTCTACCAAAAAGTGAAGAACACATGAAGATCAACATGTTCTATCAATTGGAATTCGGATTTGTGAAGGAATCTTAACAAAGCTTTGCCCTCTTACTTGATTCTTGAGATAGGGGTCCTAGTTCTTCTTCAATACTTCCCTAAATAGATAGATTTGTGGTATTTTGATTATATACATACAAAACCTACATTTTTGAGCATATAGTGTACATTATGAGATTTGGGGGTTTAGGGTTTGAAGTGTTGGGGGTTCAATGGTTGGGTTAATATGGTGGATTATGAACCTTAGGTGTATAATCAAGAGGGAAATTGGAATTAAAAGTAGTGTTTTAAGAAGTTTGAATTTTTGTTGAAAATCTTAATTTTCCTTGAAAACCCTAAGTTGATTCATTATGATAATTAATGATTTTGCTTAAATTGAAAGTAGATTCATGAAATTGGTAGGTTGAATTATATATGTACAAGTTTAATTGGATTTTGGAGGTGTTTCAAAATTATGTTAAAAATTAGCGATTGAACTCTTATTATGAACATTGTAAATCATGCTATAATGTAAAAAGAAGATTGGGGAAATGACTTATTAATAATATAGATGACATAAACTTAGTTATGAAATGTTGAAAGGGGATTTAAGAATTTATCTTGAAATATGTTGAATTGTAAATAGTGTTCTTGAATTAAGTTGTGTTGGCTTATATTGAATAGTGTTGAATGATATTGAACCGAATTGTGTTGGACTATGATGAATTGTGTTTAAATCATGTTGAATTGTGTTGAGTTGAGTTGTGTTGGGTGTGTTGAGTTTGAGTTGTGTTGTGTTGTGTTGGGTCATGTTGAGTTTGAGATGAGTTGTGTTGGGTAGTGTTGTGTTGGTACCCGCGGGGGGAAAATTGAAAGATGATACGAAATTTGTGATAAGATGATGAGGTGAAGATTTAAGAATTTTATTGTGTAATTAGAAAGTGATTTTATACTTCAAAACTAAAAGCCCAACTTCATATTTAACTCTAGTTATGAAGTTTTATTTTAGAAAATGAGGATACTTCAATCAACATTAAATTTATGAAATTAAGTCTATGTTGGGTTAAGATGAGTGTGAATAATGATAAATGGGAGATTGTGAAATATGACGATGTTATATGAAGGAGTTGTATCAAAGAAAATTACATGTTGGAGATTTAATTTATAACCGTAGGTAGTAATTGATAATCAATGTGCTTAAAAAAAAATTGAATTTGAAGACTTGATGATAATATAGAAAAGGAAAGAAATAGTTTGAACCCAAGAATTGTGAATACTTTAAAGATGAGTCTTTGCCTCTATGGATGTGTTGTTATATTTTTGTGTGACAAAACAATGAATGATTTAATGGATAATGAAGAAGGTCGTGGAACATATTTGTACTTGTTATGTGAATGAAATTTTAATATATGGTGGAGGTATATTGAATTAATATGTTACGGAAATAATGGAAGATGTGTTGGCATTGTCCACTAATTGTAATGATGGATTGTGATGTTATATTGGGGTCCATTTCCCGCCGTATTTGAGTCGGCAAAGCGTGGCACTTGAGATAGGTTCCGCCTTTCTTCCGGAGTAGCGCCCGGTAAAGCGTGTGGTATGTTGAGGTTCCGCATTCCTTCCGGCTTGTGACCAGTAAAGCGTGAGGTTCCGCGTTCTTTTCCGCTTGTGACTCGTAAAGCGTGAGGTTCTGCATTCCTTCCAGCTTGTGACTGGTAAAGCGTGTGACTCATGGAGATGACTTGTGATTGGATCCGGTATTTGATATGAAATTAATTGAAAGAATGGAAAATGAAATGGTAATTGGATTAAGGATTGGTGTTGATACACTCAATGGATTGCTTGTGATTATAATGAAAGATTATGAGTTTTGTTTTGAAAATAATAGAGAAATTGAATTAAAAAGGGATTGTTATTCTTGTGTTATGCTTGTATTCTATTTGGTGATGCAAACGTTAATGTGAGCTAATTGTTAGGCAAGTTGGAGTTGAGTGTATGAGGATTGTCTTTTTGAACATAAAAGAAATTTGGATCATGACATTATGGAATTATAATGATTGGAAATAGTATAGGAAAAGTGGAAATGAAATGGGGAATATTTTGAGAATTGGTTAATAATTTTTAAATGATGTTGTTTCTTAAACATGTTTGTTTCACAAGGATTTATGGTTTTCTAAAGTTAAGGGATGACTTTAACGGATGAAGGTTTTTCTTAAAAATCTTTAAATAGTTTTTGAGAAAAAGGCACTTATGATATTTTGATATTATAAAATGTCACCCTACTATATGGTATCGCCCTGCATGTATGATCATTTCTATCTGTGTGTTAGTTATTGATTGAGAACTATGAGATTCCTACTGGGCATTAGTGCTCACCCCGTCGTTGTTTTATTTTTTTTTACAGGAAGAAAGTTTGAATTATATGATTGAAGATTTATGGAGTTTTTGTGAGTCCCTGTGTATAACTTCATGGTAGATGTATAGGAAATGGATTTTTGTATTTGTATTTATTTATTTGTAGCACAGTAGGAGATTGGCATATGTTGTTGTCATTGTAATATTCATTGAGAGAGAGAGAGAGAGAGAGAGAGTATATGTATCATTGTATTTTTATTACTTATATAGCGATCCCGGTATTCCCTTTACCGTACAGTTGTATTCCGGACTCAGTTCCGTGGAGTTGGTAGTTGTATCTACCTTGTTGTCATCCTTTAATGTCATTTGTTTGAATTTTAAGATGTGTTGGACTTGTCTCGAGTGGGTGGATTGAGTCTTGGTTTAATTCCCTCTGTTTTGGTATTTTGGTCTTTCTGCTCGAGCGGGCCTTTGAGCGCTCGAGCGTAGATTGCATACTTCCAGTATCTCGTGCCCTGCAAAACTTCTGCAGGTGTGATTTCTGCGCTCGAGCGGGTTTTATGCGCTCGAGCGGGTAGCGCTCGAGCGGGAGTGTTAGAGCTCGAGCGGACAGTACATTTCTGGTAAATGTTCTGGGAGGGGGAGTTTTACGCTCGACCGGACTGGATTTCATGCTCGCGCGGGCGAACTTTATTTCTGTGTCTTAGCGCTCGAGCGGGACTCTTTGCGCTCGAGCGGACCTTGTTTCCTGTGTCTTTACGCTCGAGCGGTGTGTTCTGCGCTCGAGCGGACATGTCGTATAACTGAGAGTGGCTGGGCATTTTAAATCACTTTTTCACCTTCTTTTCTCTCTCCTACTTTTCCAAGAACACCATTTGAGAGCCTCTCTCTCTAAAACCTTAACTTCTCTCATAGGTTTGATCTAGTAGGAGTTGTTTACTCACTTTTGGCCTTTACAAAAGTTGTGTTGATCGTCGAGGGCTACATTTTAATCTGAAAATCTCGGGATTTGGAGCATTTTGATTTTGGTCTTCATCTCCGTTGGAGCTCATCTTTTGAGGTAGGGATATCCTACTCCTCTCTATGGATTTTGTCTTTAAATTTTAGTATTTTGATATGTTGGGTGTTGTTGGGTAATTTTGAGAAAGTTTGGGCCATTTGTGTAATTTTACAAAGTTGGGGTTTTATTTAAAATGAACCTAGAGGCATGTTTGGTATAGAAACATGGAATAAATGTTGAAACATTGATAAAAATGGAACCTTAGGGTTGTTTTGTTAATTATGGGAATTTGCCCTAATTGTTTTAATTAATTAATGTATATAATTAATTGAAGAAAATGAGGAATTGTATGGAAAATGTCGAGATTGGAAGTGTATGGGATTAAAGGGGTGTAGTTGAATTACTTATCACTCACCGAATTGAAATGTTGATTTAATATCCATTTGCGCATTTATTTTCTGTTTAGAAATAACTGCTTTGGGCTATCGGTGGAGGATAGTCGTGATTGTTGTAGACAATGCATGATGATTAGGCAAACTAAAACTGATCATTGAAATGTGTCATTGAGTGTGACAGTTGAAGGAATACATTAAATGTATGTATTGATTGATGTGTATAATAATTGTTTATATGCACTGTGTGTTGTGTTGGAGGAGATAGGGGATGTACTCCACGGTTTAGGGGATGATAGGGGATGGACCTCTAAACCGGATGTTGTTTGGGAGAAGATAGGGGATGGACTCCATAGATACGGCTCATATGCCTATCTAGTAATGTGATGACACAGCTCATATGCTTGTCTTTGGAAGTGTGATATTGCTCATACGCATGTCTACGGAAGTATTGATATAGCCAGTATGCTTATCTTTTATTGAAATGAGAAAGTGTTTAATATGAGTTATTGTCTCATATAAGTAGTTTGGCCAGGTTCTGAGCCATGGTTATGAATTGGGAATTTGTAAGGAAACGAAAAATGAAAGTGTATTAGTGTTGACCATCTATCAATTGCTAATATTTTAGTCATTGTTCATGGTTGGTTTAGTGTATTTCTACTGGGCTGTGGCTCACCCTATATGGGAATATCATTTTCAGGTACAGGTAGCATGCCACCTCCAAGGACATAGCTTGGGAGGCTAGAGGCGGGCGGACTTTTGCTATTTAGTTTCTTTTGATGTATTACATGTATATTCAAGCCAAGGGCTTAAGGTGTAAATGAGTTAGTACTCTTTTGTTGTAACCAAGTGTTAACTTGGAAAGCTGTAAGCCCGTAGGGCATTTGCTTTTGTTGATTAACATGTAATACCGTTGGTAATCAAGTACTCTGATGAATAGGAGAATGTTGGGCTTTTGTATATCAATGTACGTTTATATTGTTGGGTTTTACGTTATTTTTCTGAGGGCGTTACAACTTGGTATCAGAGCGTACCGGGTTCAAATACTTTGGGTACGTGGGGAGTGATTAGAATCACAATGGGTTTGTCTCGCTTGAAAGAGACTTAGGTGTAGAGTCATATGCCATGTGTTTAAATTGATAACATGCTTATGTGATTATTTGGGTATGGGATTTAATTTCTAGGATATTGATTGGATCCTTGGGTTTCTGGGAGTCTTGTTGGAAAAGCACTTGATCAATGCTGTTTCTAACCGGAACTCTAGTAACGCCTCGGGACTATCATTATTCGGGAATGAAATTCGTAAGTGCTTATGTGTTTATGTGCTTACGTGGAATGAATTACAGTTGTCCATGCATTAGGACGTGAGTGTTTAGTTTCGGCACACTTATAAATGTGCTAATGTTCTTCGTTTCCTTTATTAGGATGTCAGGACGAGGAAGAGGTGGTAGGCGTGGGGGACCTGCGAGGCAGGAAGTACCTTTACCGGATGAGATTCCGGCAGTGCAGGAGGGGGTTGGTCAGGCCAATGTGGCCGAGCCAGTGGGTCAGCAGGCTATGAGTGCCTTGGCCCGGGAGATAGCAGGGGCTTTAGGGATTCTCCGAGCTGGGAATCAGGCAGTTGAGGCAGGACCTTCTTTCTTGAAGAGGGAGTTCTTCCGGTCTAACCCAGAGGAGTTTGTAGGGGATCCTAAGGAACCACTGAAGGCAGACGAGTGGTTAGAACAAATGAGCAAGACATTCGAGATGCTTGGCATCGAGGATGGAGCACTGAAAGTGACCTTGGCATCCTTCCAGCTGAAAGGAGATGCGGGTCAATGGTGGAAGTATGAGAAAGTCCGTGTTGGGGGTGCTTGGGAGGCGTTCGTAAATGCTTTCCAGGAGAGATTCTTATCTGTAGTTGCTAGGGAAAAGCTGAGAGATCAGTTTAGCCAGCTTAAACAGAAGGGTTTGACTGTGGCGGAGTTTGAGGCTACGTTTACTAGCTTGTCCAGGTTTGCACCTGAACTTGTGGCGACAGAGGAACGCCGTTGCTACGAGTTTGAGCGGAAGTTGAGGCGTGGCCTCAAGTTGAGGGTTGGTGGTTCTTACATTCGGGAGTATAGGCATTTGGTGGATGCTGCAGCTCATATGGAGCTTATGATGCAAGAGGAGGATGAGGAGAAACATAGAGGCTCCAAGAGGGACCAAGAGGGCCAGGGTGATGGCAGGAGACAGAGGGGTTATAACCCTCAGCAGTCTCAGGGTGGAGTTTCTAGATCGACTTTCCCAGTACCGAGTGCAGGCTCCGGGAGGGGCAATCAGGGAGAGTTCATTTGTTACAAGTGTGGCCAGCTGGGTCACAAGGCTTCGGTTTGCCCGCTGAAGGGCGGAGGTCAGAGAGCTGCATCTTCTTCAGCCAGACCGCAGAGTCAGAGTTTGGGCAGGGGGCAACCCTTGTCTTGTTATTAGTGTGGACAGCCTGGGCACCTGAAGAGGTTCTGCCCACAGTTGAGTGCCACTTCAGGAGTGTCGGGTTCTAGACAGACGCAGGGATTTGAGCCAGCTCAGTCTGTGCAGGCCTCGAGGGCCAATCCGGGGGCTTCGTCGTCCCAGTCAGTGCAGCAGTCATATGCTCCTAGAGGTGAGCAGGTTGATCAGGGGCCTACAGGGCGCGTGTATGCTGTTACCGCGCAGGACCTAGTACCGGCTCCATCAGTAGTGAGAGGTACCTTTCTGTTTTGCAACTCGGTTGCTAGTGTGTTGATTGATACGGGTGCGTCTCATTCTTTTGTATCTGCTGCATTTGCATCTGTGTTGGAGTTGGAGTTAGCATTATTAGCATCTCCTATTTGTGTAGTGTCACCTATTGGGGGTGAGTTGATTTTGAAACACGGATGTAGAGGTTGTGATATAGAGGTCGCCGATCATAGGCTTCCGTTTCCTTTTGTAGTTATGCCCATGAAGGGCTTTGATGTTATCTTAGGTATGGACTGGTTATCGTCATACCGAGCAATTATTGATTGCTACCGCCAGAGGGTCACTTGTTGTACCGTGACCGGGGAGTGTTTCCATTTCTTGGGGGACCGGGTTGGTAGTGTTGTGCCACCGGGGTATGATCCGCGAGAGCGGAGTGAGCTTAGTGGTTTACTTGCCAGCTTTGAGAGTGGTGAGTGTGATGAGACCCAGATTGTGTTGCCGAGGGTAGTTTGTGAGTACTCGGACGTCTTTCCCGAGGACCTCGTTAGTTTGCCACCTCACCGGGAGACTGAGTTCTCTATTGATTTAGTGCCCGGCACGGCGCCGATTTCTATGGCACCTTACCGTTTTGCTCCAGCAGAGTTGGTGGAGTTGAAATTCAGCTCCAGGAATTACTAGATAAGGGCTTTATTCGCCCTAGTGTTTCGCCGTGGGGAGCACCGGCCCTCTTTGCTAAAAAGAAAGATGGTGCCTTAAGGTTGTGCATTGATTATCGGAAGTTGAATCGGGCTACGGTTAAGAATAAGTACCCTATGCCCCGTATAGATGATTTGTTTGACCAGTTGAAGGGTTCCCGTTGTTTTTCTAAGATAGACTTGAGATCGGGTTACCACCAGTTGAGGGTCAGGGAGGAGGACATTCCGAAGACGGCATTCCGTACGCGGTATGGCCATTATGAGTTTCTGGTAATGCCGTTTGGGCTTACCAACGCACCGGCAGTCTTTATGGACTTGATGAACCGGATCTTCCGGGAATTCTTGGATCGTTTTGTAGTCGTTTTCGTGGACGACATTGTTATCTATTCACCTTCAGAGGAGGAGCACGAGGAACACTTGAGAGTGGTGCTTGAGTTGCTTAGAGCCCATAGGCTGTATGCCAAGTTTGGGAAGTGTGAGTTATGGCTAGGAGAAGTCAAGTTCTTAGGCCATGTGGTTTCCGGGGAAGGGGTGTCTGTGGATACATCCAAGACTGAGGCAGTGCAAGATTGGGCACAGCCTACGAGTGTGTTTGAGATCCGCAGTTTTCTGGGATTAGCTGGGTATTACAGTCGGTTTGTGAAGGATTTCTCCAGGTTAGCTTCGCCGTTGACTAGATTGACTCGGAAGGGAGTCAAATTTGTATGGAGTGAGACTTGTGAAAAGTCGTTCCAAGAGCTGAAAGTTAGATTGACCACCGCTCCAATTTTGATTATTCCGGAGAGGGGGTTGGGTTATGCAGTTTATTGTGATGCCTCACGAGAGGGTTTGGGTTGTGTATTGATGCAAGAGGGGAAAGTGGTAGCTTATGGCTCACGTCAGTTGAAAATTCACGAGAAGAATTACCCTACACATGACCTAGAGTTAGCGGCTGTGATCTTTGCCTTGAAAATCTGGAGGCACTACCTTTATGGTGAGAGATTCGAGGTGTTCTCAGATCATAAGAGTCTGAAATATCTGTTTTCACAGAAAGACTTGAACTTGAGGCAGAGGAGGTGGATGGAGTTTATTGAGGATTATGACTTTGAGTTGCATTATCATCCGGGGAAGGCCAATGTTGTGGCCGATGCCCTTAGCAGGAAATCCGTTAGTGATGTAGCTTGTATAGCCATCCGGGAGTGGGAGATGTTGGGGGCAATTGGCGAGTTTGATTTGCTTCTGGGCGAATCCGTGGAGGCTGCGACCTTGTTTTCTGTTGTTGCGCAGCCTACACTTGCGACCAGAGTGTTAGAGGCACAGAGAGGTGACTTAGAGGTAGATTCCCTCCGAGAGAAGATCTCCAGTGGGAAGGTTGAGAAGGGTTTGGTTGAGTATCCCGACCAGAGTGTGAGATACCGAGACCGTCTGTTTGTGCCAGAGTCTTGCCGAGAGGAAGTACTCCGAGAGTTTCATCATTCGCGCCTTGCGGTGCATCCCGGGGGTACTAAGATGTATCGGGATTTGGGCCGCCAGTTTTGGTGGCGGGGTATGAAGAGAGACGTGGCAGTTTTCGTGTCTAAGTGCCTTACCTGTCAGCAAGTGAAGGCCGAACATCAGAGGCCAGCGGGTTTGTTACAACTCTTGCCTATTGCTGAGTGGAAGTGGGAGCATGTCACTATGGACTTCGTAGTAGGTCTTCCGAGGACTCAGCGGGGTAGTGATGCTATTTGGGTGGTTGTAGACCAGTTGACTAAGTCGGCGCACTTTATTCCCATGCGCGTGAGAGATTCGGTAGATCATCTTGCCGACTTGTATATTCGGGACATAGTGAGATTGCACGGGGTCCCAGTGACGATCGTCTTAGATAGAGACCCTCGATTTACTGCTAGGTTGTGGCAGAGTCTGCAGAGTGCATTGGGCACTAAGTTGACCTTTAGTACAACGTATCATCCTCAGACTGATGGGCAGTCCGAGCGTACCATTCAGATCCTTGAGGATATGCTTCGGGGTTGTGTCCTTGATTTCAGTGGGACGTGGGAGAGGCACTTACCATTGGTGGAGTTTGCCTACAACAATAGTTTTCAGTCTAGCATCGGTATGGCACCGTTTGAGGCCTTGTATGGCCGACCGTGTAGGTCTCCAGTTTGTTGGGCCGAGGTGGGTGACGCACCTTTGTTGGGCCCGGAGTTGGTTAGGGAGACGACGGAGAAAGTTGAGCTTATCCGTAGGAGGCTTGTTACAGCCCAGAGTCGTCAGAAATCTTATGCTGACCGTAGGAGGAGGCCGTTGGCATTTGAGATGGGTGATCATGTCTTTCTGAAAATATCATCCAGGCGAGGTCTGATGAGGTTTGGGAAGAGTGGGAAGTTATCCCCTCGGTTTATTGGCCCCTTTGAGATCCTTGAGAGGATTGGGGAGGTTGCTTATCGCTTGGCTTTGCCGCCGCAGTTGTCCGAAGTGCATGACGTGTTTCATGTGAGTATGCTTCGAAAGTATGAGCCGGATCCATCACACGTGTTGGATTGGACTGACTTAGAGGTAGATGAGGATGCCTCATATGAGGAGAGACCGGTTCGAGTCTTAGATAGGCGGGATCAAGTCCTGCGTGGCAAGACCATTCCTTTGGTTAAGGTTTTGTGGAAGCATCACGGAGTGGAGGAGGCCACTTGGGAACGTGAGTTGGAGGTCCGAGAGAAATATCCGGACCTATTTGTGGATGTTTGAACATATATTACATATATTGTTGTATTGTTGAACTTTAAGACCATTATATATGTCTTAAGTTGTAAAACATTGTGGATGTTTTGATTTATGGAAATAGTGTGGAACTTGCCTTGATATGGGAGTTGATTGTAATATTGCATACATTGGCTATATTATAGAAATGGAAATGTATCATGATTATTGTTTATGATATGAATTGTGAACCATGTGTGTTGGAAATGGTTGAAATGGAAAGAAAATGCATGTTGAAACATATGTATTGTGAAATGTCTCGTGATGAGGGATGGGATGACCAGTAATGGGTCGAGTGGTTGAATGTTGTGATATAACATTGTTTAAAATGGAGAAAAAACCTGCTTTTCAAAAACTTGTTCTTAATTTCGGGGACGAAATTCTTTAAGGGGGGGAGGTTATAGCGATCCCGGTATTCCCTTTATTGTACAGTTGTATTCCGGACTCAGTTCCGTGGAGTTGGTAGTTGTATCTACCTTGTTGTCATCCTTTAATGTCATTTGTATGAATTTTAAGATGTGTTGGACTTGTCTCGAGTGGGTGGATTGAGTCTTGGTTTAATTCCCTCTGTTTTGGTATTTTGGTCTTTCCGCTCGAGCGGGCCTTTGAGCACTCGAGCGTAGATTGCATACTTCCAGTATCTCGTGCCTTGCAAAACTTCTGCAGGTGTGATTTCTGCGCTCGAGCGGGTTTTATGCGCTCGAGCGGGTAGCGCTCGAGCGGGAGTGTTAGAGCTCGAGCGGACAGTACATTTCTGGTAAATGTTCTGGGAGGGGGAGTTTTACGCTCGACCGGACTGGATTTCACGCTCGCGCGGGCGAACTTTATTTCTGTGTCTTAGCGCTCGAGCGGGACTCTTTGCGCTCGAGCGGACCTTGTTTCCTGTGTCTTTACGCTCGAGCGGTGTGTTCTGCGCTCGAGCGGACATGTCGTATAACTGAGAGTGGCTGGGCATTTTAAATCACTTTTTCACCTTCTTTTCTCTCTCCTACTTTTCCAAGAACACCATTTGAGAGCCTCTCTCTCTAAAACCTTAACTTCTCTCATAGGTTTGATCTAGTAGGAGTTGTTTACTCACTTTTGGCCTTTACAAAAGTTGTGTTGATCGTCGAGGGCTACATTTTAATCTGAAAATCTCGGGATTTGGAGCATTTTGATTTTGGTCTTCATCTCCGTTGGAGCTCATCTTTTGAGGTAGGGATATCCTACTCCTCTCTATGGATTTTGTCTTTAAATTTTAGTATTTTGATATGTTGGGTGTTGTTGGGTAATTTTGAGAAAGTTTGGGCCATTTGTGTAATTTTACAAAGTTGGGGTTTTATTTAAAATGAACCTAGAGGCATGTTTGGTATAGAAACATGGAATAAATGTTGAAACATTGATAAAAATGGAACCTTAGGGTTGTTTTGTTAATTATGGGAATTTGCCCTAATTGTTTTAATTAATTAATGTATATAATTAATTGAAGAAAATGAGGAATTGTATGGAAAATGTCGAGATTGGAAGTGTATGGGATTAAAGGGGTGTAGTTGAATTACTTATCACTCACCGAATTGAAATGTTGATTTAATATCCATTTGCGCATTTATTTTCTGTTTAGAAATAACTGCTTTGGGCTATCGGTGGAGGATAGTCGTGATTGTTGTAGACAATGCATGATGATTAGGCAAACTAAAACTGATCATTGAAATGTGTCATTGAGTGTGACAGTTGAAGGAATACATTAAATGTATGTATTGATTGATGTGTATAATAATTGTTTATATGCACTGTGTGTTGTGTTGGAGGAGATAGGGGATGTACTCCACGGTTTAGGGGATGATAGGGGATGGACCTCTAAACCGGATGTTGTTTGGGAGAAGATAGGGGATGGACTCCATAGATACGGCTCATATGCCTATCTAGTAATGTGATGACACAGCTCATATGCTTGTCTTTGGAAGTGTGATATTGCTCATACGCATGTCTACGGAAGTATTGATATAGCCAGTATGCTTATCTTTTATTGAAATGAGAAAGTGTTTAATATGAGTTATTGTCTCATATAAGTAGTTTGGCCAGGTTCTGAGCCATGGTTATGAATTGGGAATTTGTAAGGAAACGAAAAATGAAAGTGTATTAGTGTTGACCATCTATCAATTGCTAATATTTTAGTCATTGTTCATGGTTGGTTTAGTGTATTTCTACTGGGCTGTGGCTCACCCTATATGGGAATATCATTTTCAGGTACAGGTAGCATGCCACCTCCAAGGACATAGCTTGGGAGGCTAGAGGCGGGCGGACTTTTGCTATTTAGTTTCTTTTGATGTATTACATGTATATTCAAGCCAAGGGCTTAAGGTGTAAATGAGTTAGTACTCTTTTGTTGTAACCAAGTGTTAACTTGGAAAGCTGTAAGCCCGTAGGGCATTTGCTTTTGTTGATTAACATGTAATACCGTTGGTAATCAAGTACTCTGATGAATAGGAGAATGTTGGGCTTTTGTATATCAATGTACGTTTATATTGTTGGGTTTTACGTTATTTTTCTGAGGGCGTTACAACTTGGTATCAGAGCGTACCGGGTTCAAATACTTTGGGTACGTGGGGAGTGATTAGAATCACAATGGGTTTGTCTCGCTTGAAAGAGACTTAGGTGTAGAGTCATATGCCATGTGTTTAAATTGATAACATGCTTATGTGATTATTTGGGTATGGGATTTAATTTCTAGGATATTGATTGGATCCTTGGGTTTCTGGGAGTCTTGTTGGAAAAGCACTTGATCAATGCTGTTTCTAACCGGAACTCTAGTAACGCCTCGGGACTATCATTATTCGGGAATGAAATTCGTAAGTGCTTATGTGTTTATGTGCTTACGTGGAATGAATTACAGTTGTCCATGCATTAGGACGTGAGTGTTTAGTTTCGGCACACTTATAAATGTGCTAATGTTCTTCGTTTCCTTTATTAGGATGTCAGGACGAGGAAGAGGTGGTAGGCGTGGGGGACCTGCGAGGCAGGAAGTACCTTTACCGGATGAGATTCCGGCAGTGCAGGAGGGGGTTGGTCAGGCCAATGTGGCCGAGCCAGTGGGTCAGCAGGCTATGAGTGCCTTGGCCCGGGAGATAGCAGGGGCTTTAGGGATTCTCCGAGCTGGGAATCAGGCAGTTGAGGCAGGACCTTCTTTCTTGAAGAGGGAGTTCTTCCGGTCTAACCCGGAGGAGTTTGTAGGGGATCCTAAGGAACCACTGAAGGCAGACGAGTGGTTAGAACAAATGAGCAAGACATTCGAGATGCTTGGCATCGAGGATGGAGCACTGAAAGTGACCTTGGCATCCTTCCAGCTGAAAGGAGATGCGGGTCAATGGTGGAAGTATGAGAAAGTCCGTGTTGGGGGTGCTTGGGAGGCGTTCGTAAATGCTTTCCAGGAGAGATTCTTATCTGTAGTTGCTAGGGAAAAGCTGAGAGATCAGTTTAGCCGGCTTAAACAGAAGGGTTTGACTGTGGCGGAGTTTAAGGCTACGTTTACTAGCTTGTCCAGGTTTGCACTTGAACTTATGGCGACAGAGGAACGCTGTTGCTACGAGTTTGAGCGGAAGTTGAGGCGTGGCCTCAAGTTGAGGGTTGGTGGTTCTTACATTCGGGAGTATAGGCATTTGGTGGATGCTGCAGCTCATATGGAGCTTATGATGCAAGAGGAGGATGAGGAGAAACATAGAGGCTCCAAGAGGGACCAAGAGGGCCAGGGTGATGGCAGGAGACAGAGGGGTTATAACCCTCAGCAGTCTCAGGGTGGAGTTTCTAGATCGACTTTCCCAGTACCGAGTGCAGGCTCCGGGAGGGGCAATCAGGGAGAGTTCATTTGTTACAAGTGTGGCCAGCTGGGTCACAAGGCTTCGGTTTGCCCGCTGAAGGGCGGAGGTCAGAGAGCTGCATCTTCTTCAGCCAGACCGCAGAGTCAGAGTTTGGGTAGGGGGCAGCCCTTGTCTTGTTATTAGTGTGGACAGCCTGGGCACCTGAAGAGGTTCTGCCCACAGTTGAGTGCCACTTCAGGAGTGTCAGGTTCTAGACAGACGCAGGGATTTGAGCCAGCTCAATCTGTGCAGGCCTCGAGGGCCAATCCGGGGGCTTCGTCGTCCCAGTCAGTGCAGCAGTCGTATGCTCCTAGAGGTGAGCAGGTTGATCAGGGGCCTACAGGGCGCGTGTATGCTGTTACCGCGCAGGACCTAGTACCGGCTCCATCAGTAGTGAGAGGTACCTTTCTGTTTTGCAACTCGGTTGCTAGTGTGTTGATTGATACGGGTGCGTCTCATTCTTTTGTATCTGCTGCATTTGCATCTGTGTTGGAGTTGGAGTTAGCATTATTAGCATCTCCTATTTGTGTAGTGTCACCTATTGGGGGTGAGTTGATTTTGAAACACGGATGTAGAGGTTGTGATATAGAGGTCGCCGATCATAGGCTTCCGTTTCCTTTTGTAGTTATGCCCATGAAGGGCTTTGATGTTATCTTAGGTATGGACTGGTTATCGTCATACCGAGCAATTATTGATTGCTACCGCCAGAGGGTCACTTGTTGTACCATGAGCGGGGAGTGTTTCCATTTCTTGGGGGACCGGGTTGGTAGTGTTGTGCCACCGGGGTATGATCCGCGAGAGCGGAGTGAGCTTAGTGGTTTACTTGCCAGCTTTGAGAGTGGTGAGTGTGATGAGACCCAGATTGTGTTGCCGAGGGTAGTTTGTGAGTACTCGGACGTCTTTCCCGAGGACCTCGTTAGTTTGCCACCTCACCGGGAGACTGAGTTCTCTATTGATTT
Organism: Camellia granthamiana; assembly: GCA_036172215.1. Taxonomy (NCBI): domain Eukaryota; kingdom Viridiplantae; phylum Streptophyta; class Magnoliopsida; order Ericales; family Theaceae; genus Camellia; species Camellia granthamiana. The sequence goes on along the minus strand of CM069908.1, from coordinate 31,092,329 downwards.
AGTGCCCGGCACGGCGCCGATTTCTATGGCACCTTACCGTTTTGCTCCAGCAGAGTTGGTGGAGTTGAAAGTTCAGCTCCAGGAATTACTAGATAAGGGCTTTATTCGCCCTAGTGTTTCGCCGTGGGGAGCACCGGCCCTCTTTGCTAAAAAGAAAGATGGTGCCTTAAGGTTGTGCATTGATTATCGGAAGTTGAATCGGGCTACGGTTAAGAATAAGTACCCTATGCCCCGTATAGATGATTTGTTTGACCAGTTGAAGGGTTCCCGTTGTTTTTCTAAGATAGACTTGAGATCGGGTTACCACCAGTTGAGGGTCAGGGAGGAGGACATTCCGAAGACGGCATTCCGTACGCGGTATGGCCATTATGAGTTTCTGGTAATGCCGTTTGGGCTTACCAACGCACCGGCAGTCTTTATGGACTTGATGAACCGGATCTTCCGGGAATTCTTGGATCGTTTTGTAGTCATTTTCGTGGACGACATTCTTATCTATTCACCTTCAGAGGAGGAGCACGAGGAACACTTGAGAGTGGTGCTTGAGTTGCTTAGAGCCCATAGGCTGTATGCCAAGTTTGGGAAGTGTGAGTTATGGCTAGGAGAAGTCAAGTTCTTAGGCCATGTGGTTTCCGGGGAAGGGGTGTCTGTGGATACATCCAAGACTGAGGCAGTGCAAGATTGGGCACAGCCTACGAGTGTTGATGACCGGTAATGGGTCAAGATAATGAATATTGAATTATAATGTGTTGATAATTGGAAAAGATCACAATTTTTTTGAAACTTATGTTGGTAATTTCGGGGACGAAATTCTTTAAGGGGGGGAGGTTATAGCGATCCCGGTTTTCCCTTCGTTGTTCATTGTATTCCGGATTCGGTTCCGTGGATGATTGTTGTTGTTCGTATTGCGTTTCTGTCCTTTAACTCCTCGTATTTGAGTTTTGGGTTGTGTTGGGCAGGTTTGAAACAGGTTGGTTGTGTTTAGAAACATATAGCTTTTGACGCTCGAGCGGGACTTTTCACCCTCGAGCGGGACCTTTTGCTTTTGCTCCTCCGCTCGAGCGGGATTCTTCAGCCTTGAGTATTTTTTCGCAGGTCTGCAGAATCTGGAAGTGTGCTTTCGACGCTCGAGCATCTGTTTTCACACTCGAGCAGGAGTCTGTGTCAGACGCTCGAGCGGGGCGTTCCACGCTCGAGCGGACTGTGGGTATTTCAATCCGAGAAGAAGCTTTTTGAATCACTTTTTCGGTACTCTCTCTCTCTCTAGCATTTTAAAACCCTCATTTGAGAGCCTCTCACTCTAAAATACTCTCTCTCTACATTTTCAGCTAGATCTAGTGATCTCATCACTCTCTTCATTTTGATAAAAAGCTTGAGGTTCGCGTGGGCTCCATTTTGATCCGAAAAGTTGTGGGTTTGGAGCACTTTCTAGTTTCTTCATCATCTCCTTTGGGTCTCTTCATTTGAGGTAGGGATAACTACTCATATTTATGGCCTTTGACATAAACATGTAGTCATTTTGATTTAATGTTGAAGTTGGGAAATTTTGGGTATTAGAGTTTCAAAACTTGAAATGTATAAAGAGGGGTTTTGTTCCTTTTGAACTATACATGTGTATAGGGGTCTTAAAATGAGGTTTTTGATGTTTATTGATGATATTTGGACCTTTGGGTCAATGTTGAGAAAAGGGGGAAAATGCCTTAGTTGGGTTTAATCGGGTCATTGGTGTAATTAATGAAATTAATTATGGGAATGTGAAATTGGTTTGGAAATAATGAAATTGGAAAATTTTGAGATGGAATGATGTAGTTGGATTGATTAATCACTCACCTATGAAAATGTTGATAATTTATCTGTTTGATGAATTTATTATCTGTTTAGAAATAATTGTTTTGGGCTATCGGTGGAGGATAGTCTTGATTGTTGTAGACACTGCATGATGATTAGGTGAATTAAAACTAATCAATTGAGTATGTCATTAAATATGACGGTTGAAATAACACATTGTATATGTGCGTTAAATGATCATTGTATATGATAAAGTGTTTAAATACATTGCATATGTATCTTGTATGGGAGGAGATAAGGGATGTACTCCATGGTTTGGGAGGAGATAGGGGATGTACTCCTAAACCTGTTTGGGAGGAGATAGGGGATGGACTCCAGTGATAACTAAGTTAGCCGGAGTGTCCATGGTGAAAGTCCCGAAATCCTAATTGCGTTTGCATAACGTAGATGAATTGAAGTGTTGAAGTATTAATGATATGAGTTGTAGTCTCATTTTGAATTGAGGTGTGGAAGTGTTAATGATATGAGTTGTAGTCTCATTTTAAATTGATTATGATTGAAGTATTGTTAACATGAGTTGTTGTCTCATTATAAACTGTCTGGATGAATAGAGGACCATAACTATGAATTGGTTTGGTTAATGAAACGGAAATGAATTGAAACATGTCTGTGAATATGGATTGGTTATGAAAGAGATGTACGTCTGTTTATATGAGTTAAACATTTATCAAAAGCTAATGTTTTAGTTATCGTTCATATTATGTCTAGCATATCTCTACTAGGCGTTGGCTCATCCTATATGAGACATCACTTTCAGGTACAGGTGATATGCCGCCTCCAAGGTCTTAGCTTGGAAGGTTTTGGGAGTTGAAGACTCTATTGGTTGTTTTGTTATTTTTGGTGTTACATGTAAATTCAAGCTAAGGGCTTAATGTATTTAGAGTTAGAACTCTCTTTTTTGTAACCAAGTGTTGGCTTGGAAAGTTGTAAGCCCGTAGGGCATTTACTTTTGTTGTCAACATGTAATACTTTTGTAATGAATACTCTAATAAATGAATATATGTTCGTTTCTCTTATGTCTATGGATGTCAAGAATCATTGGTTTATATGTATTATTTTGAGGGTGTTACAACTTGGTATCAGAGCATACCGGGTTTTAATACTTTGGGTACGTGGGAAGTGGTTAGTACCACAATGGGTTGTCTCGCTTGTTAGAGACTTGTGTGAAATGTCATATGCTTATGTGATAACATGTTTACGTGGCTATGTGAGTATGAGATTTAGTTTCTAGGATGTTGATTGGATCTTTGGGTTTTTGTGAGTCCTGTTGGAAAGGCACCTGATCAATGCCATTTCTAACTGGAACTTTAGCAACGCCATGGGACAGTCAGTATCCGGAAATGAAATTCGTAAGTGTTTATGTGATTATGTGCTTACGTGGAGTGAATTATTGTTGTCCATTGTATTAGGACGCGAGTGTAATAGCTTCGGCACATTTGTGAATGTGTTAATGTTCTTGTTACCTTTATTAGGATGTCAGGTCGAGGACGTGGTGGTAGGCGTTATAGGCCTAGGAGGTAGGAGATGCCCATGCCGGATAAAATTCCGGCGCAGCAGGAGAGGGTTGGTCAGGCCAACGTGGCCGAGCCAGTGGGTCAGCAGGCCATGGGCGCCTTAGCCCGCGAGATGGCAGGAGCATTAAGGGAATCCATGGACATTCTCAGAGCTGAGAATCAGGTCCAGGCCCATGTTGTTGAAGCAGGGCCTTTTTTCTTGAAGAGGGAGTTCTTCCGGTCTAATCCGGATGAGTTTTTAGGTGATCCAAAAAAGCCACTGAAGGCCGACGAGTGGCTTGAGCAGATGAATAAGACGTTTGAGATGCTAGGCACTGAAGACGGAGGCTTGAGGGTGACTTTGGCGTCCTTCCAGTTGAAGGGAGACGCGAGCTAGTGGTGGAAGTTTGTGCGAGGGCACATAGGAAGGACTTGGGAGGCTTTCGTTGATGCCTTTCAGGAGAAGTTTTTGCCTTCCACTGTTAGGGAGAAGTTGAGAGATCAGTTTTGTCGGCTCAAGCAGCTGAATACACCTGTGGCTAAGTTTGAGGTCGCATTTGCCAATTTATCGAGGTTTGCACCTGAGTTGGTGGCGTCTGAGGAACGCCGTTGTCTTGAGTTTGAGAAGAAATTGAGGACCAAACTCCAGTTTCGAGTGGCCGGGTCCATGACTAGGGAGTATGGGCGCCTTGTGCAGGTTGCAGCCCATCTTGAGACCATTATAGAGGCGGAGGGTGAGAGGATGAGGGGCTCCAAGAGGAGTCAGGAAGGTCAGGGGAACGGTAAGAGGCAGAGGGGTCCTAACCCTCAACAGTCCCAGGGAGCATATTCTAGATTTATCTTTCCAGTACCAAGTTCAGGTTCTGGGAGAGGCGGACAGGGAGACTTCACTTGTTTCAAATATGGTCAGCTGGGCCACAAGTCTCCAGCTTGCCCGCAGAGGGGAAGAGGGCAGAGAGTAGCTTCATCTTCGGCTCGTCCTCAGAGCCAGAGTCAGGGCAGAGGCCAGCCGCTCTCTTGTTACTAGTGTGGTCAGGCGGGGCACCTGAAGAGGTTTTGCCCGCAGTTGAGTGGCACATCTGGTGCATCAGGTTCAAGGCAGACTCAAAGCCATCAGCCAGCTCAGTCAGTTCAGGCCTCGAGGGCCAATCAGGGAGCCTCTTCGGCTCAGTCTGTGCAGCAGTCTTATGCTCCGAGGGGCGAGCAAGTAGATCAGAGGCCTACAAGGCGAGTGTATGCTGTTACAGCACAAGATCTTGTACAGGCTCCATCTGTTGTGAGAGGTACCTTTCTGTTTTGCAACTCGGTTGCTAATGTGTTGATTGATATGGGTGCATCCCATTCCTTTATATCTGCTGCATTTGCATCTATTTTGGGGTTAGAGTTGGCGCAATTAGCATCTCCTATTTGTGTTGTATCACCTGTTGGGGGTGAATTGATTTTGAAATAAGGGTGTAGAGGTTGTGATATAGAGGTCGCTGATCGTTGGCTTCCATTTTTGTTTGTAGTAATGGTTATGTCGGGTTTTGATGTGATTTTGGATATGGACTGGTTATCGTCATACCGGGCTGTGATAGACTGTTACCGCTAGAGGTTTACTGTATGTACCTTGAGCGAGGATTGTTTTCATTTCTTGGGGAATCGGGTTGGTAGAGTCTTACCACCGGTGTATGATCTGCGAGGACGGAGTGAGCTTAGTTGTCTTCTCGCTAGCTGTATGAGTAGTAAGTGTGATGAGACCAGGACTGAGTTGCCCAAGGTGGTTTGTGAGTACTCGGACGTCTTTCCCGAGGATCTTGTTAGTTTGCCACCCCATTGCGAGATTGAGTTCTCTATTGATTTAGTGCCTGGCACGGCACCGATTTCTATGGCACCGTATCGTTTTGCCCCCGCCGAATTGAGTGAGTTGAAGATTCAACTCCAGGAGTTGCTAGATAAGGGCTTTATTCGCCCTAGTACTTCGCCTTGGGGAGCACCGGACCTCTTTGCTAAAAAGAAAGACAGGGCTTTGAGACTTTGTATCGATTACCGGAAGTTGAATCGGGCTACGGTTAAGAACAAGTACCCTATGCCTCATATAGATGATTTGTTTGACTAGTTGAAAGAGTCCCGTTGTTTCTCTAAAATAGACTTGAGATCAGGTCACCACCAGTTGAGGGTCAGGGAGGAAGATATCCCGAAGACGGCATTCCGTACGTGGTATGGTCATTATGAGTTTCTGGTGATGCCTTTTGGGCTCACCAATGCACCGGCTGTGTTTATGGACTTAATGAACCGGATCTTCCAGGAGTTCTTAGATCGCTTTGTGGTCATTTTCGTGGACGACATTCTGATTTATTCACCTTCTGAGGAGGAGCACGAGAAACACTTGAGAGTGATGCTTGAGTTGCTTAGAGCCCATAAGCTGTATGCTAAGTTTGGGAAGTGTGAGTTCTGGCTAAGAGAGGTTAAATTCTTAGGCTACGTGGTATCCGGAAAAGGGGTGACTGTAGATTCATCCAAGGTAGAGGCAGTGCAAGATTGGGCACAGCCTAAGAGTGTCTTTGAGATCCGCAGTTTTCTGGGATTGGCCGGTTATTACCGTAGGTTTGTAAAAGATTTCTCCCGGCTAGCTTCGCCGTTGACTAGATTGATGCGGAAAGGGGTCAAGTTTGTGTGAAGTGAGACTTGTGAAAAGTCATTCCAAGAGCTTAAAGTTAGACTTACCACCGCTCTAGTTTTGATTATTCTGGAGAGGGGATTGGGTTATGCAGTGTATTGTGATGCCTCACGAGAGGGTTTAGGTTGTGTGTTGATGCAAGAGGGGAAAGTAGTAGCCTATGGCTCACGTCAGTTGAAAACACACGAGAAGAACTACCCTACACATGACCTAGAGTTAGCAGCTGTGATTTTTGCCTTGAAGATTTGGAGGCACTACCTGTATGGTGAGAGATTCGAGGTGTTCTCGGATCATAAGAGTCTGAAGTATTTGTTTACACAGAAAGACTTGAATCTGAGGCAGAGGAGGTGGATGGAGTTCATTGAGGATTACGACTTTGAATTGCACTATAATGCGAGGAAGGCCAATGTTGTGGCCGATGCCCTTAGTAGGAAATCTATTAGTGATGTAGCTTGTATAGCCATCCGGGAATGGGAGATGTTGGGTATACTTGGCGAGTTCAACTTGCTTCTGGGTGAGTCTGTTGAGTCTGTGGCCTTGTTTTTTGTGGTTGCACAACCTACACTTGTGAATCGAGTGTTAGAGGCGCAGAGGGGTGACTTAGAGATAGAATCCTTTCGGGAAAAGATATCCACTGGGAAGGTAGAGAAGTGCTTGACTGTGTATCCCGACCTGAGTGTGAGGTACCGAGACCGCTTGTTTGTGCCGGAGTCTTGCCAAGAGGAAGTACTCCGAGAGTTTCACCATTCACGCCTTGCGGTGCATCCAGGAGGCACAAAGATGTATCATGATCTGAGTCGCCAGTTTTGGTAGAAAGGGATGAAAAAAGATATGGCAGTTTTTGTATCTAAGTGCCTTACTTGTCAGCAAGTGAAGGCCGAACATCAGAGGCCAGCAGGTTTGTTACAACCCTTGCCTATTGTTGAGTGGAAGTGGGGGCATGTCACAATGGATTTTGTCGTGGGTCTTCCGAGGACTCAACGGGGTAGTGATGCTATTTGGGTGGTCGTAGACTGGTTGACTAAGTTGGCGCACTTTATTTCTATGCGCATGAGAGATTCGGTAGATCATCTTGCCGACTTGTATATTCGGGACATAGTGAGGTTGCACGGAGTCCCAGTGTCGATCGTCTCAGATAGAGATCCGCGTTTTACTGCTAGGTTGTGGCAGAGTTTGCAAAGTGCCTTGGGCACTAAGTTGACCTTTAGCATGGCTTACCATCCTCAGACTGATGGGCAGTCCGAGCGTACTATTAAGATCCTTGAGGATATGCTTTGAGGCTGTGTCCTTGACTTTAGTGGGCCGTGGGAGAGGCACTTGCCCTTAGTGGAGTTTGCCTATAACAACAGTTTCCAATCGAGCATTGGCATGGCACCATTTGAGGCCTTGTATGGCTGACCGTGTAGATCTCCAGTTTGTTGGGCCGAGGTGGGTGATGCACCTTTGTTGGGCCCGAAGTTGGTGCGGGAAACGATGAAGAAAGTTGAACTTATCCGTAGGAGGCTTGTTACAGCCCAGAGTCGCCAGAAGAACTATGCCGACCGTAGGAGGAGGCCTTTGGCATTTGAGGTGGGTGATCACGTCTTTATGAAAATATCACCTAGGCGGGGTTTGATGAGGTTTGGGAAGAGTGGGAAGTTGTCCCCTCGGTTTATTGACCCTTTTGAGATCCTTGAACGGATTGGGGAGGTTGCGTACCATCTAGCTTTACCGCCGCAGTTGTTCGGAGTGCATGACGTGTTTCATGTTAGTATGCTTTGGAAATACGAGCCGGATTTGTCACATGTATTGGATTGGACCGACTTAGAGGTAGATGAGGATGCCTCATATGAGGAGAGACCAGTGAGGGTCTTGGATAGACGGGACCAAGTCTTGCGAGGCAAGACGATACCCCTGGTAAAAGTCTTGTGGAAACATCACGGAGTGGAAGAAGCCACTAGGGAACGTGAGTTGGAAGTCTATGGGAAATACCCGGACTTGTTTGTTAATGTTTAACCATGTATTGGGAATTTTATTTCTTGATGAAATCTAAAAACATTGTATATGTTTTGGCTTATGGAAATATTGTAATGGTTGAATATGCCTTGAAAATGGAAGTTTAAATTTAACATTGTATATGTTGATTGTGGTGTAGGAATGCAAATATATCGTTAACATTGAATATGTTATTGAATTATGGCATATATGTGTTGAAATTGGTGGATTTCAAAGGAATGCATGTTGATAATGCATGTTGAAAGTTATAATGTAAGTTGCCTCTTGAAAAGAGATGGGATGACCGGTAATGGGTCAAGATAATGAATATTGAATTATAATGTGTTGATAATTGGAAAAGATCACAATTTTTTTGAAACTTATGTTGGTAATTTCGGGGACGAAATTCTTTAAGGGGGGGAGGTTATAGCGATCCCGGTTTTCCCTTCGTTGTTCATTGTATTCCGGATTCGGTTCCGTGGATGATTGTTGTTGTTCGTATTGCGTTTCTGTCCTTTAACTCCTCGTATTTGAGTTTTGGGTTGTGTTGGGCAGGTTTGAAACAGGTTGGTTGTGTTTAGAAACATATAGCTTTTGACGCTCGAGCGGGACTTTTCACCCTCGAGCGGGACCTTTTGCTTTTGCTCCTCCGCTCGAGCGGGATTCTTCAGCCTTGAGTATTTTTTCGCAGGTCTGCAGAATCTGGAAGTGTGCTTTCGACGCTCGAGCGTCTGTTTTCACACTCGAGCGGGAGTCTGTGTCTGACGCTCGAGCGGGGCGTTCCACGCTCGAGTGGACTGTGGGTATTTCAATCCGAGAAGAAGCTTTTTGAATCACTTTTTCGGTACTGTCTCTCTCTCTAGCATTTCAAAACCCTCATTTGAGAGCCTCTCACTCTAAAATACTCTCTCTCTACATTTTGAGCTAGATCTAGTGATCTCCTCACCCTCTTCCTTTTGATAAAAAGCTTGAGCTTCGCGTGGGCTCCATTTTGATTCGAAAAGTTGTGGGTTTGGAGCACTTTCTAGTTTCTTCATCATCTCCTTTGGGTCTCTTCATTTGAGGTAGGGATAACTACTCATATTTATGGCCTTTGACATAAACATGTAGTCATTTTGATTTAATGTTGAAGTTAGGAAATTTTTGGTGTTAGGGTTTCAAAACTTGAAATGTATAAAGAGGGGTTTTGTTCCTTTTGAACTATACATGTGTATAGGGGTCTTAAAATGAGGTTTTTGATGTTTATTGATGATATTTGGACCTTTGGGTCAATGTTGAGAAAAGGGGAAAAATGCCTTAGTTGGGTTTAATCGGGTCATTGGTGTAATTAATGAAATTAATTATGGGAATGTGAAATTGGTTTGGAAATAATGAAATTGGAAAATTTTGAGATGGAATGGTGTAGTTGGATTGATTAATCACTCACCTATGAAAATGTTGATAATTTATCTGTTTGATGAATTTATTATCTGTTTAGAAATAATTGTTTTGGGCTATCGGTGGAGGATAGTCTTGATTGTTGTAGATACTGCATGATGATTAGGTGAATTAAAACTAATCAATTAAGTATGTCATTGAATGTGACGGTTGAAATAACACATTGTATATGTGCGTTAAATGATCATTGTATATGATAATGTGTTTAAATACATTAAATATGTATCTTGTATGGGAGGAGATAAGGGATGTACTCCATGGTTTGGAAGGAGATAAGAGATGTACTCCTAAACCTGTTTGGGAGGAGATAAGGGATGGACTCTAGTGATAACTAAGTTGGCCGGAGTGTCCATGGTGAAAGTTCCGAAATCCTAATTGCGTTTGCATAACGTAGATGAATTGAAGTGTTGAAGTATTAATGATATGAGTTGTAGTCTCATTTTGAATTGAGGTGTGGAAGTGTTAATGATATGAGTTGTAGTCTCATTTTAAATTGATTATGATTGAAGTATTGTTAACATGAGTTGTTGTCTCATTATAAACTGTCTGGATGAACAGAGGACCATAACTATGAATTGGTTTGGTTAATGAAACGGAAATGAATTGAAACATGTCTGTGAATATGGATTGGTTATGAAAGAGATGTACGTCTGTTTATATGAGTTAAACATTTATCAAAAGCTAATGTTTTAGTTATCGTTCATATTATGTCTAGCATATCTCTGCTGGGCGTTGGCACACCCTATATGAGACATCACTTTCAGGACATCACTTTCAGGTACAGGTGATATGCCGCCTCCAAGGTCTTAGCTTGGAAGGTTTTGGGAGTTGAAGACTCTATTGGTTGTTTTGTTATTTTTGGTGTTACATGTAAATTCAAGCCAAGGACTTAATGTGTTTAGAGTTAGAAATCTTTTTTTTGTAACCAAGTGTTAGTTTGGAAAGTTGTAAGTCCATAGGGCATTTACTTTTGTTGTCAACATGTAATACTTTTGTAATGAATACTCTGATAAATGAATATATGTTGGTTTCTCTTATATCTATGGATGTCAAGAATGATTGGTTTATATGTATTATTTTGATGCTTTGTTAGATGTCATTATGAATTGTTTAATTATTTGATTCAATTGACAATGATGTAATTGAATAAATTGAAAAGGGTGTCATGTTGCCATTGAAGCATGCTTATTTATTTAAGTTAACTAGTTGTGGTTAATTAAATAAATTTGATTTAAGAGATTATGTAATAGAATCATATAGTTTTGACATGATATGATTTCACGTATATGTATGAGTATATTTGTACCAGCATATCTTCTAATGTTATAATATGAGATTGTTTGACGAGCTAGTGGTTGCTCACCCCCTACCTGTACATGTGTATAGGAAGAGTTTTCAAATTTGAGGATCAAACAACTTGCCATGGTTATAAAGTGGTGATGAGCCATAGTGTTTTTTAATTGTTTCTTTGGCTGAGTTCTACGCTTTGTAAAGGGCAATGCTCTCTTATTTATTGTAAGCCTCAAGGCATTTATTTTATTTGTATGTAAATATCTTTGTTGTACAACGAGAGGGAACATGTATATTTAATTATTCACCATTTCATCAGAGGATGACTTGTCATTTGTAAATGAACTTAATTAATGAATATTGGTAATCTTATCTGAGTAATAAAATGCGGGATGTGACAACTTGGTATGAGAGCGAACTGGGTTTAAATACCTTGGCTCGTGGGAAGTGGTTTTGACCACAGTTGGGTTTACCTCGTGATTGTGAGTGACGTTTGCATTCTATGTGATAACATGCTTATGTGCTAAGATGTGATATGTTTATGTGGGCATGGGGTTGAGTCTCGAGGATGTTGTGTCGGGTCCAGAAGTTTTCTTAGAAATCTCATTGGAAATACACTTGATCAATGTGATTTCTAATAGATCTAAAAGGATTTCTAGAATGACTAACCATCTTCGTAGTGGCAACCCGTTATTTGTTATGTGGTTATGTGATTTTTTGCTTACTTGATGTGCATATATTGAGCTTCGTGTTGGAACATGAAAATGTACCTTAGTGAGAGGTGTTGATGCTAAATGTTATGAATGGTATATATATGGCCTTGCGTGATTATGAAATTGTTCTATTCAGTTGATTATGTGTGGAGTTGTTCCTGAACCTTGGGTTATATACCCTTGTGTGTATTTGGGAAGAGGCGTGGCCTCGACATGGTAAAGATTGTGAATGGTGGTAAGGGATGTATTTCTCAAGAGAGATTGATTGTTTTGAGATTTGGTTGTAAAATCTATAAAGTGCAAACTATGTAAGGTTTAAAGATGAGATTTGAAACGGACAATATTCATAACTATTGTTACCTTTATTTATTTATTTATTTATTTTGTCCCAGGGTGTCAGGGGGTGGGAGGGTGGGGGGTTGTCTAACACTCGTTGGTAATATAATCATCTTAGGGGGAATGAGTTGTGTTTTGAACCATAGTTGTATTTTTCTTTGGGAACATCTTGTGTCTGGTTGGTTACTCTAGTGGTTTCCAAATAGAGTCTTGGAATGACTCTACGAGTGTGATAGTTTGGCAGTGTAATCTAGATTTTCAATTGTTTTGGTAGTGTGTAAATTGGGTAGTGTAATGACCCAATTTTTATTTTTTTTTTAAATAGCCAGCGCATAATTTAATTGAGCAAATTTTCGAATTTGATTGCCGTGTAAATTCTGTGCGAAAACAGTTCGGTTTTATATTTTTTAAAAATAGTTCCCGATCTCAGAAAATTATGAAATTTTTATATGTTGTTCCCATATGAGTCTAGTACGTTGGATAAAAATTTAAGGATTTAATGATAAGTATTTATTTTATGAAAATTCACGGATTGATTAGTGTTCAGTTTAATTTATAGCAGAATTTAAAATTGAGTTTTGGGTGTTCGGACCATGATTTAAGATAAATCAGTTGGGGATTTATTTTTAATTATTAAACTCCATTCATTTTAGACCCAATTGATTGAATTGTGACCCGTTAGTAACCATGTAATAGTGTTGTGGTTTTATTATTATTATTTGACTACTATAAAAGAGTTGTGAATATTTATGGTGTGTATCATTAAACGAAATATATTTTGTGGTGAGAAAATATTATATTTATATTTGTCATTAAAGATGTTGAAATGTATTTTTAATTGATATATATATATATATAGGTGTATATATATATGGTTAGATATTTGTTTAGTTTAAAAAAAAAAAAAGAAAGAAATATCTATAAATAGTAACCAAATAGATATTTTGTTCAACTTTTGGGAATTTTTGGAGTTCTTGCCCTGAGGAAACAAGAGAAAAGAGGTTCCAAGTTGGTTTTTCTTGGATTTGTTCTAGTGTAAGTCATTTTTTACCCCTAGTGCTTTGGATCAAAGCGTAGAGGGTAGAAAAGGCGTCGTTTGGCTCCAAAAAAATTTAATTTCTGTTGCCGAAAAATTTGAAAGCTTCTTGGCTCGAGGTAGGAATTTTTCCTACACTTCTTTATGTACTTTTACTTGATTATATGGAGCTTAGAGTTGTATATAATTTAATTAGAATTTTTGGAAAATTTGTGATTTATTTGCTAAAAAGGAAAATTTTGAGAAAAATAAAAAGTTGATACCCAAATTGCGAAAGTGTAAACTTGGAATATGTTTGTAAGGTTATGAAAGAGCTACGTTTTAAATTTGAACAAAAAGGGACTTCGACTCGATGGGTTTTGAAATTTTTACCGGTTTGCGACCAAAAGAGCATTTTTAAAGAAAATAAAGGAATTATATTTAATTTTTGGGACTTTTGATCAAAATAGGATGTCATAGTTGAATAATGTTTGGAGAATGAGTTTGGAAAGAAAATGATGTTTTCTTGGGCATTAACAGTATTATTTTGCTTAATGTATCTGTTGGAATAAAACTGATATGGTTAGAAATAGACCTTGAGAGGTTACCGGACGTGATTGTGATATGAAAACTAGTGTAGTTGTTCATATTTGATGAGATGTGGAATAGATTGTATTTATCGAAATTTTTGGAATTTAATTGTTTAAGTATCTGTTTAGAAATATCTGTTTTGGGCTATCGGCGGAGGATATCCATTATTGTTGTAGAAATGCATGAGACTTAGGTAAATTGAACCACATTCCTCATTTGTTGCATTGGACATTGCATTACATTCATTTCATTGGAAATGTATCTGTTCTTTGAGAAATGTTTGGAAATGTATTTGTTTGCGAAAAGATGAATACTTGATGAATCTGGGTAAGGGCTGTAGAATCGCGTGGTTAAGTGTCAAGCCTTCCAGTTTACTGGTAAAAATGACAGTGGTAGTGCATTCGGGCCTACTTGCAAACACTCACCTAGAGATTCATAGAGCCTGTATTCATGTAACATATATGGTTTAAAATGAAAATGGTTTTATATTTGCTGTTGCATCTCAGCATTGCATGCTTCATAAAAAGAGAGATAAATTGTTTTATCATGAGCATACTTCTCTTTAGTCTTGACATGGTCCATATGTTATGTAGTATATCTCTACTGGGTTGTGGCTCACCCTATAAGGGAAGCCATTTTAGGTACAGGTGCTATGCCTCCGCCAAGGCATTGACTTGGGAGGACTCAGAGCTGCGGCTTTATTTTTCTTTTATTGTTATTTGTTGAATGTAAGCCCAAGGCTATATTTGCGTTGAGTTGAAACTCCATTTTGTGTAACCAAGAATGTTCTTGGATAAATTTGTAAGCCTGTAGGGTACTTATTATCTGTTTGGCTTCCATTTCATACTTGTTGTAAAATATATGCTTGGGATTGGAACTGGGGCATTGAGATATGAATAGCATGTAGTTGGCATTTGAGATTTAATGGAAATGGATGTATGGAATAGTTAGCTATATATATGCGTTTGTCTATTAGGTGGGTTTTGTAGCATAAATAAATATACCCTGCCCAATTTTCGGGGCGTTACAGGTAGCTTCAAGAACTAGGCTCTCTTTTCCTTGCAATTGGGTGAGTTGGAATGAATTATGAGTTTGTTTGCTAAACCTTGGAGGGTGTTTTCTTGTGCTTAATTTTTGATAAGTCCTAGAAGAAAAGTAGGATCTCTTGTTGGTTGGCTAGGGGAATGGCACTGTTGTTTGAAGTTTCTCATGGGTTGTGTTAGTTGAATCATGGTTGCATTTAGCGTGGACCTTTTGAGTCACCGTAATACTAGTGTAGAGTTTGTGTTGTAACTCAGACTAAATGTCGTAGAAGTTGAGTTGAATTAGCTTTTAGCCTGAGGGGCATGTATAGTTTGGGTGTTTACCTAGTTTTGTTAAGTCTTGTTTAGACTTAAGGTATTTTGTTGAGATCATTTTGTAAACTCCACATCGGAGTGGAACTGTGAATGTTGATTTGTAGTCTTTGTTGATGGAAATCTTAGCTCGTTGTCCGAATTGATTTTATTTCGTTTGGGTTATGGGGTGTGGCATCACCCTAGTGTTGGTTAAGTGTTGTTCGTCTTGTGAGAGGTGGTGGTCACTTTTTGAGTTAGTGGTTAGTGCTTTTGAAGAGGTATTGTTTTGTTTTGTTAAGGTCTCGGAGTAGTAATAGTTGTTTTGGCCTTGGGGTGCATTGTGCATTAGGCGATGGAGATAGTTCGTTGAAGTTGGGTTATCACCAATAAGGTATGGTGTCTTGGTATTCTGAAGAGTCATTTTGCCAAAAATTTTGTTATGCTTAAGGGATTAGATCCTATTTTGTTGCTTTGGATTATTGATTTATTGATGTGGATAGAAGAATCACTTAATGGTTTATACTAGTAAAGGTTTTTATAATCAATTGTTGTGAAAATATAATGGTTTGGTTCGTTACCGGTGTGACTTGTTAAGTCTCGTGTAGTAGTCAAAAATTTTTGTTGATGCATTGGTAAGTACTTGAGTGAGTTTGTGGGTGACTGTAGGATGCATTACATTACTTAAGTTTAAATTTCGAGGACGAAATTTCTTTAAGGAGGATATGTTGAAATGTGCCAAAATATTTTTTAAATAGTCAGTGCATAAATTAATTGAGTAATATTTGGATTGGAGTGTTGTGTAAAGTTATGTACGAAAATGGTTCAATTTTGTAATAATTTTTTTTTAAATATAATTTTCGATCTCAGAAATTATGAAATTTTTATTATATTGTTCTTATAAGAGTCTAGTATGTTGGATAAAAATTTCGGAATTTAATGGTGAGTATTTATTTTATGAGAATTTGCAGATTGATTGGTGTTCAGTTTAATTTATAGCAGAATTTGAAATTGAGTTTTGGGTGTTTGGACCATGATTTGAGATAAATTTGTTAGGTCTATTTTGGTATATAATTGGACCATGTTTGCTTATAGGTGAGACCCATGATTTAGATTCAATTCAATTTGAATTTGTTTATGACTCATGTTTAATTATTTGGTCCTTTTTATTTATTTGATTGGCAAGTTATTATTATTTATTATATTGTGGGAGCCGAATATTCCGGGGGGAGTAAAGCCGGATACATATATGAGATTAGCCAAAGGTGGAATTTGTACTCGACGTTGATCCTAGTTGACATCAGAGCCGAATAGTATAATCGGCATTCCGACCAGCAAAACAAGAGCCGAATAAATAGACGTGCAATGGATCAAGGGTGGGCCCGACCCTAAGGCCCAAGGAAGAGGATATAAATAGAGAAGCATCAACCAGAGAAATGTATGTGTGAATTAGTATGTTTAACTTGAGTTACAAGCAACAAAGAGAGTATACACTGACTTATCTGTTGGAGTGCTAATTCCGGCATCCCCGACCGGAGTGTTCATTCCTTTTCAGGTTACTAGCTGAGGATCTCGAGCGTCCCATTGGATTCAAAGAGTATTTCCAAACCACTTCTCCACAATTGGCGTCGTCTGTGGGAATACTCTAGCACATCCATGGAGGGCGTGACGGAAGATCCTCCAGCAGTCGCTGACAACCTTACGCCACGAGTCGATACCACTCCAAGCACCATGCTGGAACCAGAAAACATTACTGCACGAAGAGCCTTGAACTTCGATTCAGTTGATGAAACAATGTAAGCGATTATGGATCAGGCGAAACAAAACGAACAGAGGTTGGAGAACATGATGGCTGAGAACGAGCACCTTCGACAGGATTTGGCCTTAGAGGTGGCAAAATCCCAACAGGCCGTGCGCCAAGATCTGCCACAATCTTTGAGAAAGGATGGTCGACGACCTCGAGTTCGGAGACAAGATAGTGGCAGTGATTCTGACTCGTCATCCCCAGAACCCAAAAAGAAAGAGCGAGTCGAAGTCTCTAGTTCTTCTGAAGGAAGTCCGTGTGCACGGAATAAGAGAAGAAGAAATGATTCAGACGAAGAGGACTAAAATGACCCCTTTGTGCGACGGATCGCAAGGGCAGTATTACCCAAAAAGTTCAAGGTTCCATCGTTCACCCTATACGATGGAAAATCGGATCCCACTGACCATATCCGTCGTTATAAGCAAGCCATGACGCTGTATGCAGACGACGAGGCTCTCATGTGCTGGATATTTCCGAGCAGTTTGTGACCATTGGCTGTCAGATGGTATTATAAGTTGGAACCGACGTCGATTAAGAGCTTCCATCAATTACAGAAATCCTTCAGGGCAAGATTCATCACCAATGAGGTCCAGCCGAAGCAAGCCGACTCTCTTTGGGCAATGCAAATCCAACCAGGGGAGACCTTACGAGCGTATTCGACGCTATTGGGAATGCCTTAATCTTATGGATGATGCCTGCAACGACTCCATGGCCATCACCGCCTTTAAAATGGGGTTGCATCCTGATAGTGCCCTCTGCAGTTCCTTAACCAGAAGGTCCTCCAAAACGGTTTGGTCGTTGATGAAGAAAGTCGAGGAATACTACAAAGTGGAAGATGACGCCCTGCAGGTTAAAGCCGGGCACAAGGCCAACAAGACGGCCCCTTCTGAGATCGTTCAACCGATAAATTCTGTACTATCGTATAGCCCTGAACCGCGGAATCGGGCTAAATAAGACAGAAGACGAGATTCGCGCCGACCAAATGACCAATGTTCCCACCGAGCTAGTGAATAACTTCAAGTGGATAGCAGGCGCACAAGGCGCGCGGACAAGAAATATATGGAGTTGTCGGAGCCGATCAGCATGGTTATGTCTAAAGTTCAACACCTTCCATTCTTCAAATGGCCGTAAAAAATGGTGGGACCTCCCGACACGAGAAGATGAGATAGGCGGTGCGAATATCACAAGGATTACGGTCATGATACCGAGAGTTATGCGTTGAAGGATCACCTTGAGAAATTGGTACAAGACGGTCGGCTTAAGCAGTATGTTTGAAAAGACAACGCAACCAAAACAATAGTTTTAAGGCAAAATTCACCTCCACTCGGCGTAATCCATATGATATACAGCCTGCCGACGGCATCTGTAATTCATACAATTCAGTCGACTCTTGACCCCCAAAAGCAAATCACACCGAAAAAACGGCCCCATGAAGCTCTGAGTATTACCTTCGACGATTCTGATTTGATCGGCATAACGCTTCCCCACATTGATCCATTGGTCATCGAGCTACACGTAAGCCGATTCATCGTTGAACGCGTTCTCATTGACTAGGGGAGTACTTCAGAAGTTATGTACTACAAGACCTTGATCAAACTTGGGTTCACTGAGTCAGACCTGTCTCCAGCTCATTATCTATTATTCGGTTTCAACGCTAATCCAGAATACCTGTTGAGCAAAATCACACTACCAGTTCGAACGGGCTTCCGAACAGTAGATGTAGAATTCTTGGATGTCAAGGTGCCTTCGCCGTATAATCTCATCATGGGACGAACTTGGCTGCATGCCATGCATGTCGTGCCAAGCACCTATCATCAACTGCTTCACTTCCCGACTGAATGCGGCATTGAACCAATCTGTGGTTCCCAGAAATCGGCACAAGCATGTTATCTTCTTGCCACAAAAACACTAAGAGAGCTGGAAGTGAATTATATTGAGGTGCCGGATCGAGAGAGCCTTGACGATGTTGGACGGCTCCCAAGTGAAAAGGCCACGGAAGACCTAGATCGAGTTGAAATTGACGGGGATCCTGACAGGTTCTTCATGGTCGGCGCCTCCTTGAATAACATCGACAGGTAGCAGCTAATTACTTTCTTACTCGGTAACCTTGATGTATTTGCATAGTCACCGTATAAGATGCCGGGGGTAGATCCATCTGTTTCTCATCACCGTTTGAATGTTGACCCCAAATGTAAACCGATTATTCAGAAAAGCCGACGATCAGCCACAGAATACACTGCTGTCGTTGTTGAAGAAGTTGATCGGTTGCTTGATGCTGGGGCAATCCGGGAAGTGACCTATCCTACATGGCTGTCGAATATTGTGGTTGTAAAGAAGAAAAATGGGACTTGGCGTGTCTGTGTAGACTTCACGGACTTAAAAAAAGCTTGCCCCAAGGATTGTTTTCCTCTTTCCAGAATTGACTAACTCGTAGACGCCACGTCACGTCATCAACATATGAGCTTCCTCGATGCCTACAGAGGCTACCATCAAATTTCCATGCATCTAGAGGACCAAGACAAAACTGCATTCCTCACCCCAAGAGGAACCTATTGCTATAAGGTTATGCCTTTTGGGCTGAAAAATGCAGGGGCAATTTACCAAAGACTAGTCACTGCCATGTTCAAGGAGCAACTCGACCATACTATGGAAGTGTACATTGACGATATGGTGGTCAAATCCAAAGAAGAGCAAACTCATCTAGCCGATCTGGAAGAGACATTCGGCATTTTACGCAAGTACAAAATGAAGCTGAACGCTTCCAAATGTGCATTTGGGATCGGATCTGGCAAATTCCTTGGCTACATTGTCAACCACCGAGGAATCGAAGCCAACCCGAGGCAAATCACAGCAATCCTGGAACTCGGCTCCCCTCGATCGGTGAAGGATGTTCAAAAGTTGATGGGGATGGCTGCCGCACTCAACAGGTTCATCAGTCGTTCCACAGATCGCTGCCGACAATTCTTTTATACCCTACGGCATGGTAAAGCTTTTAAATGGACCTCTAAGTGTGAAGCTGCTTTCAACGGTCTGAAGACTTACCTCCGATCAGTTCCACTCTTGACAACACCTTCAGCAGGTGACCCACTCATTTTATATCTGGCAGTTTCCAACCGGGCCGTCAGCACCGTACTGTTAAAGGAAGAGCTTGGGAAGCAGCGGCCAGTGTATTATGTGAGCAAGGCAATGGTTGACACCGAAACACGTTACCTTCCGCTGGAAAAACTCATCCTAGCCCTCGTCATGGCAGCAAGAAAACTGATGCATTACTTTCAGGGGCATACCATCGGGGTACTAACGGACTACCCGCTCCGGTCAGTACTCCGTAGTGCAGAAGCATCAAGGCGCATTTCAAAGTGGGCTCTTGAACTCGGCCAGTACGATATTCAGTTTCTGCCTAGAACCTCTGTCAAGGGGCAAGTGCTTGCCGACTTTGTAGCCGAATTCACTGGGGGTCTTGCCGACTTCAAATCTGATCAAACTCAACCTATACCGAACTGAAGAATTTATGTTGGGGACATTTGGCAGTTATACTGTGATGGATCGTCCAATCAACGGGGCAATAATCGAGCAGGCTGTCAAACTGGGCTTCAATGCATCGAACAACGAAGCCGAATACGAAGCATTGTTAACCGGCTTACGAAATGCACATCTCCTTGGTGCTCGGCATCTGCTTGTCTTTTGCGATTCAAAGCTAGTCATCAACCAATTGAAAGGGGAATACGCAGCCAAAGATGACCGAATGGCAGCTTACATGAAAACGACGAACTCTTTGCTGGCAAAATTTGACCATCATGAACTAAATCAAATAACCCAGGATCAGAACACACATGCAGATGCCCTGGCCTGCCTAGCCTCCGCTATTAACTCAGAAATCAAACGGACAATTGAAGTGGGAATTATCCCTGAGCCGAGCATTGCCCCCTCAGAGTCAATTCAAGTTAATGTCATAGAATCAGGTCCAAGCTGGATGGACCCTATCATTGCATTCCTATCTTCTGAACAGCTCCCGACAGAAAAAAAAGAAGCATACAAACTGCGAAACAAAGCCTTGCGATATTACTTGGATCCGCAAGGAAAGCTCTACAAAAAATCCCTTTTTGGTCCATATCTAGAATGCGTTCATCCGGATAAAGTCGAAGAACTTCTGACTGAAATACATGAAAGTAGTTGTGGTGCCCATTCTGGCGGGCGTTCTTTGGCTCATCGAGTTGTGACACAAGGGTATTATTGGCCGGCAATGAGAGCCGATGCCAAGAATTACGTCAAGAAATGTGAACAGTGCTAGAAGTTTTCCCCTTTAACCCATTTGCCTGCCGAAGAATTGAGCTCTATCACCAGTCCTTAGCCGTTTGCCCAATGGGGACTTGACATCGTCAGACCATTACCTCGTGCCCCGAGCAACAAGCAATTTTTGATTGTCGCGACAGACTACTTCACAAAATGTGTCGAAGCGGAGGCACTAACCCACATTCGAGATACTGATGTTAAGCGCTTTATATGGAGAAATATAAAAACACGATTCGGCATTCCAAGAGTGCTTATTTCAGACAATGGCACCTAGTTTGATTGTGGCGTCTACCGAGAGCTGTGCAGCAAGTATGATATCCGGCCTTATTTCTCCACGCCGGCTTACCCACAAAGCAATGGTCAAGCTAAAGCTTCTAACAAATCCATCTTGGACAGCATCAAGAAGAAGCTGGAGAAAGCTAAAGGTAGATGGGTCGAAGAATTGCCGAGTGTGTTGTGGGCTCATCGCACTACACCGAGGCGATCCACTGGGGAAACGCCACTATATGCTTTGGAACCCAGGCAATCATCCCCCTGGAGATCGGCCTTCCAACCTTGAAATCAAAAGTTTTTGACATGGGCCAAAATGACATGATGTTGGCCTTGGATTTGGCTCTGATTGAAGAACGACGAGACCGTACCCTTGCGTCCATGGCACGGTATCAGCAACAGCTTGCCAAGTCGTATAATCAACATGTTCAGCTACGCCGCTATGCACCAGGAGAATTGGTCCTCAAGAAAGTACTTCCAGCTGCCAGGAATTCGGCTGACGAAAAACTGGGTCCTAAATGGGACGGCCCCTATCAGATTGATTCAATCGCGGGTACAAGGGCGTATCGGCTCAAAGACATGTCTGGGAGAAGTCGGCCACGTCCTTGGAATTCCACGCATTTGCGTAAATTTTATCATTAACCCGACATGTGGGACATGATGACTTGTTTTGAATGTTCGCCGTGTACAGCTTTCGCTTTTATAATGAAAAGACTTATTGTCTCAGTATATGGAATTTTAGTTCGAAGTAAAAGCCTCCGAATTCAGAGCCCTATTCGTGAATGACACGTTTGGGCCGAATAAGCATCCGGATTCGGAGCGCCCTTCGTGGACGCCACGATTGGCCAAGTAAAAGCCTTCGGATTCGGAGCTCCCTTCGTGGATGCCAAGATTAGCCGAGTAAAAACCTCCGAATTCAGAGCCCCATTCGTGAATGACACGTTTGGGCCGAATAAGCCTCCAGATTTGGAGCGCCCTTCGTGGATGACACGTTTAGGCCGAATAAGCCTCCGGATTTGGAGCGCCCTTTGTGGATGCCACGATTGGCCAAGTAAAAGCCTCCGGATTCGGAGCGCCCTTCGTAGATGCCATGATTGGCCGAGTAAAAGCCTCTGAATTTGGAGCCCCATTCGTGAATGACACGTTTAGGCCGAATAAGCCTCTGGATTCGGAGCGCCCTTCGTAGATGCCATGATTGGCCAAGTAAAAGCCTCCGAATTTGGAGCGCCTTTTGTGGATGCCATGATTAGCCGAATAAAAGCCTCCGAATTCGGAGCCCCATTCGTGAATGACACGTTTGGGCCGAATAAGCCTCCAGATTCGGAGCGCCCTTCGTGGATGCCGCATTTGGCCAAGTAAAAGCCTTCGAATTTGGAGCCCCATCCGTGAATGACACGTTTGGGCCGAATAAGCCTCCAAATTCGAAGTGCCCTTCGTGGATGCCACGATTGGCCAAGTAAAAGCCTTCGGATTCGGAGCGCCCTTTGTGGATGTCACGATTGGCCAAGTAAAAGCCTCTGAATTCGGAGCCCCATCCGTGAATAACACATTTGGGCCGAATAAGCCTCCAGATTCGGAGTGCCCTTCATGGATGCCACGATTGGCCAAGTTTGAGCCTCCAAATCCGGAGTCCCATCCTTAAAGGACCGAGTATGCATCTAGTTTCGGCACACTTTTTATGAATGTTTTGATCAATCTTCAACTTAGTTGGAGGATGAAAGATTTTTAACATGTATAAACATAAACTAAAACAACATGCAAACACGAAAGGAAAATACATAATTCACTCCCATTTTATGTTAGAGCGGTATAATATGCTTAATTTTATTCAACGTCCCCTTCGTCATCGCTCTTCTCGACTTCAAAGGCCACAAAAGGATGACTCTAGTATAATGGCGACGCCGAATCAACGCCTACTACCCGGAGAGACTCTGCGGCCTGGAGAGCCTTGATTCACCCGTGTTTAAATCCACGGTTCTCACATCGGCAGACCTCCTCGGTGAGCTTCTCCTTCGTCTTCTCTATCTCAACTTTTCAACTTGCATGGAAGCCTTGTTCATAAGCCTGGCCCTTCGCAGCTTCCATTGCAAACATGCTTGTCGTGTCGCGATCGGCAATTACGTGACTTATAAGACGCTGGGTCACCCTTTCCTCTACAATCGGGTTAGCTAGGCCGGCTGACTGAGTTTCGGTAGTTTTGACTTTCCTTAACTCCCGCTCGGCCTTCTCCGCGTGGACCTCTAAACTACGAATGCATTCATCTTTCTGTTCGATTTCCCGCCGTGCGACACGAAGGCGCATGCCAATCTTGTAAGCGGTATATAGTCCTTTCACCGCTCCATGGATGCCCTCCCGGAACACGTCAAAATCAGGTCGACCGACCATCGACTGCTGGACTTCTGGTGGAAAAATTTGTCGTGCAAACTCGACTGCCACATTTGGGTCGTGCACAATTGAATCCGCTTCTGTAACAACCCTCACTTTATCTTAGTCATGCTCGCATGCATTCACATGAATTTGTCTTGTTAAGTTTGCATCTACAGACCTTGATTCGTTTTGTCTAAGTGTTGTTTGCATGTTTTGTTTCTTGCTTGGTGTGTGTAGCCAATGTCATCTTAAGCCTAGGTCACACCCTTGAACCTCTTATATCTAGGGCCATCTTGGAATCCACTTTGGTTGACCTCCACCTTCGCCCTGGCATATTGGCCGAGATGTCGTCATCTAGGCCGAGGTGTGCATCACCTAGGCCGAGATGTGTATCATCTAGGCCGAGATGTTATCATCTAGACATCCTAAATCTTTGATCCCTGCACCTGGTGATCTTGTTCCTGGACTGGTATGACCTAGACCGAGGTGTGGCACATCTAGGCCGAGGTGTGGTACAGCTAGGCCAAGTGTTATCCTTCCTAGCCGAGATCATTGAGACCTTACTTGCCGAAGCCTATGTCTTGATCCGAGGTCATTACCTGCCGGAGTACCCATGTCACCTTACTTGTTATACACACTTTGTCATGCTCTTGTCTTGTCATTCAGTCACCTTTTAGAGGAAACCCAATCCGATGGTGCCACGTGTCCCAGCAGAGGGTTAAGTCTGCTGGCAGTAGAGAAACCCACATCATTTGTCATATCTTTGTCCTAGGAAGAGAGAGAAGCTCTAGGAAGAGAGGAAGAGGAGTTCTTGAGAGAGAAGTAGATTTCCAAGCTTGATCCTTAGAGTCTAAACCGTTTGATTTGAGTATTGAGGTTAGATTCTTGATTTACTCTTGTTATTCTTTATGTTTATTCGATCGCATTGCATGATCTAGCATGATTCATGAGTCATGCATTGGTTTAAAGTTGTTTTAGAAAGAGAAAATGATGTTCTTGTGTTCTTGGAATAAAACCACGTTTTGATCTGAAAGTTTGTACCAAGATCCATGTTTTTGTGTTTGTTTTCACAAGACCTTCAAGTACGGGTACCCCAGGTCCATGTTTTTGAACTCATACCACGAAATCTCATATTTTAAATAAAGAAGTAATCGTTTTAGCATTTATGTTCTTCATGTTCATATTCTTCATGTTCTTCAGAGGAAACCCAGATTTTCCCCAGACTTCGTTTCCCTGAATGTGGTCATCGGGACCATACCTTGGCTAAGAGGTGTGGGACCTCGGCCAAGACTTGGTTGGTACCCAGTATGTTTTCCCGAGATGAAAAACAGTGTTTTAACTCCTAGCACGTGTTTTGCTTTGTCTTGACTGAGTTTTGAAAGAAATGTCGGGATCATTTACACTCATGCAAAGCTTGTTTTAGGAATGCATTCCATGTCCATTCTTGAGCATCTCTTCTTGTCTTCTTGAAGTGTATTCAATGGGATTTATTACGTACTTGTAGGCCTTGGATCCTTGCTTTTAACCCCCACACCCGAAGAGTTATGTGAGTGGTATTTTAATAAAGCTATGTTATAAAATTTTGATAAAGCTTTGCTTGTTTCGTTTTGGAAAAGTGTTTGTTCAAGCATGAATGATTATCCCTAATTTTTGTATCAAGTATTATCTTGTTTTGATGACATTCTTGGAAAGTCCTTAGTGCTAGGGGACTATAATGCAACTAGTACCCTTGTTTTGAAAGTCCTTAGTGCTAGGGGACTATAATGCAACTGGCACCCTTGTTTGAGATATCTCCCTTTGTCTTGCCACCGACGGTTTACCGCGTGGGTTTGTCCGGAATGTCATCCCTTGTATTATATTGATGCTAGTAAGCATCCCTTGAAGCTTTGAAAGACTTGATAGATGAACTTGGTTCATCCCTTGATTTTGTGCAAACTATGCTATGTATTGTTTTGATGAAAATCTTGAATAACATTCATGCAAACCTTTATTACTATTATCATTCACTGAGTATCCAAGCTCACCCTCTCCTTATATATATGTAGGTGACGAGCAAGAAGGCGGTGACGCCTAGATGCGTTTTGCAAGATGTTTTTGGATTCCTATTTTGTAGCATCTCGAAGATTATGCTTCTTGGCTTTGTAATTCATTTCTTTTGTATATGCTGGCTTGAAAAGCCTTTTGATCAAGATGTATTATGTACTTATTTTATTGTAATCAAGTTGTAAGACCATGTTAAGATGTATGTCATTTCATTTGATCTATGCATAGCTCTTATGGACTACTTAGATTTAAATTTATTGCTTCCGCACATGAAAGCCCCATATGTATACTCTGATTGTGTGTGAGACTTCGTCAGTTGGCCTTTGGTAATCTCGGATTACTGGCCATCATGGCACCATTCTACTAGGGGCAGAATGGGGTCGTGACAGCTTCCGTCATCAGTTTGTTCCCCACAAAAACCGCAAAGCTCACCAAGCGCGGAGTCGCACTTGTTTCCCCCCCAAAGCGTGGTTGAGGGGAGCTGCCTCGTTGCTGTTTTTCCCTTCTGGGTGACCTCCTTCAACGGCGTGGGGACTGGCGTTTTTCACGTTCTCTCGACGTCCTGCTTCCCGTGTTCGTAGGCTTGCCACCTCGATTCATCTCTGCTTCTAACTCAGCGAGTGTCCTCCTTTCTCCTCTGCTGTTAAAGAATACTCTTCTTGCTATCCACAACAGTCGTCCAACTTAGTTCGATACAATGCTTTTTCCCTCCCACAATTTATCGGATTTAAACGCAAAACTGACACCTACGTGCACGTAGCACACACTCCATTTATTAATTACGGGAGCAGCATCCCCGAGGCGACCCAGCCGCTCCATGACCTAATCTTATTTGTCCTTCCAGTTCATGCACTAGCTAGGGCAAGGGCAGATTCTTTAATCTTATCAGCAAATGTCCAGACTTGGTCGATCATTGTGCCCTAGCCGTTCCATGACCTAATGTCATTCAGCATCCCAGTTCATGCACCAGCAGGGGCAAGGGTAAATTCTTTAATCTAATCGAAAAATTCCCGACCTGGTGCCGATCATCTCATGTGCCACAGCCGCTCCACGACCTAATCTTATTCGGCCTTCGAGTTCATGCACCAGCTGGGGCAAGGGCAGATTCATTAATATAATCGGCAAATTTTTGACCTGGCGCCGATCATATCATGTGCCCCAGCCGTTCCATGACCAAATGTCATTCAGCATCCCTGTTCATGCACCAGCTGGGGCAAAAGCAGATTCTTTAATCTAATCGGCCGCATGTCGGGGCCTTGAGCCGTTTTACTTATTTATCGAATATGAGCCTTTCCAAGTCATTCAGCTAAATAGCAAAAAGGCAAGGGATGCTTAACTGATTTGGTTAGTTTGTTGGATGTTTAAGTTACTCATGTAGCAAACAGAAAAGCGTAAGGCATTGTCATTAATAAATTAAAGAAAAATGACAAATAGTATATGCAGTAAACTGGAAAGCATATAAAATTTTCATTAATAAATTGAGCGCAAACAGCAGTCATTTTACACATGAAAATTAGCTTACATTTAAAGAAATGAAAATCTACTACCAAAAACCTACAACTACTATTCATCTAAGATGCCTACCAAAAACAAAAATATCCCCTAAATCAATCTTCAGGGTCAGCCGCCAGCGGCTCAATGTTCACCTGCTCGTATGGAATCGGTTACGCCAATGTCACATTCGCAGCAGCGAGGGCTTTGAGCCAATCGTGTTTGAAGCCCCGATTCTCGAACTTGGGGACCTCTTCCACATAGTTGTCCAAGGCGGCATCCTTCCCAGCTTCGAACGCCTTGGAAATCTCGGAGTTGGCTACTTCCTTTGCCTTCCTCAATTCATCCAAGTCGGCTTCCAGCTTGGCGATCACCTCCTTGGCTAACTTCAGCGTGTCCTTGCTCGCTCTTGCCCTCTCTTCGGCGGCAAGCCTTAATTGGTCCGAATTCCTCGCTTGCTCGCTCGGCCTCAGAGTCGACTCTCGTACATTCCTTCGTCGCTCGCAACGCCTCGGAATCGGCCCTTTGAGAGGCTACTGCAGACTTGTTCTTTTCATTGCCAACTTCGGCGCCGATCTGTTCTATGGCGTCATGCTGTCGGCGGCCGATTTCGGCTATCCTGCCGACCGTCTGCAAAATAAGGAAATAGAGTTGCAACAAACAAATAATAAGAATATATATATATATATATATTTGGTCGAAAGACTACAGCTAAGGCAAGTGATGTACCAATAAGGCTGACTGAGCAGCCAAAGCAATCAACATTAGGTTTGGCTCCGCCCGAAATGCGACTCTGTCAACCGGCAGGGTAATTGAGGAGGCCATGCTCAAGGCCACGGCCGGGTCCTTCAAAGCCGATGCATCAGAGGCAATCGGCATATTCCTTATCCTTGGTTGAATGGTGAACGAAACAACCAAGTCTGATTCCTCAATGCGGGGCCGTTTGTCACTTTGGTCTTCACCCTGGACGGCCTTTTGCTCGGCAGGGCGCTTTTCCCCCTTATGTTTAGACTCATCCACTCGTTCATCCTGCTTCATCGCGGTCGTTTCTATCTGAGCCGTTTCTTCCATAATAACAGGCAAAGACGACTCGGCTACCAGGGCAGGCGGAGCTTCCGATTGGGTGGCCTCGGCCCTTCTCCAAGCGGCCATCTTTTTGGCATTTTTCCTCCTGGCAAGTTGCGTGAGCGACTCCCCAGCCATATTTTCAGGATAGGCGCTGGGAAGGTCTCCCAAGTCTGTAAACATGTCCTCAAAGGACGTGTCCCCTCGGCCTGAGATGGACGGAGGGTTGGATGAATTGAGGCCGGCCTCTTCGAAGGCCAAGTTTAAAGCCTCGTCTACCTCGGCCTCCGACTGATTCGACTTCTCGGCAACCTCCTCGGCTACTTCTTCTTCCACTTGCTCGGAATCAGAGGCTTCCAAACCAACCTCCCTTAGGTTTTTGTAATTGGGGAAGATAAGGGCCGTAAGCTGCTCCTCGCCCGTCGGAACAGGAATTTTGTTTGCCGCCGAAAACATTGCATAAGTCGGCGCATATCTTAGAAGAATGTGGGTCGCCATCTCTTATTTCTGAAGGCCTGGACGGCCAAAAAACTGGAGAGCGATTTTAATTTCCGCAAGCACAGTGTCGTTGACTGAAGCCAACACTTTCTTCAAATCGTTTCCTGCATGAACAAAACGATTAGTACGTAGAAGAAAAGCTGAATACATGTTAATAATAAAAAACAAAAATATAACAAAAATGAGCTATACGGGTTTGCCTTTTCGCCTTGGCACGAGATCTAGGCGATCTTCACCCTCGCTGAATTCCTAGTTGCCTCAGACAACAACCATTACATCGTCAACACGCTTGTTGGAACTAGCAAGCATGGTCACTAAGTGATGATCGGTATCCTTGGCCTTGAGAAAGTAACGTCCCAACCAGCTAGTAAACTTGGCTAAGGCATAACAATGCCGAATAGTAAGTATACCTAGGTTAATTCTAAGGCATCGATTCAACTCTATAATCCCCATTATGATTCAGAAAAAATTTATGTTAGGCTGGGAAGGGATTAGACCCCAGTGTCGAAGGACGGCCCTTAGAAATGGGTGAAGGGGAAAATAGACTCAGCCCTCAGCAATGGATAGGAGAGGAAAGATTATTGTATTCTCATCAATTTTCTCCATATCAGTAGTGCTGTCTGCCATGAGTGACAGATAGACGTCGTTGGGGATGGAATAGTGGCGTCGGAAGCTAGAAATTCGACCCGCAGAAAGGAGTTCTTTTAAATGTTTTGCCATCCTAGCCAGCCTAAGGATTATATGAAGCTAAAAATAAATCAGGAAATGGGATTCGAAGTGAAGGAGAAGAAAACTTACAAGAAGCAGAAGAGATAGTGAGAGACATAAGGAAGTTGCAGAAGTCGCGAACGGAGGTATATCGAGAGGCAAACCAGAAGCTTTGAGTATTCAAAAAGAACTTACACACGAAGAGACAACATAGTTTCAAATCGCATTAAATGAAGAACACGTACGAAGAGGCGGGAAGATATAATAATGCCTAAAAAGCGTCTGCTCTGACATACGTTGGGATGAGGTTAGCTGCCATTTTTTCTGACTTCTCAAATTCGAAAATAAACATGCGTACGAAACCAAACACGCCGAATAACTAGCGTTAATAGGATGTTTGGGGCCCAATTGTGCGAGCCGAATATTCCGGGGGGAGTAAGGCGGATACAGATATGAGATTAGCCAAAGGTGGAATTTGTACTCGGCGTTGATCCTAGTCGACATCAGAGCCAGATAGTATAATTGGCATTCCGACGAGCAAAACAAGAGCCGAATAAATATACGTGCAATGGATCAAGGGTGGGCCCGACCCTAAGGCCCAAAGAAGAGGATATAAATAGAGAAGCATCAACCAGAGAAAGGTATGTGTGAATTAGTATGTTTAACTTGAGTTACAAGCAACCAATAGAGTATACACTAACTTATCCGTCGGAGTGCTAATTCTGGCATCCCCAACCAAAGTATTCATTCATTTTCAGGTTACTAGCTGAGGATCTCGAGCGTCCCATTGGATTCAAAGAGTATTTCCAAACCACTTTTCCATAGCGATTATAATAAATATTTGAAAGTTGAATTTATGGTGTGTACCATACGGTGAAAAAAAAATTATATATTCTTGTAGTGAATGAAAATGTGTATATTTTGTAGTGAGTAAAATATTATATTTTGTGGTGAGAAAATATTATATCATTTTATAATTTATACTATAAAATTTAGAGGTATTATTACAAAAATTATATTTTTGGGGGAAACCAATTTTTGGGAAGGCAACCCACGTGGGGGCTGCCTCTCCCCATCTCTCCTTGTCTCTTCTTTCTTTTCCTTTTCATTTCTTTTTCTTTGTTTTTGGTTCCGACAGAGGGGTTTTCGCCCTCTCTGTCCGTCTCTCTCTCCCTTTGTCTTTTCTCCATAGTTGCTCAAGCTTTGAGCTTAGAGTGGGAGTCTTTAGAGTGAGATTTTGCAAAAGTTTTGTAAATGAAAGTCGGAGAGCTCGTCGTGATCTTCGCAATGGTAGCCTCGGATTCTTGATTGGGTGAACTTTGCATTTTCGGATTTGTTTTTCTTCATATTTGAGGTAGGGACTTTCTTCATATTATTACTTTAAAGCTATTTTGAGAAAATATATCATTATTATAGCGATCCTGGTTTTGACCCTACTCTTGTGATGTTCCGGACGTGGGTTTAATGCTTTCGTATTGTTGTTTATCCCTTTCTTCCTTTGTATACCTTTGAAGTTGGTCTATGGGTTATTTTGGTTGTGTTTGGGACAGGTTGGTTACTTAGTTTTCAAACCTTATGTTGCCCAGATTTTTAGTCCTCTACTAGAGCGGCCATTCTTGTACTCAAGTGGGCTATGCTAATTTTGGTCTTTCGCTCAAGTAGACTTTCTTGCGCTCGAGCGGGGGTTGCAAACCCTCGAGCGGGGGTTGCAAACCCTCAGTACTTTGCACGTCTGCAAAAGTGCTGGAGGAGTGTCTTTCATGCTCGAGCGGCGTTTCCTACGCTCGAGCGGGTGGGCACTCAAGCGTCCTTCCTTGAGCTCGAGCAACTAGTTTGTCGTTTGCAAAAATATTGGGAGTATGTATTATACGCTTGAGCGGTCTTTTCTTGCGCTCAAGCGGACAAAAGTTTGTGTTTGACGCTCGAGCGTCAAACTCTCCGCTCGAGCTGACTGTGCGTATATCAAATCGCGAAAGTGACATTTTATATCACTTTTTCGGCTCTCTCTCTCTCTCTCTCTAAAACTTTCCAAAATCTAAATCCACACTTTCTCTCTCTCTAAAATACACTCTTCCCCTACATTTTGACCTAGATCTAGTGTTTTCCTCACCCCACTCCCTTTGAGAAAAAGGTAGAGCATCCCGTGGGCTTCCTTTTGATCTAAGTAAAGTCAAGTTTGGGCATCTTTGAAGTTTCACCATTTTTCCTTTAAGCTTCTACACTTGAGGTAGGGATATTCTACACCTTAATATGGTTTTTAACCTAGATATTTGTTGTTATTCCTAAATGATGAGATTTGGGAGAGATTTTGGGTAAACTAGGGTTTGGGTTCAAATTAAAAGAGGGGTTTTCCATGTTGGGTTACGAAATGAATACGGGGCTTGAATATGAAGCTCTTTTGTGATTAATTGGTGAAATTTAGCCTTGGGATTGATATTTGGAAAGAGGAGAAATTTGCCTTAATTTGTGTTGAAAGATTATTTTGTAATAATAATGGAATTGGTATGGGAAGTGTGAAATTGGAAGGATGTGTGAATGAATGGCGTAGTTGGATTTGCTAAATCACTCACTTATGGAAATTTAATAAATTATCTATTACATAGATTGTATATCTATTTAGAAATATTTGTTTGGGTTATCGGTGGAGGATTGCTATGATTGTTGTAGAAATTGCATGAGGATTAGGTGAATTGAAACTAATCATTTGAATTGTGTCATTGAATATGACGACATGATAAGGCATTGAATATGCATTGTTGTTAGTCATTGAATATGACAATGTTTTAGATACATTGTATATGTATAATGATTTGGGAGGAGAAAGGGGATGTACTCCATTGTTTGGGAGGAGATAGGGGATGGACTCCATTGAAAATTAAGTTGGCCAGAGTGTCCAGGGTGAAAGTCCCGAAATCTTATATATATACATGGGTGCCGATCCCGCGGATGAAATTTTCGTAAAATGGCAAGGTTGAAGTATTCTGAATAATGATTATTATTGAATTGTGAACCAATGAGTTGTAGCCTCATTTGGGTTGTTTAGATAACAATGAACTAAACTCATGAATTGACTTAAAGTGAATGAATGCAAATGGATTGTGATCAGAACATTAATATCAAATAGTTATGGAAAGAACGTGACTTGGTTATGTTTATTGAACATTTATTTGGTACATATATCTTAGTTAAACCTCATATATTGTGTTAGTCTATCTCTACTGGGCTTTGGCTCACCCTACTTGCGAAACCATTTTCAGGTACTGGTGATATACTTCCTCCAAGGACATAGCTTGGGAGGACTTAGGAGCTGAAGGCTCTATTTGGTTTTTTTGTGTTTAAATGTTTGTTTCAAGCCAAGGGCTTTAAATGTATAGAGCTTATGACTCTCTTTTGTTTTAACCAAGTTTTATCTTGGAAAGATGTAAGCCCGTGGGGCATTTATTCTGTTGTTATTAACTAATATTACATGCTATAGATTCAAGATGAACATTTATGAATGTATAATGCATGTAATACCTTTTGTAATATAAACTTTGATGAATGGAAGTATATCATTTCTATTATGTCCATAGATCTTATGGAATGGATTGTACGTACTATATTTTGGGGGCATGACAATTATAGGAGATATTGCATATATATATTTCTCAGATTTTTGTTTGGTTAATTTTTGGAAGAAAAATTATGTTAAAGTATTAAGAACATTGATATTTTGAAATTGATTTGAAAAGAAAAAAAAAATCATTTTGTGTTGGTAATATTTGTTAAAAAAAAAAAATCCGAAAATGAAATTAATAATTGTATGAGTTGTATCTACCTCATATTATGGTTAGATAATTTATTTTGAGAAAATAATGTTGAAATATTTATCTCATCTTTGAGTTTTGGAATTTATTTTTGAGAAAAAATAAATTGATGTTGATGCATATTGTGTAAATTGTTATGTTGAGATTATAG
The DNA here is from genome assembly GCA_036172215.1 of Camellia granthamiana. Classification (NCBI taxonomy): domain Eukaryota; kingdom Viridiplantae; phylum Streptophyta; class Magnoliopsida; order Ericales; family Theaceae; genus Camellia; species Camellia granthamiana. Next base: position 31,059,149 of record CM069908.1, on the reverse strand, counting down.
AGTTGTTTTGGGATTAAAAACTCTAAAAGTGTTATATTCATGATATTTTATGAAAGGTGATATGTTGATGATTAAGTTGTGTTCATTTTTGTGAAAATGAAAATATGAAATGTGGACTTTTGAACTGCCAACCTTAACAAGGATACTCTTGGGCATGTTTCATAAATTTTGATGTAAATATCATGTTGATTTATTAATTTTAGAAAGGTTGTGAAATTGTTATTTGTAGAGATTTGGGAAAAATTGGCTAAGCATGAAATATGGGTGTATTTGAGTGGTGAGACGTGTGAATTTATGTTTGGTGTTATTAATTTGGAAGATGGTGAATATAATGAACTTACTAATTTGATGAATTAAATTAGTTTAGTTAATACTTTAAATCCTTCATAATTAAAGGGGCGTTATTGGGTTTGATTCCTAACTTTTAATATTATGAGATTAAAAGTGATGGAGTTGACCAAGTATGAGTTTTGGAGAAATAAGCAAGATTAAAATTTGGTCCCTAGTTTTACTAGTTGAGTTATATTATCATAATATTACCTCAAATTCATAAATGAGATATTCGAATTGTTTTGGTTGATTTTGACAAGAAAAGAAAAGAATGTGATTTTAGCTTGTTTGGAGCAAATGGATGAATTAGTTAAAAAAAGAATGAGTTATCAAAACTTTTATTTATTTTTCCTTGGTTTAATTTGACAGTGTAACGCCCTCAAAATAAACCCATAAATCATACATTCGTGACATCCATAAACATAAGAGAAATAAACATATTTCCATTCATTAGAGTATTTAGTCCAAAAGTATTACATGTTGACAACAAAAGTAAATGGCCTACGGGCTTACAACTTTCCAAGCCAACACTTGGTTACAAAAAAGAGTACTAACTCAAAACACAAAATAAGCCCTTGGCTTGAATTACATGTAATACACAAAATAATTACAAAAGTAAGCCTTCAGTTTCTAAAACCTCCCAAGCTAAATCCTTGGAGGCGGCATATCACCTGCACCTGAAAATGATGTCCCATATAGGGTGAGCCAACGCCCAGTAGAGATATGCTAAACATAATATGAGCAATGACTAAAACATGAGCATTCGATAAATGTTTAACTCATATAAATCAACTCATAACACATTTTAGTTCCATGACACATATGTCCATGCTTCATTCCATTTTCCTTTACTTAACAATTTCGATTTATAAACATGGCTCAGAACCTGGCCAAACAATTCCCATGAGACTACGGCTCATGTTAAAAACTTTTCCAATATCAAGAATTTAAATGAGATTATAACTCATAACAAAACACTTCCATACTTCACAATAGATGCACATATTTGCTGTATCAATGCCATATTCCAACACTTCCATACTTCATAAATGATACACAGATTCGCTATATCAATGGAGTCCATCCCCTATCTCCTCCCACACAATGCAATGTATATAAACATGTATCATATACAAAATCAATCAATACATATATTCGATGTATTATTCCAACCGCCATATTCAATGACATATTCAACGTGATTAGTTTCAGTTTTCCCTAATCAACATACAGTGTCTACAACAATCAAGACTATCCTCCACCGATAGCCCAAAGCAATTGTTTCTAAACAGATAATAAATGCATCAACAAATAAATTATCAATATTCTCAAAAGTGAGCGATTAATCAATCCAACTCCATCATTCTTTCTCATAACTTCCCAATTTCACTATTTCACAATAAAAGTCATTAATTACACTAATGACCCAATAAAACCCAACTATGGTATTTTTCCCTTTTCCAAAATTGACCCAAAGGTTCAAATATTATCATTAAACATCCACAATCTCATTTTAGGGCCCAAATACACATGCATTGGCCAAAAGAACCAAAACCCCTCTTTTCATATTTGAAACTCTAACACCCACAATTACCCAACTTCAACATTACATCAAAATGACAACAAGTTTATGTGCAAAATCATAAATATGAGAAGTTATCCCTACCTCAAATTCGGAGTCCAAAAGAGAAGATGAAGAAAATCGAAAGTGCTCCAAATCCCAAGATTTTCGGATTGATAGGTAGCCCAAGCCAAGCTCTACACTATTTGCAAAGGAACTAAGGTAGAAGATCACTCAAACTAGATCAAACCTTAGAGAGAAGATGAAATGCAGTGAGAGAAGCTCTCAAAATAGATTTTGAAAAGTAAGAGAGAGAGTGAGAGTCGAAAAAGTGATCTAAAATGACCCAGCTGCCCACTGATATACGTATGACCTGCTTGAGCAGAGAATAGGACGCTCGAGCGTCAAACACAAAAACTGGACCTGCTCGAGCGCAAAAATACCTGCTCGAGCGCCAAGGCACAAAACAAGACACCACCCTTTGAGCGCAAAAAGGAACCCGCTCGAGTGTAGATTACACTCTTCCAATATTTTTTTACAGACGTCGAACACCCGCTCGAGCGCGACCTGCTTGAGCGTAATGAACTCCGCTCGAGCGTGAAAAACACATCTGCAGTATTTTTGCAGACGGACAAACTACTGAAGGTATGCAAACTCTGCTCGAGCGCAAGAAGACCCGCTCGAGCGGATCACTAAAAATCTGGGCAACAAGAGTTGTGACAAAAGCTCAACCAACCTGTTCGAAACACGCCAAAGACAATTTTAAACTCAAATACAAAGAGTTAAAGGACGGAAATGAAATACAGACAACAACAACTATCAACGGAACCGAGTCCGGAATACAGTAAATAAGGAAGGGAAAACCGGGATCGCTATAGACGGGGTTAATGTTGATAATTGGAAAGTGAACACTCGTGTTATATTTTATAATTATAGTCAAGAGAAGATTTTGATATAATTGATTAAGTGTTGGAATATTCACTTATGCTTATTGAGAATTATGATTGAACTTGAAGATCCCGAGATTTTACTTGTATGGGAAAAATGGTAATTTGATTCTATTTAAAGTTTGGGTAGGGGATGAGTTTTGGAAAGATTGTAATTACATTTCATTGATAAAGTATGTGAATTAGAAATTGATGAAGCCTTGAACTCGCTTTGGTGTTATATGTTATTGCTATTGATGACCTATTGTTTAGAAGTTTTGGTTTTGGTAAGCGGTAGAGGATTACCATGTTGTTATTTAAATGAGGAGATCCTTGGAAAGGTAATAAAATGTTTGATTTTGGAAGTTTGTTTTATATAAAGAATTTTGTTGAATTGTCTTGAAAAGGATATTGTTAAAGTGTCTTGAAAAGACCAAGTTATAAATTGTTGATTTACATGTGGTATATATATGAACATTGACATTATAATATTATCTCTTGGGATTGTATCATGATATTACATTGATAGAGATATGAAAATTGATCACAATGGAGTATTGTGTGGTGAAATTGAAATTGGAACTATTCAAATGCATTGTTATATATTTCCATTCCATTGTTATCATGGATTTCGAATTGCAATTGAAAACTATTGTTGTGAGAAATGAATTGTTTTTGTGAAACAAGATCATTTTGATTTGTTTTGGGTAAATACGTTGGTAAGTCCGGATTGGGGGTGTAGTTTGATATTGGTTTAAGTTGGCCTGAGTGTCCATGGTGAAAGATCGAAAACAAGCACAATGGAGGTAACACGTGCCTTCCAATGAGAGACCAATAAAGTAGGGATGTGGTAGTGCTCGGTATGCCTACTTGCAGACACCAGCTTAGGAATTACCCGAGTCGTATTTACCACCCTTGAAATTATATTGAAATTGTTGGATTAATATGTTTTCAAATTGGCATTGTGTACAAGATTTTCAAAAGATGAGAAAAATATTTTGAGCATGACATGGCATATGCATTCATCTCATAAGATTGTATAAAATGTATTTGATGCTTTGTTAGATGTCATTATGAATTGTTTAATTATTTGATTCAATTGACAATAGAGTAATTGAATAAATTGAAAAGGGTGTCCTATTGCTATTGAAGCATGTTTATTTATTTAAGTTAACTAGTTGTGGTTAATTAAATAAATTAGATTTAAGAGATTATGTAATAGAATCATATGGTTTTGACATGATATGATTTCACGTATATGTATGACTATCTTTGTACCCATATATCTTCTAATGTTATAATATGAGATTGTTTGGTGAGCTAGTGGTTGCTCACCCCCTACCTGTACATGTGTACCAAGAAGTGTTTTCAGATTTGAGGATCAAACAACTTGGCATGGTCATAAAGTGGTAATGAGACGTAGTGATTTTTAATTGTTTCTTTGGCTAAGTTCTATGCTTTGTAAAGGGCAATGCTCTCTTATTTATTGTAAGCCTCAAAGCATTTGTTTTATTTGTATGTAAATGTCTTTGTTGTACAACGAGAGGGAGCATGTATATTTAATTATTCACTATTTCATCAAAGGATGACTTGTCATTTGTAAATAGACTTAATTAATGAATATTGGTATTGTTATCTGAGTAATAAAATGCGGGGCGTGACATGGGCCATGTTTAGCTTATGGATGAGAATTTAATTCAAGACCCATGACTTAGATTCAATTTAATTTGAGTTTGTTTATGACTCATGTTTAACTGTTTGGTCCTTTTTAATTATGTGATTGGTAGTGACCATCTTGGGAGTTGTTATTATTTATTTTATAGGATTACAATATATATTTAAAAGTTGAATTTATGGTGTGCACCATACGGTGAAAAATTATATATTTTTATGGTGAATAAAAAAGGATACATTTTGTAGTAAACAAAAGATTATATTTTTGGGGTGAGATAAAATTATACTATTTTATGATTTATGTTATAAAATTTTAAGGTATTATTACAAATTTTAAAATAATACAATTGTTGAAATGGATGACAACCCACGTTGGGGCTGCCATCCCTTATGTCCCTTTGCCCCTTTGCTTGCTTGTTACTATTTTCCTTATACTTTTTTTTTTCTTGAACAGAGAGCTTTTGCTCTCTTTCTCCAAACGTCTCTCTCTCTCTCTCTCTCTCTCTCTCTCTCTCTCTTCCCTCTCCTCTTTTTGGCTTCCATTGTTGGCTCAACCTTTGAGTTTCAAATGGAAGTTCTTAGAGTGAGATTTTGCAAAACCTTGTAAATGAAAGTCAGAGAGCTCGTCGTACTCTTCGCAATGATAGTCTCATATTCATGATTAGACGAAGTTTGCCCTTTGAATTTGCTCCTCTTCATTATTTGAGGTAGGAATTTTCTTCATATTATTGCTTTAAATCCATGTTAGGGATATTTTGAGAAAATATATCATTATAGGAGGTATTACATATATATTATTCTCAGATTTTGTTTGAATAATTTTTGGAAGAAAAATTATGTAAAAATGTTAAGAACATTGACATTTTGAAATTGATTTGGAAAAATCATCTTATGTTGGTAATATTTGTTAAAAATTTGAAAATAAATTTAATAGTTGTATGATTTATATCTACATCATATTATGACTTAATAATTTATTTTGAGAAAAATAATGTTGAAATATCATCTCATCTCTGATTTTTTTTTTAGAAAAATAAATTGATATTGATGAATATTGTGTAAATTGTTAAGTTGAAATTATAGAGTTGTTTTGAGATTAAAAAATTCTAAAAGTGTTATATTCACGATATTTTATGAAACGTGATATGTTGATAATTAAGTTGTGTTCGTTTTTGTGAAAACAAAAATATGAAATGGGAACTTTTGAACTCCCATGTAACGCCCTTCCATTTCTTACATGAACACACCGCAACAAGCATAACAATATACCACAATCATCTTTCTCATTGAACTAAGATTCAGGAAATTATAATTTCAAAGTTACATTCCCAAGATACTTTAAACTCCTTTCTAAGTTCAATGAACTATATGACATTACAAAAAGAAAAGCCCAAAAGGCATACAAGATAACAACAAAATAAATTTACAAGTCTTGATACAAAACTCTAAGCATTAGCAGCAAAAAATCCTCGAGCTATCAATCCCAACTGAGTGACCGCTTACTTCAAGTCATCACGGTGGTACATCATCATGTCTTGAAAATTTGAATAGGGTTAAGCTATATGCCCAGTTGGAATACATTTAACTAAGTATCTAATCATTTGAATAAATTCATGGTACTATCATAACCAAAACTACATTAGTAGTTAATAAGAAAACATAATCAATTAGGTAATTCAATTCCAAAATGATACGGAAATCACATTCCATCTCACACCAAGTCACAATCCGTATTAGAAAGAGTAATTTGCCATGAGTCCCTAGTAAGAGTCCAAAACTTCACACATAAACCATTTTCATTTAAAACCATCTCCACATTTACCGACTATTATATGGCAGAACGTGGGCACCCAAAATCATCTGTTTTTTCACTTTTACCGACTACAATATGGTAGGACCAGTGGACACCCAAAAATATTTTCCTACATTTGTCTGGCAATAAGCTCAAGACAGGGCAATTGGGCACCTTGACTCTCCGCACGGGTACCAACACAATTCAACAACATCAAAACTGACTCTTAACTCAAACTTATGCTCAATTTACCAAACTTTCATTCAATCAACAAGTATTCACATTATATGAGATGGAATACACACATAGCATTCAAGAAGAATTAATTCCCAAGCCTCAATTTCAATACCATAGCATTGTTTATATATTATATCTCTTTATTATTCACAACATCTCAAGAGTTCAAGGGAAATTCCAAACTTAATACTATTTTTTTCTCAATTTAGAAACTAGGGTTTTATCAAATTTGGGGCTTTCTCCCCATCTTCATATATAAGTATCTCCTTAACATTTATATACACATTTTGAGAAAAGATTTGGAAAAATTCTAATACAAGTTGAGTAATATGTTCCCTTTGCAAGAAATACGAGTTTATCCAACCCAATTATCAAATTAGATTTCAATTCACAATAATACCATAGATACATCTCCAAAACAAATAAATACTAAATTAAATGTAACCCTACCTCAAGTTATGAGCAAAAAGACCAAGCTTCTAAGAGAATCTTTTGTAAAAATAGAATCTAATCGGTAAGAAGGAAGATCTCCACTTGTACTCCACTCCTTGCAAGTGATTTAGGTTGGATCTTAGGAGAATAAGAAGTATTTTGGGGTGAAAACTTAGGGTTTTCGAACTTAGGGTGAGAGGAAGGAAGAGAGAAAAGAAAAGTGGAAAAAATGATCTAGAGTGTACTTTTTAAACTGCTGAATTCGAACAGTCTATTCAAGCGCAACTTTCTTCGCTCGAGCGAACTACACAATTATAACAACCCTCATTTTGCCTTAGTTATATTCATGAGAATTTACATGATTTTGTCTTGTTAAGCTTGCATTTGCAGACTTTGATTTGATTTGTCTAAGTAAAGGTTCCTGTCTTGTATTGTACTATTGTGTTTTGCCTAAGTGTTCTATACATGCTTTGTTTCTTTCTTTGTGTGTTGAACCTAGGTTGCCTACCTTTATTGCCTCACATCGAGGTCTCACCTTTGAACCTCTTACACCTAGGCCATTAAGCGTTAACACCTACGATCATCTTGGAACCATCTTGGTTGACCTCCACCTTCACCTTGGTATCTTGGCCGAGATGTGCATCATCTAGGCCAAGGTGTCCATCACCTAGGCTGAGATGTTTATCATCTAGGCATCCGAGATCTTTGATCCTTGAACCGTGTAGCCTTATTGTGCACCTTAGCCAACACCTAGCCCTCTTGTTCCTTGACTTGTACAACCCAGGCCAAGGTGTGTCACACCTAGGCCAAGTGTCACCTCTTCTAGCCGAGGTCAAGAAACCTTACTTGTCTGAAGCCTATGTTTTGATCCAGGATCCTTGTCTTGTCAGAGTGCCCATGTCACCTTACTTGTTATACACACTTTGACCTACTCTTGTCTTTTCGTTCTAGCACCTTTTTGAGGAGATTTGATTAGATGATGCCATGTGTCCCAATAGTGGTTTAAGCCAGTTAGCAGTTGAGAAACCCATATCATTTTCCATATCCTTGCCTTGTAGAGAGAGAAGCTCTAGGGAGAAGAAGAAGTTCTTAGAATGAGAGAGCTAGACTTTCCAAGCTTGATCATTAGAGTTGAACCATTGGATTTGTGCTTTGAGGTTAAATTCTTGATTTACTCTTGTTGTTATTTATGTTAATCTGATCACGTTGCATGATCTAGCATGATTCATGAGCCATTCATTGATTTAAAGTTTGTTTTAGAAAGAGAAAAGTAACGTTCTTGTGTTCTTGAAGGGAAACCATGTTTTGATCCAAAAGTTTGTACCAAGCTCCATGTTTTTGTGTTTGTCTTCCGAAAATCTTCAAATATGGGTACCCAGGTCCATGTTTATGAACTCATATCATGAAATCTCAGATTTTGAATAAGAAGTTATGATTTTTGGCATTCATGTTGTTTAAGAGGAAACCCAGATTTCCAGAATTCACTATTTCCCTTAGTGTGGTCACCAACACCCACTCTTGTCCAGACCTCACACCTATGCCAAGCATTGCATCTCACCTTGGCTTACCTTGCATGATCACTTGCACCTCAGTCTATCTTGCATGCACACCTAGGCCGACACTATACACCTTTGTCAGCACCTTGTAACATCTCGACCAAGGAGACCACACTTCGGCCAAGACCTCCTAAGTTCACCCAGCTAGGCCATTTCGGCCCAATTCATCTCTATGCATCCATTCCAAGACCTGGTTTGTACCCAACATGTTTTTCCAAGAAGAAAAACATTGATTTAAACTCCCAGCACATGTTTTACTTGTTTTGACTTGGTTTTGGAAAAAAAATGTTGGGATGTATTTCATTCATTTGAAGCTTGTTTTAAGAGTGCATTTCATAACCATCTTTGAGCATATCTTCTTAACTTCTTGAAGTACATTCAATGGAATTGCTATGTGATTGTAGGTCTTGGATCTTTGCCTTAATTCCCTACATCCGAAGAGCTATTATGAGTGGTATTTTTAATAAAGTTATGTTATAATGTTTTGATGAAAGTTTTGCTTTGTTTTGGAAAAGTATTTGATCAAGCATGAATGATTATCCCTTAGTTTTGTTATTAAGTATTATGTTTGTTTTGATGACATTCTTGAAAGGTCCTTGTGTGCTAGGAGACTTTAATACAACTAGTACCCTTGTTTGAGATATCTCCCTTGCCACCGACGGGTGAGCTTGTCTAATCGATTTCGGGTCAGTTATTCCCTGTTTTTTCAATGAATGTCATCCCTTGTATTATGTAGATGTTAGTAAACATCCTTTGAAGCTTTGAAAGACTTGATTGATGAACTTGGTTCATCCCTTGTTTTGTTACAAGTTATGATATGTATTGTTTTGGCAAAATCTTAGATATCATTCATTCGAACCTTTATTACTTATATCGTTCAGTGAGTTTCGGCCCACCCCTCTCCTTTATATATATGTAGGTGATGAGCAAGAAGGTGGTGTCGCCTAAGCTTTATTGGAAGATGTGTTTTGGCTTTTCATTTTTGTAGCATCTTGAAGATTATGCTTCTTGGCTTTATAGTTCAACTCTTTTGTATGTTTTGGCTTGAGAAGCCTTTTGATCAAGATGTAATATGTACTTTATTTTATTTTGTTTCCAAGTTGTAAAACCATGTTAAGATGTATGCCATTCCATGTAACCTATGCATAACTCTTATGAACTAATTTGATTCAAATTTGTGCTTCCGCACATGTATGCCCCATATGTATACTCTGTTTGTGTGAATCCTTGTAAGTTGGCCTTGGGTAATGTCGGATTACTGGTCATCACGGCATCATTCTTTTAGGGGTGGAATAGGGTCGTGATAAATTGGTATCAAAGCATAAGTTCCTTATAGTACGTTTATTCACACACTCTTGGTCCTAAAGAGCATAGAATTTCCCCTAGAATGATGTTAGAATTGCATCATATTGCTTGCTATTTGACAAGGAGTAAATTATTTTGGCATGTTTATTTGCTACTTGTCTATTTGTGCATCTTGTTTTAAAGTCACATTTTGCATACTCCTAGCATCATGAGAAAGGGAAGACCTCCAATTAGACAAGATCATTCTGAGGATAGGTTGAACAGATTGGAAAGATTGGTAGAGGGTTTGACCCTTGAGTTAAGGCAAGCAAGGCAACAGAAGACTAGTACCACATCTACCCAGGTTGAGTAGACAAACGGCCAAAATGCAGTTCCACCTCCACCTCCTCTACTACCGCAAGTGCCCTCACAACCAACTTTATATAGGGACGACACGTTAACCTTGATCAAAGAATTTAAGAAAATGAATCCATCGAGATTTCAAGAGGGTATAGAGCCATTGAAGGCAGAAGCATGGGTTCTTGAAATGGAGAAGTTATTTGAAATATTTCCTAGTACCGACACCCAGAAGGTGTCATTGGCAACATTCACACAGGACGATGATTGTAGCTTGACTTTTCGTGCTCCCTTTCGAAAGAATGAATAGCCCGTACAGTTCGAACTCCACTCGTAGTTCTGATTCTGATTTCATAAGTGCAATGTGAAATAGTGAAAACATAAAAAGAGTCCAAATCTAGCAATTCGTTTTTGGAAAAATCAATGTTTTGAATCAAATGCGAAAAATGGACTGTTTTGCCAGATTTACAGAGTCTCCACTTGAATATTTTGTTTTGGGAAATTTAGGAAACTCGAGACTCATGCCAAAGGCCATTAGTTCGTCATCACCAAAGTGTCTTGATTCGGGAACTTAGGTACAAGAGGGGAAGGCCATGAATTGAACACTCCACTCGCCCGATCAAAGATCGGCCTCTACTAATCATGATGTGATTCTTATTTACATTATATGCTCTTGTTCCGGTTATTAAACTAACTTTACTATGTGATGCATTCAAGTATAGACTAATTTTGCAATCATTGGAACATTTGATTCGCGTTTGTTTTGAAAAAGTGTTTTGAATATGTACCACTGGTAAAAGTGATCGCATATGAACATTATTCAAATTATTCTAATTCAAGCAAATAGCCTTCATCCATAGGCATTCAAGCAGTTTATCAATTAAGCAGTTAGCCTCATGGTAAGCATGCTAGGTATAGCAATAATCACACTCATGCATCATACTAAAAGAAATAAAAGCTTACCTCGTACTCCAAGCCAAAAGAGAAACTAGTTAGAAAAATGCATGATTCTTATGCAACATGACTAATGCAACACATGCGATATGCAATTACTAGGCTCGATTACGAATATGATATATGGATCAATTTGATAACATGCAGTTAAACACGTATTCAAAGAAGTATTGAAATAACGATGCGATTAGAATGATGAACCGAGCCTCAATGTATGTAATACAAGTGGATATGAAGTATGCTAAACGAAACATGATGCCCTAAACTAACCATCATAAGTTGGGAAATAAAAGGGAGAAAGACGTGGGGTTGGAAGACATATACATTATTACATATTTATCCTCACGCAGGAGGGTCCGAATCAATGTCCGATAGTCCAAATTAAACTAATTATTACATAACCAAATGAATTAATAACTAACTAAATAATGAGTTACAAATCCGAAGATGCACAATGCTCACATGCGTAACGTCCAGAAGCTGCCCTGTCTGCCCAGATTGTTCTGTTTTCACTTTTAGCCACTGCCCTCTATTTCTGCACAACATGTAGTGACCCAATTTTTTTTTTTTAAATAGCCAATGCATAATTTAATTGAGCAAATTTTTAAATTTGAGTGCTGTGTAAATTCTGTGCAAAAACAAATCGGTTTTGTATTTTTTAAAAATAGTTCTCGATCTCAGAAAATTATGAAATTTTTATATGTTGTTCCCATATGAGTCTAGCACATTGGATAAACATTTCAAAATTAAATGATGAGTATTTATTTTATGAAAATTCACGAACTGATTGGTGTTTAGTTTAATTTATAGCAGAATTTTGTTATTTAATTTTTAATGTTTAGATCATGATTTGGATAGATTTGTTGGGTCTACTTTGATATGTAATTGGGCGGTATTTGGCTTATGGGTGGGAATTTAATTCAAGACCCATGATTTAGATTTAATTGAATTTGAGTTTGTTTAATTAATCATATTTAACTGTTTGGTCATTTTTTATTATGTGATTGGTAGTAACCACCTTGGGAGTTATTATTATTTATTATATAGGATAATAATAAATATTTGTTAGTTGATTTTATGGTGTATACCATATGCTGAAAAATTATATATTTTTGTAGTGAATAAAATGTGTATATATTTTGTGGTGAGCAAAATATTATATTTTGTGGTGTACAAAAATATTTATTTTGTGGTGAGAAAAATTATATTATTTTATATTATAAATTCTGAGATATTATTACAAAAATTATATATATATATATATATTTTTGGGAGACAAACCCATGTGGGTGGCCCCCCTTTTTGTCTCCTTGCCATCATTTTTTCTTCCTTTCCATTCCATTTCATTTGTTTGGCTTGGGTTGTAGACCCTCTGCCTCTCGATCCGTCTCTCTCCCTTTCTCTTTCCTCCATTTATGCTCAAGCTTTAAGCTTCCAATGGGAGTCCTTAGAGTGAGATTTTGCAAAAACTTTGTAAATGAAAGTCTACGAGCTCGTCGTGATCTTTGCAATGGTAGTCTCGGATTCATGATCGGGCAAGATGTGTCTTCCAGATCTGCTCTTCTTCATTATTTGAGGTAGGGACTTTCTTCATATTTTTACATTAAAGCTATGTTAGGGTTATTTTGAGAAAATATATCATTATAAGAGGTATTGCATATATATATATGTATATATATATTTTTCCAGATTTTTGTTAGGTAATTTTTGGAATAATAATTATGTTAGAATGTTAAGAAAAGTGGTATTTTGAGGTTGATTTAGGAAGATCACCTTGTGTTGAAATTTTGTTGCTAAAAATCTGAAAATTTAATTTTAATAGTTGTATAGATTATATCTACATCATATTATGATTAGATTATTTATTTTCAGAAATATTAAGTTGAAATATTTTTTTTATCTTTGATTTGGAATTTATTTTTGAGAAAAATAAATTTATGTTGGTGAATATTGAGTAAATGCTTAAGTTGGGATTATAGAGTTGTTTTGGGATTAAAAACTCTAAAAATGTTATATTCATGATATTTTATAAAAGATGATATGTTGATGATTAAGTTGTGTTCATTTTTATGAAAATAAAAATGTGAAATGTGGACTTTCAAACTCATAACCTTGAAAATTTTACTATTAGGCATATTTCATAATTTTTTATGTAAATATCATGTTGGTTAAGTAAATTTAGAAAAAGTTGTGAAATTGTTATTGGTAGAGAATTTGGTAAAAATATTACCCCTTTAAATAGCTTGGCATGAAAAATGGTTATGTTGAAATATAGTTATGTTTGAGAAATGAGGCATGTGAAGTTAGGTTTGGTATTATTAATTTGAAATTTTTTGAATATAATAAACTTACTAATTTAGTGGATTAAATTAGTTTTGGTTAAAATGTTATATCTGTTATGGTTAAAAGTGTGTTATTAAGATTATACCATAACTTTTAACATAGTAAGATGGAAATGGTAATATTTAATGAGTAGGGATTTCCTTTGACTTATAAATATGTTTTGGCAAAATCTAGATGATTTTTGAAATTATCCTTTGATTTGTTTTGAAAATTGATTGTTGATTCAAGAAGATGAGAGAATTTTTTTTTTTTTGAAAGTGAGTTTACTTTCTTATTCCTTTTAAAGTTGAAATTGTGGGTTTTCAACTATGAGGATTGAATAGAGATATTTTTGGTGACTTTCTTTCAATAAATGAAGATGAGTGGTTTTGGTGAGAAAACATAGAAATTGGGGGTTTTTAAGAAAGATGTTGATAATCGTTGAAGATGTTGTTATATTTATTTTCTATGCCAAAATAAATGATGTTTGAAAAATTGTTTATTTGTTTACATATAAATTATGGTTTTCATGGAATATGAGAATTGTTGAAGTTTTGGAAATTGTTGTTCAAAATGTTGATATAGTCTTGAAGTGACTAAATGGTTGAGATTACTCTAAGTGTGGGAATTATGTTGTCCTATGGATGAATTGGAATAAAAGTATTTATATTCATCTTAAGAAATTATATTTAAATGAGAAATAAGAATTTTGATCACAATGGGAATATTGTGTGGAAGTACTGAAAGTGGAAGAAATATTGCATTGTACTATTAATCATTGCATTGGCATATCAATTCATTTGATAATGATGAGTTTTGAAATTTGATTTGAAAACTTTGCATTGAGAAATGAATGTTGGGAAACAAGTTTTCATGAAATGATTTTGGGGTAAATACGGTGGTAAGTCTTGAAAGGTAGTGTAGATGATAGGTATCTAGCCTTCCAATTAATACTGGTAAAAATGACAGATTACAAGTGTCGAGCCTTCTAGTTAATACTAGTAAAAATGACAAATTTGTAGTACTTGTATAGTCTACTTATAGACATCAGCCTAGGGATTACCTGAGTCGTATTTTCCCTCTTGGAATTTTATTGAAATTGTTGGATTAATGTGTTTTCAAAATGGCATTGTGCGTAAGATTTTCAAAAGATGAAAAAAATATTGAGCATGACATGGCATATGCATTCATCTCATAAGACTGTATAAAATGGATTTGATGAATTGTTTAATTATTTGATTCAATTGATTATGAGATAATTGAATGAATTGAAAAGAATGTCCTGTTGCTATTGAAACATGTTTATTTATTTAAGTTAACTTGTTGTGGTTAATTAAATAAACTGGATTTAAGAGATTATGTAATAAAATCATATGGTTTTGACATGATATGATTTCACGTATATGTATGAGTAGTTTGGTACCCGCATATCTTTTAATGTTTTAATATGAGATTGCTTGGTGAGCTAGTGGTTGCTCACTCCCTGCCTGTACATGTGTACCGGGAATGCTTTTCGGATTTGAAGATCAAACAATAGTTTTTACCATTTCATAAGTGTAAGTAGTGATGGATTGTACTACTTCATTTGTTGTTTGGTTGAGTGCTGTCTTTTTGTAAAGAATAGTGCCCTCCCTTTTATTGTAAGCCTCAGGGCATTTCTTTTATTTGTATGTAAATGTCATTGTTGTATAACGAGAGGGAATATGTATATTTAATTATTCATCATTTCATCCAAGGATGAAATGTTACTTGTAAATGGACTTAATTAATGAATATTGGTAAGGTTATCCGAGTAATAAAATACGAGGCGTTACACAACACACTGCCTCACCTTTCATTGGTGCCCGGCCGGCCCTCACTGACACCCGGCCGGGCCTACAGAAGGCCGGCCGTGGCTCTACTCCATGTAAGTCCATTTGGTGTTCTGAAGTGAAAACAGTGCAGACAAAGTATTCTGGACTCTGTTTTATCCCTCTCACACTTCTCTGTCATGGGAAGCCTCGAAAGAAGGTTGAAATAGATTCCAAAACCATGAATGAGCAAATTGATTGCTTGATCATCTTGGATACAATTTTGGACAAAAATCAATGAAATGTAATGAATATGACCACCTTTCCCTCTTGTCATGGAGTGAACTCAAAGAGGGTGGTAGAGACGCTTCAAGAATCATCAAAACGCCATGAATTAGCGTATGATCATTCTTGACTCAATTAACTTGGCATAATGTCCGACCAAGCCTAAGTAGTTTAAGCCATCTTTTTTAAGTGTGTTGATCACTTTTAAATCAATTCTTTTAGTCATTGTCATTCACTAATTTCTTTGTCCATGTTGATGTTAAGTCCTCTAAAAGGAGAGAAGCATCAAATGAGAAGTAATTCTCAACATGAAAGAAAGATTACACCGTTGACAATGAATCTCCGTAGAGATTAAGCCATTAACTGCAAAACTCTAGTTCGTGTGTTGAATAACCATCAACCATTTGAAACAACTCTCGAATGAAATAAAATGAGTGACAACTCGATTATTACAATGAGATTATTAAATAAGGAAATTACTTAAAGAAAAAAGTTTAGGCTTAGGATAAACATGCGACAAGCTATACATGCAAACTTATGAGACAACAAGCAAACTAGTCAAAGCATAAGCTATTTAAATAAATTAAAACAGTCCTAAAACAGCCCATAATAGGTGAAAAACAGTAGCTAAAAGCAAGAAAAAGTAAGTTAAAAGAGTAGAGAAAAAGCTATGGAACAAAGCCTAAGGAGGGGTGGCTAACGCCTCCAATATCAAAACCTCAAATCATGTTTTTTGGGCCTCAATTCAACTCTGAAAATCAGTATATAAAGGCAAGAAAAATAAAAGAAAAGAGTACAAGAAGATGAAAGAAGAAGGTGCAAAATTCTACCTTTGAAAGAGAGGTAAGCTCTTTGTTGACAAACTTGATTCCAACACTCTCAAGCTTGAGTTATGGTTTTCAAAATCTCAATCAAGTTCCAAGTCCAAGCTCTATGTTGATATGGTATGGATGGATGATATATAGATTATGAAAATAGGAAGATGAAAGAAGGATTTCAACTCTTTAGTTTCTTATAGTTTGATATATCTAAACCTTGAAATATATCACTCTCTTCAAACTTTCAACCTCTTCACCTCAGTCCAGCAGCTTCGTATTTATAGAGACTGAGCTGTAGATCAAAATATCTGCTGAAATAGATAGCTGGTAGATACTTACACAATCTATTTCGAAAAGTCAAGATGCCCGACCGGCCATCACTGAGGCACGGCCGAGCCTCAGTGCATTTCCACTGTTCCTCTCTTTCAGGTTCAATGCAGGTTGGTATAATGTTCAAAACTGAGTTTCTAGGGTAGAAATACAGTGGATATGACAAGTTGGGATTGTTTAGAGCTTGAAATCAGATTTCTTTGTTGAGATTTCAAACCATTTACACAATGTAACTTTCATCATTAAGTGTTCGGAACTAAGTCTTACGAGTGGTCAAAATTGGGGTGTCTACAACGATGCTTGTAGGTGGTGGATGATGATTCGAGAAGGTAATCCGGGTTTGACTTAGGCTAGATTTTTTGAGTTATTTTATGATAAGCATTTTCCCCTTAGTGTCCGAGATCGCAAGACCACAGAATTTCAAACTTTGACATAGGGTAACAGAACAGTAGTTGAATATGATCGTATTTTCACGGAGTTGGCTAGGTATGCACCTCACACTGTCAATACCTAATATAGAAAAGCTAGGAAGTTTGAGAGTGGGCTTCGTGGACTAATACAAGATCGAGTTAATATGCTCAACATTCCGACTTATGCCGGGGAATTAGACAAAGCCATCCTGGCAGAAGCTAACTTGAACATATATCAGTGTTCAGGAGAGAGCCAAGGAAGAGGCAGAATTATGACAATCACCGAGCACCCTTTAGTGCCAAGAAAATTTAACATGACATTATGACCATCTTGTAGAGTTGGCTGCGTACGTAGAGATTTTCGTACAAGCCGAGGAGGAGAGGCTTCGGAGTTCGAAGCCTAGGGACCAAGAGTCTTAGGGAGACTATAGGCAGAGTAAGAAGAGCAGGGGTACCTTTTCAATCCAGCCCCAACTACAGCAGTCTAAATCCACATTTCCTTTGCCTAGTATGGGTTCAGGAAAAAGTACATCGAGTAGCTTCCCGTGTTTCAAGTGTGGCCAACCGGGTCACAAAGCCTTCTCATGCCCATAGAAGGGACGAGGGCAGTTAATATTACCACCACCTAACCGATCTCAAAGTCAGTCTCAGTCTTAGAATAAAGGTCAAGGGTTTAATTGTTATCAGTGTGGTCAGCCGGGGCATATGAAGAGAACTTGCCCACAGTTGGGAGGTGCATCTAGCACATCAGGGTTGAGACAGACTCAGAACCACCAGTAGGCTCAATCAGTCCAAGCTTCACGAGTTAATCAGGGAGCCACTTCGGCTCAGTCAGTACAACAGGACTGTGCTCCAATAGGGGAGCAAGTCAATCAGAAGCCATAGGGGCGCGTGTATGCTGTTACCGTGCTAGAGCAGTTGCCAGAATCCTCAGTTGTGAGAGGTATTTTTGTTGTGTGTAATTCTTTAGCTAATGTATTGATAGACACGGGTGTGTCTCATTCATTTATATCTACTGCATTTGCTTCTGCATTGGGGTTAGAGGTAGCACAGTTAGTGCCTCCACTCAGAGTAGAGTCACCTGTTGGGGGTACAGTTGATTTAGACCAAGGTTGTCATGATTGTGAAATAGAAGTTGCCGGGCGTCAACTTCCGTTTGCTTTTGTGTTGCTGGATATGTCGAGTTTTGATGTCATTTTAGGCATGGACTGGTTGTATTCTTATCAAGCTGTGATTGATTGTTACCGTCAGAGAGTTACAGTGTGCACTTCGGGTGATGATCGTTTCTATTTTCTAGGGAACCGAGTTGATAGAGCCTTGTCACCAGTTGTTGACCCTCGTAGTAGGAGCAAGCTTAGTGGCCTTCTTGCAACTCTCTTGGATAGTGAGAGTGACGGGGCTCGTGTTGAGTTACCAAGGGTAGTTTGTGAATACCTGGATGTCTTTCTAGGAGATCTTACTAGTTTACCACCTCACCAGGAGATCAAGTTCTCCATTGAATTAGTGTCTGGCACGACACCGATTTCTATGTCACCGTATAGATTTGCACCCGCCGAATTGTATGAGTTGAAGATTCAACTCCAAGAACTTTTAGACAAGGGCTTCATTCGCCCTAGTACATCGCCTTGGGAAGCACCGGCTCTCTTTGCGAAGAAGAAGGATGGATCATTGCGGTTGTGTATTGATTACCGCAAGTTGAATCAAGTTACCGTTAAGAACGCGTATCCTCTACCTAGAATAAATGATTTGTTTGACCAACTTAGAGGGTCTCGTTGCTTTTCAAAGATAGATTTGAGGTCGGGGTATCATCAGTTGAGGGTTCGGGAGGAGGACATCCAGAAAATGGCCTTTCGTATACGTTATGGCCACTATAAATTCCTTGTAATGTCTTTTGGGTTGACTAATGCACCAGCTTCCTTTATGGATTTGATGAATAGAATTTTCCAGGAATACTTGGACCTTTTTGTAGTTGTCTTTGTGGATGACATCTTAATTTATTCAACCTCCGTGGAGGAACATGAGGCTCACTTACGGGTAGTGCTTGAATTGCTTAAGGAGCACCGTTTGTATGCCAAATTTGATAAGCGCGAGTTTTGGCTCACCAAGGTGAAATTTTTTGGGCACATAGTGTCAAGTGAAGGAGTGACTGTAGACTCCTCTAAGATAGACGTGGTACAGGATTGGGAACAACCCAAGAATGTTTTTGAGATCCGGAGTTTCTTGGGGTTAGCAAGGTACTATCGACGCTTTGTAAGGGACTTTTCTAGACTAGCTGCACCTTTGACTAGGTTGACTAGAAAGGGTATCAAATTTGTATGGAGTGAGGCTTGTGAAAAGTCATTCCAAGAGCTTAAGACTAGATTGACTACCGCACCGGTTTTGATAATTCCGGAAAGGGGTTTGAATTACACTGTCTATTGTAATGCGTCCGGGGATGGACTTGGTTGTGTCTTGATGCAAGAGGGAGAAGTTGTGGTCTACGGATCACGACAATTAAAAACTCACGAGAAAAATTACCCCACCCATGATCTAGAATTAGCAGCGATGATTTTTACTTTGAAAATTTGGAGGCATTACTTGTATAGTGAGAAGTTTGAAGTCTTCTCCGATCATAAGAGTCTAAAGTATTTGTTTTCTCAAAAAGACTTGAATTTACGACAACGGAGGTGGATGGAATTTATAGAGGATTATGACTTTGAGTTACACTATCATCCAGGGAAGGCCAATGTGGTGGCCGATGCTTTGAGCCGAAAATCTGTGAGTAGTTTGGCAAGTGTGGCCATTCGGGAATAGGATATGCTAGATGTTATTGACAAGTTTGATTTGCACTTGGGTGAGTCTGGAGAGAGTGCTACCTTGTTTACTTTGAATGCTCAACCTACCTTGGTTAGTAAGGTCAGAGAGGCACAACGAGGAGACCGTGATGTGGAATCAATCCATGTTAAGATTTCCATTAGGAAGGAAGAGAAATGTTTGAACGTTCACTCGGATCTGAGTGTACGTTACCTAGACCATTTGTTTGTACCGGAATCTTGTAGAGAGGAAGTACTTCGGGAGTTCCATCACTCATGCCTTGCGGTACACCCGGGAGGCACTAAAATGTATCATGATCTTAGTCGTCAGTTTTGGTGGAGGGGTATGAAACGAGATATCGCTTTATTTGTATCGAAGTGCCTTACTTGTCAACAAGTGAAGGCTGAACACCGAAGACCAGCGGGTTTGTTACAACCCTTACCAATAGTCGAGTGAAAATGGGAGCATGTTACCATGGATTTTGTAGTTGGGCTTCTTAGAACACAACGATGCAATGACGCTGTTTGGGTAATTGTTGATTGGTTGACTAAGTCTACCCATTTCATTCCGATGTGCACCAGCGACTCAGTTGAACGCTTGGCAGAGTTGTACATTAGAGAGATAGTTCAACTTCATAGAGTCCTTCTGACTATTGTATCGAATAGGGATCCTCGTTACTGCCCGGTTATGGCAAAGCCTTCAAGAGGCGTTGGGAACTAAGTTGACTCTTAGCACTGCTTATCATCCTCAAACCGATGGACAGTCGGAACGTACCATTCAGATTTTGGAGGACATGCTTAGAGCTTGTGTCCGTGATTTTAAGGGGCCTTGGAAAAGGCACTTACCATTGATTGAGTTTGCTTACAACAATAGTTACCAAGCTAGTATTGGGATGGCACCATTTGAGGCCTTATATGGCCGACCTTGTAGATCACCGATTTGTTGGGCCGAAGTGGGTGATGCACCATTACTGGGTCCGGAAATTGTTAGAGAGACAACCAAGAAAGTTGTTCTCATTTGGAAGAGGTTAGCTACGGCCCAAAGCCGACAAAAGAGTTACGCCGATAAGAGGAGACGACCTTTATCTTTTGAAGATGGTGACCATGTGTTTCTAAAAATCTCACCAAGGCGGGATTTGATGAGATTTGGTAAGAGTGGTAAATTATCTCCAAGGTTCATTGGGCCTTTTGAGATCTTAGAGCGAATTAGGGAAGTGGCATACCGGTTAGCTTTACCGCCACAACTTTCGGGAGTTCACAACGTATTTCATGTATCTATGCTTAGGAAGTATGAACCCGACCCTTCTCATGTTCTTAATTGGGTTGACTTGGAGGTAGATGAGGATGCCTCTTACGAAGAACAACCGGTTCAAATATTAGATACCCGGGAGCAAGTGCTACGGGGTAAAACTATACCGTTTGTAAAGGTGTCGTGGAGACACCATGGGGTTGAAGAAGCGACGTGGGAATGGGAGGCGGAAGTCCGCTCCAAATATCCGGATTTATTTGAAAATGCTTAAGTTACTTTTCTTTGTAATATTCCCTAGTGTTGAGGGAAACGTATTTAAAGTTGTTAACCACATGTTGATATGCGCGTTGTTGTTTTAAGCATAAGGCTGTTTAGAGTTGCCATTACTTTTTGGGAAATTTTATGTTTATGCATATTTGGGAGGTTGTTGTTAATAAGATAACCATGGTGGAAATGGTGGAATTTGGTTGAGAGTTAGTATTGTGATTTGAAAATGAAATAGCTTGGCTTTGATCGCTAAAAATCCCTTTGTTTGGGTAGTTTGATTTGAAATTTCGGGGACGAAATTCTTTAAGGGGGGAAGGTTGTAGCGATCCTGGTTTCGATCCTTCTTTTATGTTTTGCCACTTCAACTGGGCCGGTTGGGGGTCGAGCTGCCCGATCAACTCGGGGGGGTCTAGAGGGCAGCGCCCCTTCGTAGGTCTAAGGGCAACGCCCTGGCGGGGGTCGAGCTGCCCGGTCAGCTCGCGGGGGTCCAGGGGCAGCGCCCTGGCGGTATTGAGGGGCAACACCCCCAAAACAAAAATGCAAAATGCATTCGAAGTTGCTTGTCAGCTCGAGCAGCCGTTTATGCGCTCGGGCAGAGAATGTTTGATTTTAGAAGTTTGACCTGTCTACAAAAGTATTGGGTTAGTGTATTTGACGCTCGAGCGGGGCATTCCGCTCGAGCGGACCATGTTATATCAGTTCATAAATCTGATATTTCATATCACTTTTTTAGTCCTCTCTCTCTCTCTAAAACTTGCCAGAATTCTAGATCGAGAGCTTCTCTCTCTAGAAGTCATCTTCTCTCTTTGATTTCTCCAAATCCATTGGGATTTAGACCTTAGTTCTTCATTAAAGTTGGTTATCATCTTGAGGGCTTTGTTGTGTACGGTAAAGATCGAGTTTCGACACCATTGATTTTGGGGGTTTCATCTCATTTCTTCTTCAAAAATTGAAGTAGGGATTTCCTTTGAGTTATATATATATTTTTTGCAAGATCTAGATGATTTTCGAAATCATCCTTTGATTAGCTTTGAGAAATTGATTGTTAATTTCAAGAAGATAAGTGATTTTGAAAGAGGGTTTATTTTCTTTTCCTTTTAAAATAGAAATTGAGGGTTTTGAACCATATTGATTGAAGAAAGATGATTTTGGGGAGATTTTTCTAAATATTTTGCAGATGAATGGTTTTGGTGAGAAAACCTAGAAATTGGGTCTTTTTTTTGAAAGATGTTGAAAATCTTTGGAAGATGTTGTCATATTTATTTTGTGTACCAAAATGAATGGATGTTTTGAAAATTGTTTATTTATATATAAATGACGAATTTTGTGAAAAAAAATGAGAAATATTGTTTATTTTGGAAATTGTTGTCAAAATGTTGATTTAGTCTTGAATTGACTAAATTGTTGAGATTGCTCGAAATATGGGAATTACGTTATTCTCTTGAATGAATTGGATGTAAAAGTATATATATATATATTCATCTTGTGGAATCGTGTTGAAAAGATGATTGGGAATTTTGATCACAATGGTATATTGTGTGGAAAAATTGAATATGGAAGTAATGTTGCATTGCATTATTAATCATACATTAGCATTTCAATTCATTGGACTATGTTAACCTTTGGAAATTTGTATTGAGAAAAGAATGTTGGGAAACGGGTTTTCATGAAATGGTTTTAGGATAAATACGGTGGTAAGTCTTGATAGGTGGTGTAGATGAAATTGTTTAAGTTAGCCTAAGTGTCCTTGGCGAAAGACCAAAACGTCGCGTGGACAGGTGTCGAGCCTTCCGGTTAATACCGGTAAAAATGACAATTGGTAGTACTCGTATAGTCTACTTGCAGACACTGACCTAGGGATTACCAGAGTTGTATTTACCGCCCCTTGAATTAAATTGATAAATTTTAAACAATTGAAGTTACATAACATCATTGAGCATGATGGTTTTCAAAAGATGAAGATGTGTTTTATATTCAAAAAGGCATGGCATGACATGGCATGTGCATTCATCTCTTGAGACTTATATAAAATGTATATACTTTGTTAAGGATTTCCTACTGGGCTTTATGCTCACCCTACTAGATTTTTGTGCAGGAAAAGATATGGTGAATCCGCCTAATTGAGGGCGTGGAAATGTGTGTGTTGAGAGCACTAAAGTTCTCATTTGCTGTAATCCTATTTGTAAGCCAAGGGCTATGTATGTGTGGGTTTGAATAACCAATTTGTGTAACCGGCTTAAGCCTTAGAAGATTGTAAACCCTTGGGAGTGCTTATTTGGTTATTTACTTGTTGTTGAATCAATGTAATATCATATAAGGAACTATTATTATTATGTAATACAAGTATGGGAAGTTATATTTGGTTTTTCTTTTAAGAGAGTCATGATTGTTGCATTATCATTTGGGCTAGAAATTTGGGGCGTTACACGCTAGTTAAGCTCATATAGAGAGAGGTGAAAGTTCTGCCTTGAGCTCGGGTTGGGCCAGCTGTTTGTGGGCTTGTATTGGCAAACAAGTCGGCAATTTTGGGAGTGGCGGCAACGGTATTGACTTCAATGGGTTCAGGAATAGTGCTACTGCGAGCCTTGGTACTTCCGGAAAACACCCTCCTTGTTGGTTCACTTGTTCTAGAAATAATCCCTCTGTTAAATGCACTCTTAATCTGAACCCCTAATTCATGCAATTTTTTTAAAGTGAACAGTGGAGCAACTATTAACTTCTATAACATATCATGCTCAAGGTTCTGCACCACTATCTACACTTGGTCCCTCTCAGAAGGTTGATCTGTCATTTGTGCTGCCTTTGCTCTCCACCTTGCAACAAATTCCACAAACGGTTCTTCATGATTCTAGTGGGTTGCTTCAAGCTCTTGGGTGATCATTTCAAGTTGGGTATTGTAAGAATACTGATTAACAAATACATCAGCCAAATCTTCCCAGTTTTGTTTCACTTTATCCTCCAACTTGGCGTACCAAGTGGCTGCTATACCCAACAGGGTTCTTCCATACAGAGAGAGTTTTTGAGGCTTAGTTAGACTCATCAGTTTCAGGACGTCCAAAAAAAAACCAGATATGTGCCATAGGATCTTCAGACCCATCGAAACGGTCAATGTGTGGCATTTTGAATCTGTCTAGGAGTCTTACGGCAGCCTCAGTGTACCCATCTTCAATGTCGGGAATGGAGTTAAGTTCCTGTGCCTTTTTTGAATTGCTTCTCAAGGTTAGCAATTTTTAACAAGGTCGAGTTAAGATCATTAATATCAAGGGAATAAAGCCCCTCATTAGGCTGCACCAAGGGTCTGAAAACTTGAGTTTGAGCCAACTCTTCTTGGGGATCATGACCTTACAAATCTTCAGTTGGCAGAGGTGGATCAAAGTTTGGCTGGGGCCAATATTGGATGTGTGGTAGATGCCCCAGATGGGCGTTGCATTTCAGCATTGGTTATCTAGCATGGCAATTCCCTGGTTTAACGCCGCTATCATGGCCATAACTTCTTCTGGACTCTGTGTCATCATGGGTCTGCTGAGTTGGCAATCGGGGAAATGGATGGGCTGGGCTTTTGCTGAGTGGATTTTTCTAGGATTTGGATGGACTGTGATGGTTTGAGGCGGGTATTGCTCCTTCTTTGGCTCAGACACACCTGGTATTAAAAACAAATGCCTGTCATCAGATCAGGATACCGAGTATGCCAGTCAAAACAAAGCAAGATATAATTTTTGGCCCTGGTTCTGGTTTCGCTGAAAAGTCACCTATATTAAACACAAAACCCTGGATTTCGACCCAAATTCTGATTCTGATATGACCCTCAAGTTTGAAAAGAAGCGCCTCAAGATTAAGACTCTCCCAAGATTGTATCATACATTCCCAAAGATTTCACATTTTGCACAAAACATTCAAAACACCCCTATGAGAGGTTAGGGTTTCCCTGTCCTATTTTTTGGCATGAACTAGGGTTTCACCACTTCAATCAAGCGATTTCACGCAATCCAACATTCGGGTGAGCATCCTGTCCTAGTTTGTAACAGTCACTAAGGTTTTACTATATGCAGCTAGGCCAAATGGTCAAAGAGGATACCTCAGCAAGACTACCTAATATACCTCTCACACCTAACACCGAGAAGTGAAAGGATGATCAAACGGTATAGCGATAGTCCAGATCCAAGGGTTGTGTCCCCAACATGGCAGAGCCCACAACCGGTCAGCCTTTTGGCAAGCTTTTGGGCAAGCCTCCGGCAAACCGTCCAGGAATAGCAGATGGCAAACACAGTGACTGTAACGCCCCAAATTTCTAGCCCAAATGATAATACAACAATCATGGCTCTTTCAAGGAAAACCGAATATAAATCTCCAAACTTACATTACATGATACAATAGTTCTTCATGCAACAATGCATTAATCCAACAAGTAAATAAACAAATAAATACTCCCAAGGGTTTACAAGTTTCCAATGCTTGAACCTAGTTACACAAAACGGTTATTCAAACCCACACAAACACAGCCCTTGGCTTATACACAAAGTCACAGCAAAATGAGAGCACTGTACTCCCAACACACATACTTCCACGCCTCTAGTTGGGTGCGATCACAACATCTTTTCCTGCACAAAAATCCCGTAGGGTGAGCATAAAACCCAGTAGGAAATTCTTAACAAAGTATATACATTTTATACAAGTCTCAAGAGATGAAATGCGCATGCCATACTATGCCATTTTTTAAGATAAGTCACATTTTCATCTTTTGAAAACCATCATGCTCAATGAATATTATGCCAATTTCAATTGTTCAAAACTTAACAATTTATTTTAAGGGCGATAAATACGACTCTAGTAATCCATAGGTTGGTGCCTGCAAGTAGACTATACAAGTACTACCAAATTGTCATTTTTATCGGTATTAACCAGAAGGCTTGATACCTATCCGCACGGGTTTTCGGTTTTTCACCCAGACTCTCAGGCCAACTTGTTCAATATCATCTACACCACCTATCAAGACTTACCAACGTATTTACCCCAAAACCATTCCATGAAAACTTGTTTCTCAACATTATTTTCTCAATGCTAGTTTTCAAATCAACTTTCAAAGTTTAATGTAATCAAATGAATTGATATGCCAATTTCACAAGATGAATATAAATACTTTTTATTCCAATTCATCATCCAAGGAATAACACAATTCCCTTTTCTCAAGTATCCTCAACAATTAGTTATTTCAAGACTATTTCAACGTTTTTGAACAATAATTTCCAAAATGAACAACAATTCTCATATTCCCTTAAATCATCATTTATATAAATATAAATAAGAAATTTCCTAAATATCCATTTATTTCGACACACAAAATAAATATAACAATATCATTCATGGATTTTTAGTCTCATTTAAAAAAAATCCCCAAATTCTACATTTTCTCACCAAAACTATACAACTCAAATCTTTTGAAAGAAAACTTTCCAAAATCATTTTTCTTTAATCAACGAGATCAAAACCTATAAGATCATTTTAAAAGAACAAGAGACAAATCCACTTTCAAAATCGCTCAACTTCTTAATTCAACAATCAATTTTCAAACCCTATCGAAAGATGATTTCAAAAATCATATAGATCTTGCAAATATATATATATATATAACTCTAAGAAAAATCCCTACCTCAAGTTTTGAAGAAGAAATGAGATGAAACCCCCAAAATCAACGGTGTCGAAACTCGATCGTCACCGCACACAACGAAGCCCTTGAGAAGTTAACCAACTTGATGAAGAACCTATGGCAGAACTCTAATGGATCTTAAGAAAATCAAGGTTTTGATCCAATTTGGCGTAGGAAATGTTAGATAAAAGGGAGGAGGAAAGGGTATACAAAAGTGAGCTGAAATATCAGATTCACGCACTGATATAACATGATCCGCTCGAGCGTGAAAAAGCCTCACTCGAGCGTCAAATAGACTTTCCCAGTACTTTTGCAGACAGGTCAAACTTCTGGAACCAAACATGCTCCGCTCGAGCGCATAAACAGCCACTTGAGCGGACAAGCAACTTCTAATGCATTTGCATTTTTGCTTTGCGGGCGTTGCCCCTCAACCCCACCAGGGCGCTGCCCTAGGACCCGCCAAGGGGCGCTGCCCCCTGGACCCCTCGCGAGCTAACCGGGCAGCTCGATCCCTGACATACTCAGCGAAGTGGCAAAACTAGGATCGCTACAACCTTCCCCCCTTAAAGAATTTCGTCCCCAAAATGTCAAATCAAACTACCCAACCAAAGGGGTTTCTAGCGATCAAAACCATGCTATTTCATTTTCGAATCACAATACTAACTCTCAAACCAAATTCCACCATTTCCACCATGGTTATCTCATTAACAACAACCTCCCAAGTACACATAAACATGAAATTTCCCAAAAAGTAATGACAACTCTCAACAACCTTATGCTTAAAACAACGCACATATCAACATGTAGTTAACAACTTTAAATACGTTTCTCTCAACACTAGGGAATATTACAAAGAAAAGCAACTTAGGCATTTTCAAACAAGTCAGATATTTGGAGCGGACTTCCGCCTCCCGTTCCCACATCGCTTCTTCAACCCCGTGGTGTCTCCATAACACCTTTACCAATGGTATAGTTTTGCCCCATAGCACGATCGTTCTTCATAAGAAGCATCTTCATCTACCTCCAAGTCAGCCCAATCAAGCACATGAGAAGAGTCGGGTTCATACTTCCTCAGCATAGCTACATGAAATACGTTGTGAACTCCCGAAAGTTGTGGCAGTAAAGCTAACTGGTATGCCACTTCCCCAAGTCGCTCTAAGATTCAAAAGGCCTAATGAACCTTGGAGATAATTTACCTCTTACCAAATCTCATCAAACCCCGCCTTGGTGAGATTTTTAGAAACACATGGTCATCAACTTCAAAAGATAAAGGTCGTCTCCTCTTATCGGCATAATTCTTTTGTCAGCTTTGGGCCGTAGCTAACCTCTTCCAAATGAGAACAACTTTCTCGGTTGTCTCTCTAACAATTTTCAAACCCAGTAACGGTGCATCACCCACTTCGGCCCAACAAACCGGTGATCCTACAAGGTCGGCCATACAAGGCCTCAAATGGTGCCATCCCAATACTAGCTTGGTAACTATTATTGTAAGCAAACTCAATCAATGGTAAGTGCCTTTCCCAAGGCCCCTAAAATCAAGGGACACAAGCTCTAAGCATGTCCTCCAAAATCTGAATGGTACGTTCCGACTTGTCCATAGGTTTGAGGATGATAAGTGGTGCTAAGAGTCAACTTAGTTCCCAACGCTTCTTGAAGGCTTTACCATAATCGGGTAGTAAAACGAGGATCCCTATTCAACACAATAGTCATAGGGACTCCATGAAGTTGAGCTATCTCTCTAATGTACAACTCTGCCAAGCGTTCAATTGAGTCGCCGGTGCACATCGAAATGAAATGGGTAGACTTAGTCAACCTATCAACAATTACCCAAATAACGTCATTGCCTCGTTGTGTTCTAGGAAGCCCAACTACAAAATCCATGGTAACACGCTCCCATTTCCACTCAGCTATCGGTAAGGGTTGTAACAAATCCGCTGGTCTTTGGTGTTCGACCTTCACTTCTTGGCAAGTAAGGCACTTCGATACAAATAAAGCGATATCCCGTTTCATACCCCTTCACCAAAACTGACGACTAAGATCATGATACATTTTAATGCCTCCCCGGGTATACCGCAAGGCGTTGAGTGATGGAACTCCCAAAGTACTTCTCTCTACAAGATTCTAGTACGAACAAACGTCTAGGTAACGTACACTCAGATCCGAGTGAACGTTCAAACCTTTCTTTTCCTTTCCATTGGAAATCTTAACACAGATTGATTCCACATCACGGTCTCCTCATTGTACTTCTATGACCTTACTAACCAAGGTAGGTTAAGCATTCAAAGTAAACAAGGTAGCAACTCTCTCCGGACTCACCCAAGTGCAAACCAAACTTGCCAATAACATCTAGCATATCCCATTCCCGAATGGCCACACTTGCGAAACTACTCACAGATTTTCGACTCAAAGCACCGGCCACCGCATTAGCCTTCCCTGGATGATAGTGTAACTCAAAGTCCATAATTCTCCATAAATTCCATCCACTGCGTTGTCGTAAATTCAAGTTTTTTTAAGAAAACAAATACTTTAAACTCTTATGATCGAAGAAGACTTCAAACTTCTCACCGTACAAGTAATGCCTCCAAATTTTCAAAGCAAAATCACCGCTGCTAATTCTAGATCATGGTGGGGTAATTTTTCTTATGAGCTTTTCAATTGTCGTGAAACCGTAGGCCACAACTTTTCCCTCTTGCATCAAGACACAACCAAGTCCATCCCCGGATGCATCACAATAGATAGTGTAATTCAAACCCCCTTTCCGAAATTATCAAAACCGGTGCGGTAGTCAATCTAGTCTTAAGCTCTTGGAATGACTTTTCACAAGCCTCACTCCACACAAATTTGATACCCTTTCTAGTCAACCTAGTCAAAGCTGCAACTAGTCTAGAGAAGTCCCTTACAAAACGTCGATAATGCTCCGCTAATCCCAAGAAACTCCGGATTTCAAAAACATTCTTGGGTTGTTCCCATCCTGTACGGCATCTATCTTTGAGGAGTCCACAGTCACTCCCTCTCTAAACACTACATGCCCCAAAAACTTCACCTCTGTTAACCAAAACTCGCATTTTTCAAATTTGGCATAAAATTGGTGTTTACTAAGTAAACCCAGCACTACCCACAAGTGAGTCTCGCGTTCCTCTTCAGAGGTTGAATAAATTAAGATGTCATCCACAAAGACGACCACAAAACGGTCTAAGTATTCCCAAAAAATTCTATTCATCAAATCCATAAAGGAAGCCGGTGCATTGGTCAACCCAAAAGGCATTACAAGGAATTCATAGTGGCCATAACAAGTACGAAAGGCCATCTTCTAAATGTCCTCCTTCTGGACTCTCACTGATGGTACCCCGACCTCAAATCTATTTTTGAGAAACAACGAGACCCTCTAAGTTGGTCAAACAAATCATCTATTCGGGGTAGAGGATACTTGTTCTTAACTGTAACTCTATTCAACTTGCGGTAATCAATACACAACCGCAATGACCTATCCTTCTTCTTTGCAAAGAGTGCCGGTGCTCCCCAAGGTGATGTACTAGGGCGAATGAAGCCCTTGTCTAAAAGTTCTTGGAGTTGAATCTTCAACTTATGCAATTCAGTGGGTGCAAATCTATATGGTGACATGGAAATCGGTGTCGTGCCAGACACTAATTCAATGGAGAACTCAATTTCCTCGGTGAGGTGGCAAACTAGTAAGATCTTCTGAAAAGACATCCGGGTATTCACAAACTACCAATGGTAACTCAACACGAGCCCCGTCACTCTCACTATCCAAGAGAGTTGCAAGAAGGCCACTAAGCTTGCTTCTATTATAAGGGTTAACAACTGGCGACAAGGCTCTATCAACTAGGTTCCCTAGAAAATAGAAACGATCACCACCCGAAGTGCACACTGTAACTCTCTGATTGTAACAAATCAATCACAACTTGATAAGAACACAACCAATCCATGTCGAAAATGACATCAAAACTCGACATATCTAGCAACACAAAAGCAAACAGAAGTCGACGCTCGGCAACTTCTATTTCACAATCACGATAACCTTGGTCTAAATCAACTGTACCCCTAACAGGTGACTCTACTTTGAGTGGAGGCACTAACTGTGCTACCTCTAACCCCAATGCAGAAGCAAATGCAGTAGATATAAACGAATGAGATGCACCCGTGTCTATCAATACATTAGCCAAGAATTACACACAACAAAAATACCTCTCACAACTGAGGATTCTGCAACTGCTCTGGCACAGTAACAGCATACACGCGCCCTTGTGGCCCCTAATTGACTTGTTCCTCTCTCGGAGCATAGACCTGTTGTACTAACTGAGCCGAAGCGGCTCCCTGATTAACTCGCGAAGCTTGGACTGATTAAGCTTGCTGGTGGCTCTGAGTCTGCCTTAACCCTGATGTGCCTCCCAACTGTGGGCAAGTTCTCTTCTTATGCCCCGGCTGACCACACTGATAACAATTAAACCCTTGACCTTTATTCTGAGACTGAGACTGACTTCGAGATCGGTTAGGTGGTGGAACTATTAACTGTCTTCCTCCCTTCTGTGGGCATGAAAAGGCTTTGTGACTCGATTGGCCACACTTGAAACACGAGAAGCTACTCGATGCACTTTTTCCCGGACCCGCACTAGGCAAAGGAAAAGTGGATTTAGACTGTTGTGGTTGGGACTAAGATAGATAGGTGTTCCTGCTCTTCTTGTTTTGCCTATAGTCTCCTTGAGACTCTTGGCCCCTAGACCTCAAACTTTGAAGCCTCTCCTCCTCGGCTTGTATGGAAATTTCTAAGTATGTCGCTGTCTCCGCAAGACGGTCATATTCCCGAATCATATTTCCGACAAGCTTGAACATAATTTTTGTTTTCAATTTCTTTTCAAATTCAATGCAACGGCGCTCTTCCGTTGCCACCAACTCTGGTGCAAATCTGGACAAACTAGAGAAGGCCGCCTCAAACTCAGCCACGGGCATGTTGAGTTGTTTGAGGTCTTTAAACTCTTGCCTCAATCTCTTCCTAGTAGTGGGAGGTATGTACTTATCTTGGAAAGCAACCGCAAAGACTTCCCATGTCGACTCCACTCTACCCTTGGCATATTTCCACCATTGACCCGCGTCTCCCTTAAGGTAGTAACTCGCTAGAGTCACTCTTAGTTCACTATCTTCGATGTGAAGCATTTCAAATGTCTTCACAGTTTGTTCGAGCCACTCATCCGCTTTCTTGGGCTCGGGACCACCATGGAACTCATTCGGTTTGGCTCACAAGAACTCTCTAGTAAGGAAACTAGCCCTTGACTCCACGGTGTTCTCTCGGGCTTGATTCTCCACCCTCAACAAGTTCATAGACTCTCTTAAATCCCCTGCCATTTCTCGAGCTGGGGCCCCCATTGCGGTTTGACCCGCTTGTCCGGGGATTCCCGCTTGCCCCACTTGTTCGGCCACATTAGCTGGCCGGACTCTTCCTCTTGCACCCGAACCTCATCGACTGGTACCTCATGCACGCCTCAGCGAGCCCTACCATGCCTCCCGCCTCTACCACCACGGGTTTGACCTCTTCCTCACATCCTAATGTTTAGCACACTAACCCAGACGTGCTCGCAACTTGCCTTACACCTTTGATCACAATAATGCTATATATTCCTCTACCATATAACAATTAAATTTCACCCCACATAAGCACTTTAGTCATGTAAACACAAACAGATTATACTCTTATGATGAGATTCGTCCCACGAAAAATCAAGAATTCTTAGTAGAATGAGTATTGATCAAGTACCCCTCTAAAAAGACCTCAGCGAATTTAACAGGCGCAAACAACATCCCAAAAGTCTAATCCCATACCCATTTAGTCACATAAGCATGTTATCACATAGTCACAAAATGCATAACACTTCCTAAGCATGCTAAATGAACCCATTGTGATTAAACAACCACTTCCCACGAGCTCCAAGTATTCAAACCCAGTAGCTCTGATACCAAGTTGTAACGCCCCAAATTTCTAGCCCAAAATGATAATACAACAATCATGGCTCTTTCAAAGAAAATCGAATATAAATCTTCAAACTTACATTACATGATACAATAGTTCTTCATGCAACAATACATTAATCTAACAAGAAATAAATAAACAAATAAATACCCCCAAGGGTTTACAAGTTTCCAAGGCTTGAGCCTGGTTACACAAAACGATTATTCAAATCCACACAAACACAGCCCTTGGCTTACATATAGAGTCACAGCAAAATGAGACCATTGTACTCCCAACACACATACTTCCACACCCCTAGTTGGGTGCGATCACCACATCTTTTCCTGCACAAAAATCCTGTAGGGCGAGCATAAAGCCTAGTAGAAAATTCTTAACAAAGTATATACATTTTATACAAGTCTCAAGAGATGAAATACACATGCCATGTTATGCCCTTTTTGAAGATAAATCACATTTTCATCTTTTGAAAACCATCATGCTCAATGATATCATGCAATTTCAATTGTTCAAAATTTAACAGTTTATTTAAAGGGTGGTAAATACGACTCTAGTAATCCCTAGGTCGATGTTTACAAGTATACTATACAAGTACTACCAAATTGTTATTTTTACTAGTATTAACCAGAAGGCTCGACACCTATCCGCGCCGGTTTTTAGTCTTTCACCCCGAACTCTCAGGCCAACTTATTCAATATCATCTACACCACCTATCAAGACTTACCAACGTATTTACCCCAAAACCATCCCATGAAAACTTGTTTCTCAACATTATTTTCTCAATGCAAGTTTTCAAATCAACTTTCAAAGTTTAATATAATCAAATGAATTGATATGCCAATTTCACAAGATGAATATAAATATTTTTATTCCAATTCATCATCCAAGGAATAACACAATTCCCTCTTCTCAAGTATCCTCAACAATTAGTTATTTCAAGACTATTTCAACGTTTTGAACAATAATTTCCAAAATGAACAATAATCCTCATATTCCCTGAAATTCATCATTTATATAAATATAAATAAGAAATTTTCTAAACATCCATTTATTTTGACACACAAAAGAAATATAACAATATCATTCATGGATTTTCAGTCTCTTTTTAAAAAAATCCCCAAATTCTAGATTTTCTCACCAAAATTATACAACTCAAATCTTTTGAAAGAAAACTTTCCAAAATCATCTTTTCTTCAATTAACGAAGATCAAAACTCATAAGATCATTTTAAAAGAACAAGAGACAAACCCACTTTCAAAATCGCTCAACTTCTCGAATCAACAATCAATTTTCAAAGCTATCGAAAGATGATTTTGAAAATCATCTAGATCTTGCAAATATATATATATATAACTCTAAGAAAATCCCTACCTCAAGTTTTGAAAAAGAAATGAGATGAAACCCTCAAAATTAACGGTGTCGAAACTCAATCTTCACCGCACACAACGAAGCCCTCGAGAAGTTCACCAACTTTGATGAAGAACCTATGGTAGAACTCTAATGGATCTTGAGAAATCAAGGTTTTGATCCAATTTGGCGTAGGGAAATGTAGAGAGAAGGGAGAGGAAAGCGTTTTTAGAGAGAGAGATATACAAAAGTGATCTAAAATATCAAATTCACGAACTGATATAACATGGTCCGCTCGAGCGTGGAAAGCCCCACTCGAGCGTTAAATACACTTTCCCAGCACTTTTACAGACAAGTCAAACTTCTAGAACCAAACATTCTTCGCTCGAGTGCATAAACGGCCACTCGAGCGGACAAGCAACTTCTAATGCATTTTGCATTTTTACTTCAGGGGCGCTATCCCTCAACCCTGCCAGGGCGCTGCCCCCTGGACCCCCGCAATCTGACCAGGTAGCTCGATCCCTGCCAGGGCACTGCCCTTGGACCCACCAAGGGGTGCCGCCTCCTGGACCCCCCCGAGCTGACCGGGCAGCTCGAGCCCTGACATACTCAGCGAAGTGGCAAAACTGGGATTGCTACATGAAATCTGGTGATGTAGTCCATTTATGACAACAAATTTGTAATAAAATGGATTTTCTATAGAAGTTGTCAAATCTAGACTCTCATTTATGTTTCACATTGCACTCATGAGAGTAAATCAAAAAAATTGAGGGTCTGAACAGTTTAATGCACTCGGGTACCCCCCGGGCAATGTGACAACAACCTATCTATTTATAGTCAGATTCTCATAATCTGAACACACAATCTAAACATAATAAAATACAAACAACAACAAACCAAAAACAAATTGAACCCCTCCCTCCAGAAGCTTCTTCTTCATTCTATACTCTCTTCCTTAGCTTGAACTTTGCAGCCTCCATTCGCATAGTGATGAAGCTCCAACTCTCCAACAGCTTTTAGTTTCTTCTTCTCTTCTGGAATTCTCCAACAGCCTCTTCCATGAACTCAAATTGCGTTTGAATTCCAACATCCCCCCTCATGCTAAATTAAAAATATTAACCCAATATATAAACAAATAAATTTGTGCAACAATATAAAATAGAGTAATGAAATAAAATGAGCAAAGGGAAGAGAAAGCAAACTAAGCGATTTATAGTGGTTCGGCTTAACCCAAGCCTACTTTCACGCCCCAAGTATCCTTCTCAAGTATACACCACTAGTTTCACGGGTGCTAGTGAACCTTTATAAGAAGTGACCAAATACAATTACTCCGACTAGCTTAGAATACAGTGCCTAGTCACACCTAACCAAGTGATTTTATCCCAAAAATCAGTCACGAAAATAACCTGACTAGTTTTGAATCTGGTGCCTAGTCACACAAAACCTAAGTGATTTTATCCTGAAAAGACTCTCATAAAAACTCTCTTTTACAATAATGATAAGGGTGTGAAAACCTTTTTACAATTTTTGCTCAAATTTTTAAGAAAATTTCATTTTTATCCCTGTACTTTGTCTCGATTTTCAATTACACCCCCAGACTTCAAATAATTTCAATTTTATCCTCAAATTTTTTGAATTTGTATCAATTTTTCCCTTGCCATCAAATTTGAAATAGAAAAAGTTAAAAAATTACATTTTAGCCCCAAATTTCAAAAGAAAGATGCAAACTCATCCTCTCCTACCCAAATTCACCCTCTTCGACACACTCTCCAGCAACTCACACCACCACGACCACCGTGACCCTTACAACACCATTGTCGCAAACACACTTACCCTCATACTAAAATGAACAAACTCCCACACTTTACACACAACCACCATAATTACAGCAAAATCACCTCCTTAAATGAGAAGAATACATAAACACAAAAAATAGAAACCTAATTGGTAAACTAAAGAAACCAACATTTCTTTCAAATCCTAGTCATCTCCAAATAAATTATGTTGCATACATCATAACTATCAACAACAAACGCATCCATCTGCTAAATCAAACAAAACCCACTTAATTAATTGCACAGAATCCCAATACATGCTCACCACAATGATCATCATCAACCAAAAACATCCACTTCACTTGATACCACAAACACAGATACATATACACATATACATATACGTGAAGGTGATGAAAGTGATGAAGAGATGAGATGATATGTATATATATATATATATATGAGATGAGCATGAACTTCATCAACTCCATCACCTTCATCAACATCACCGCTACTGAACTCCATTATCGCCACCATGAGCATCACCATCACTACCACCACTACCTTTCAACACCAAACCCACATCACCAAGTTCCATTACCACCACCAACTTCATCGCCACCGAACTCCATTACTGCCACCATGAGCATCACCATCACCACAACCTTTCAACACCAAACCCACATCCTTTACAACCAAGTTCCAATTCCACTACCATCAAGCTCCACAACCACCATTACTGAGTCTGCCACCATCATCGGACCGCTACCACTACCATCACCAGTTCCATTATCACTTAAAACCATGCTCCAAATCTTGTTATAAGTGAAGAAGAAGAAGAAGAAAAAAAAGAATGAAGAAGAATTAGGAGAAAGAAACAAAATATAAAATGTTTTAGAATTTTTGAAGTTAGTTTTCGGACAACTTTTAGCATACCAAAACCGCCCATTATACAAAAAAGTGAGAAAGCAAAGTAGTGTAAGATGAAGTAGGAAGTGAAGTGAAGAGAATGATGAAAGAATGAAGTAAAATCGTCAAGAATCGAGAAAGATATAAAGTCTGAAAGATAGCATGAACAAAAGTCGAAAACAGGAAGAAAAGTTTTGTTTTCTTTTTTCAACTTTCGGAGCTCCGATGGCATGTAAAAAGAAGAAGAATGAGACATGTGAGAGGTAATACGAAAACTAGGCCATGAAGTGAATCCAACGATGTAAAAATGAGGTGAAATGGAGTTATGACAAAGGACATAGAAGGGCTTGAAGTGGTGGTTGGTGGTGGTAGTTTGTTGGTAGGAGATGATGGGTCTACATCTTTCTTTTGAAATTTAGGGTCAAAATATAATTTTTTTTTTTTAAACTTTTTTCATTTCAGATTTGACGATAGGGGCAAAATTGATACGATTTCAAAAACTTTGGGGGTAAAATTGAAATTATTCAAAGTCTGGGGGTGTAATTGAAATCAAGGCAAAGTATAGGGGTAAAAATGAATTTTTCTTCAAATTTTCTCACATAAAATACAACTCAATGAAGCACAATAATATTTTGAGAACAAATAAATATCACAGATTTTTCCTTTTCTTCTTTTCTTCACTTCATATTTTTCTAAAACCAAAATACTTCTATCTATACCTGTACGGAGGGAAAATATTCCGGCTACCCGCACTTCCTTTCTTCCCAGTTCCTCAGCTGTCCGATCACCTGAAAGCGCAAAAGCGGTGAGCTACCCGGCGGTGTGTGGCCGGAAAACACCTCCGACGCTCAAGTTAGAACCACACACCTGGAAAAATGACTAGAGAGAAGGGAGAGTGTTTGAGTGTAAGTCTCACTTACAAAAATTGTCCATCCCCTTAAGGGGTGGCGCCGAATTGTTTATATACCTCTCTGCGCCTCATATCTACTCCCAATGATCTCTCAACACGTGGCTCTGCTATCCCATCTGTCAGCACATAAACCATGCCTCTGTCAGGTCACACCATGCTGGACATTACCTAATCCCAAATGCCAGCCTTCTCTGCTGGAGCCCGGCAGCCGAGCTGCCCAATCCATAGCCGGGCTGTGCTTCATGCCCAAGCACGCCGCTGGCTAAGCTTGAGGGAACCGGGCTACGCAGCATCCCGGCTGGACCGTGTCCGAGATATCTCGCATTCACCT
Organism: Camellia granthamiana; assembly: GCA_036172215.1. Classification (NCBI taxonomy): domain Eukaryota; kingdom Viridiplantae; phylum Streptophyta; class Magnoliopsida; order Ericales; family Theaceae; genus Camellia; species Camellia granthamiana. The sequence goes on along the minus strand of CM069908.1, from coordinate 31,020,887 downwards.
TTGTCGGCCTTCCTGCCGAACAAACTCATAGCTCGGTCGACTACGCCCTTCCTGGCGCCGGTCATCTGCTTGGCTGGTCGGCCTTCCTGCAAAGCATGCAGCTCAGTTCACACAATCGGTGCCTTAACCGAGCACCTTCTCAACCCAGTACCTGCTCGGCCAAAATCTTGCCCGACGTAACTCTATCCGGCCAAATCTGTCCGGCACGGTACCAGACCATTATTTTCCCACTCAATTGCCCCTTAATTCCGTCCGCTCTAGCGTGACAGGGATTACCTACTCCAACCGAGGTATAATTTCATTTCCTCGGTCCCCGGCTTATCAATTAGTAACCAGACTAGACGACCCTCTGTCTTCGAACTTGCCCGGTTTTGCTTTCAAACTTGCCCGGTCTTTTCTCAATCTTGCCCGGCAGTCTTCCCGGTTGATGCTACATCAGACCTCGGTGTCATCTCATTTTTCCCGGCTGACGCATCAACTGCCCCTGTCTCTTCAACTCTGACGAAGTCATTAAATGGGGGCACGTGGCAGCTTCTTATTTGTCCTCGAGCAGCCAACCGGCTGCCGAAATTCAAAAATTTTGGCGGTTAAACACCCTATATACAGGCCACCCTCACCTTCTTTCCTTTCCTACTGCCATTCCATCGTTCCAGCCGCTCCAGAGCTCGTGCCCCTTCCCTTTCCTGCCATTGCTGCGTTAGTGCCTTGAAGAAGTCCTCATCGCCTTCTCCTGGTAAGTTCTTGTATTTTCTCGCCATTTTCTTTCACATTTCACACATTAGGGTCTGAAAATACAGCTTTTAGAACTTAGGCACCTAAAAACATCCCAAACCTTCCATAGTTCGTGGTGTTCTTCATTTCTCCTGAAAATCAGCGAAGAACTGGGGCGGACCGGGCTCCTGGTCTCCATTTGATCCACAAGAACCACAAAACCGAGAAAATAACATGTTTGTAGTGAATACAGTAAAAACCGAGATAGTGGGAGTACTTGGTCGTCCAACCGGGCTAGTATCTGATCCGTTTGGGCGATTGAGCTCTCTAGCAGCCTTAGGAACCAAGGTGGTTTGGCACGCCTTCGGACCGAGCTAAAGTCAAGCTTGGATTTGCGAGACCGCGCTCACACTTGCCATCATTTTCCTGCAGAGTCCAAGGGGACCATTAACCATTCTGAAGCTCCCAAGACCGAGCAATCATCCAGTGCCAAACCACAACCGAGCTACCTTAGGACCGCCTCAAATGGGGAAGTACCGCTATATGGTAGACACCTCGGCTGCCTTAGACGCGTTCAGGGAGGAGTACGGCATCTCGGCCGATGTCCACCTCGAACTTGCAGCTGAGCAAACAACTCCTTGGGGAAGAGACGAGCAATGCCCCTTCACCGTGCTCTCAATAGTTGAGGGAGGCCTTCGCTTTCCACTCAATCCCCTGATCACAGAATTCTTACGCCGCACCGGGCTGGCACCAACCCAAGTGTCAACAAATACATACCGGATTATCAATGGCGTTCACGAATTAAACAACCGGCTTGGCACTCAACTAGGCTTAGCCGAGATCTTAAGGCAGTACACCATGGGCCACACCGGGGACGGTCTTGCCTACTACCTGAAAATAAGACCGGGCAAGGAGAAAATAGTGACCGGCACCCCAGATAAAGACTTGCACGATGACGACTTTTTCTGGGTGTCTGGCAACTATGAAACGGCCGACGTACCGGGCTGGTTTATTAGCAAGAACTTTGGTACTTCATGTAAGCCGCGCTTTCTTGCTTGGTCAATCCTCTTAACTGATTATTCTTTACTTAGCCATTTTTTGTTTCCTTTGCAGCAATCCAGGATCTACAGGCAAATTACCAGTTCCCAAACTCCGAGTCAATCCGAACCGTGCTCCGATACAGGCACCGGGATTGTAACGAACTGCTCAGTTATCAACCTACTTACAGATACTCTGCTCCCCGCCGGGGTAGAGTCACTGACTTCCTGCGCGAGCCAACTCCACCTCCGGATCCAACTTTACCTGACATCCCCTTAATCCGGCTGACCAAGGAACAGGAAATGGCCAAGCAGAGTCGAATCCGAAATTTGCTAACTGCCACCTCAGCCGAGCTACCGGGCGTCAGCACTCCCTCATCCGCGGCCGGTCAATCCAGCGGCGCAGTGATTGGCCTCGCCACACCTGCAACCGGCCAACCCCGCCGAGAACCTGCGCAGCGCCGGGGTGGAAAAAGAGCTCGGCCAGATCCCTCAGCCGAGCTGGCGGCTGAGCTAGAAACCGAGCAACCTGCTGCACAAGCCAGCACCGTACCGGCCTGGCGCCCGCTGTTGAAACACCGGGGTGCTAACATCCCGGCCAACGCCTCGGTCAAAGGCGACAAGGAACATCTGTTGGCCTTCGACCTGTCAAAGGCACTCCTGCTGCCGTCTGACGTGGTTGGAAGTGACCACGTTCCAGACACCCGGCTGGTCAAATCGGCCGTGAAGTCAATGACCAGGGTAAGCACCCCAACCTACTCCCAGAATTTTCCAAGTGTTTGCCCGGTTTCTTTGCTGATCAAGTTTTTTTCTTGTAGGCCATCCAGAAACAGCACCTCGTGATGGAGCGCATCCACCGACTTAGGCAGAGGGCAACTGATACAGCCAGCCAAGTTGAGAGCCTTCAGACCAAGCTGGGACGGGCAAAGGCATCTTTCGACCGGGCTAGCACCGAAAACAACAGACTGCTCGGCCAGCTGAATGAGGCCGAGAAGAAACGAGATGAACTCCAAGCCGAGCTTAACGCGCTGAAAGAGTCCAGGGATAAAGACTGCGAAGATGCCAACAATGCAGGCTTCAAAGAAGCAGAAGACAACTACAAAAAGCAGGTCTTTGCAACCCAGGACATATACTTCAAGGCCGGCTGGAAGGAAGCTTGCTCTAAGCTCGGTCAGGGCCCTGAAACCGATGTGTTTGCCTCCACACCAAAAGCCTTTCTGCCGGTCTACCTTGTGCCCTATGCCAACGACGTCTTCACTGCGTTGCAGGCAGAGGCCGAGGAAGAGCTTGCTAGAGAGACGGCTGCAGACGCCGGTGAAGGAAGCAGCCCCGAGCAGAATGTCCAGAATGAGCCCGGTGATCAAGAGAGGAATGCACCGGTCAACATTGAAGATGAATTTGACAACCTCTCCCCCCTTGCTTAGTTTCTCTTTGAACTTGCTTTTGTTTGTTTTTGATGTACCCGAGCTAAGACTCACATTTTGTAACCGGGCTAAGTACCCCACCTTTGTACTCATTTCGAATTAATGAAAAAGCTTAACTTTTATGAAGTGTTTGCACGGTTTGCTTGAGCTTCATAAAAACATCAACTCACTGAACCGGGATACATCACCTCGGTTGAGAGACCAGATCATACCATCTCCAACCGAGGTAATTCATCTCGGCAAGAAATATCTAACTTGCACAAACATTAATCCATCCAACCGGACAAAACATCTTGGTTGGGAATTCAAAATTGGATAAAACACCAACAATTCCAACCGGAGCAAAGCATCTCGGTTGGGAATTCCAAAGTTGGGCAAAACCCCAACTCTTCCAACCGGATTAATCCATCTCGGTTGGGAATCCAAAGTTGGGCAAAACACCAACTCTTCCAACCGGAGCAAAACATCTCGGTTGGGAATTCCAAAGTTGGGCAAAACACCAACTCTTCCAACCGGATTAATCCATCTCGGTTGGGAATTCCAAAGTTGGGCAAAACACCAACTCTTCCAACCGGAGCAAAACATCTCGGTTGGGAATTCCAAAGTTGGGCAAAACACCAACTCTTCCAACCGGATTAATCCATCTCGGTTGGGAATCCAAAGTTGGGCAAAACACCAACTCTTCCAACCGGAGCAAAACATCTCAGTTGGGAATTCCAAAGTTGGGCAAAACACCAACTCTTCCAACCGGAGCAAAACATCTCGGTTGGGAATTCCAAAGTTGGGCAAAACACCAACTCTTCCAACCGGATTAATCCATCTCGGTTGGGAATCCAAAGTTGGGCAAAACACCAACTCTTCCAACCGGACTAATCCATCTCGGTTGGGCATGCTTAGTTTGGACAAAACATCAAATTACGAAGGCAAAGAACACTTGTATATATTGACAAAAAGAATTACATTCTGAAGTGTAATGCAAAAAGCTCCTTCTTTGCGAACAAAACAATAGCTAGAAATAGTACACTTTGAGATTGGCCGCGTTCCATGGCCGAGGTATTGCTCTACCATCCAAGTCCTCCAGGTGGTTTGCCCCCTTGCCCGCCAGACCGGTTATCTTGTATGGTCCTTCCCAATTTGCCCCTAGCTTGCCTTCTCCTGGCACCAGGGTATTTCCCATAACTTTCCTCAGGACCCAATCACCCACCTTGAACGGTCTGGGGTGCACCATCTTGTTGTACTTCCTGGAGAGTTCTTGCTGGTAGGCTGCCACATGGATGAGAGCCTTTTCCCGGCGCTCTTCAGCCAGGTCTAATTCCAGAGCAATAGCCTCGGTGTTCAGAGCAGGCTCAAAGCTTTCACTTCTGAGGGTGGGCATGCCGACTTCCAAGGGAATGACTGCCTCCATTCCATAAGCCAAAGCGAATGGAGTTTCCCCGGTAGAACGCCGCGGGGTAGTCCGGTATGCCCAAAGGACGCTGGAAAGTTCCTCGGCCCACTTTCCCTTTGCCTTTTCCAACCTTTTCTTTAACCCATCCAATATAATCTTGTTCGACGCCTCGGCTTGACCGTTGGACTGTGGGTAAGCCGGAGTGGAGTTGTAGAATTCAATCTTTAAATCTTCACAAAAACCTCTGAATAGGTGACCGTCAAACTGGGTGCCGTTGTCAGAAATCAAGATCTTGGGGACGCCAAACCGCGTTACCATATTCTGCCAGACAAACCTCTTCACGTCTTTTTCCTTGATAGTTGTCAAAGGTTCGGCTTCAACCCATTTGGTGAAGTAGTCCGTCGCCGCGATAAAGAACTTGCGGTTGCCCGGTGCAGTTGGGAGGGGTCCCACTATATCTAGCCCCCACATCGCAAAAGGCCAAGGGCTGGTGAGGGGAAGAAGTTCTCTGGCCGGCTGGTGGATCTGGTGTGCAAATTTTTGGCACTTCTCACATTTCCGGACATATTTTTGCGCGTCAGCTTGCATGTACGGCCACTAATAGCCTTGTGAAATAGCTCGGTAGGCCAAGGATCTGCCCCCGGTGTGGCTACCACAAATGCCTTCGTGAATTTCGTGCAGGAATGCATCCACACTGCTCGGGTGCACACACTTTAAGTACGGACCAGAGAAGGACTTCTTATACAACGCGCCAGATGGAGAGAGCCAAAACCGCTCTGACTTTACCCAGCATTTGTGTGCTTCCTTCTTCTCAGTTGGTAGAATCCGGTCTCGGAGGAACAAAATGATTAGATCCATCCACGACGGACCCAGCTCGGCACAGAGTACTTCCGTCTGCCCGGTATCTTCAATGCTTGGTCGTGGAAGAAAGTCAATTAACAAGGGATTTGAAGACGTACTATCTACCATCGATGCCAGGCCGGCCAGCTCATCAGCTCGGCTGTTTTCTTCTCGGCCGATCTGTTGGACTCTGATTGCCTGAAACTGCTTGATGCGTTCCCTGACCAGAGCTTGGTACTTCGCCATGCGGTCATCCTTTGCCTCGTAGATCCCAGAAACTTGGTTAACCACAAGTTGGGAGTCACTGTACACCATTAGCTCGGCAGCCTTCATCTGGATTGCGCTCTTGAGCCCGGCCAGAAGGGCCTCATACTCAGCTTCGTTGTTAGATGCTGGGAAGCCAAGGGTGATAGAATGTTCAATGGTTAGGCCATCTAGGGAGATAAGAACAATACCCAGCCCAGCACCGTGACGATTGGACGCCCCGTCAACAAAAAGCTTCCACATTTCCCCCACAAAAAGCTTCCAGCAAACTGATGGATCCTGCGAGTGGTGAGGGGTGCTACAATCAAGGTTGCTCGGCCGTCCGGTTTCAAGTTCTGCGCTCACTGGCCCCACTCCAGCCCCCCTTGGTGATTCGGCACCAGACTCAGCAAGTCGGTCTGCCACGCCTAAGTCCGTAGGTGAATCACCAGGCTGCGGTATTATGCCGGCCGCAGGCTCTGTGCTGAGTAGTTCCATGACTTCCCCCCTTGGTGATGCGGTACCGGGAAGAGTTGGTGGAATAACAACACCCAACTCTGTCATCGCGTCACCGGTTGTTGGCATTGTAGAAGTGTAGGCCACTGCGGTGGTGCGCGCTAAGTCCGCGCCGCGAACCCCTCCAGGTGGTAGTATCTCTGATGAACTGGCGCGCACCTCATCATCTGCCGCGGTAATATCGACCAGGCATACCGGATGAGTTCCAGGTGAGAATTCTGCAACGAAGTCAGCCAAAGTTTGGGCTTTGATGGCAGTGCGCGGCTGATACTTCACATCAAACTGCCCCAACTCGACCGCCCACTTAAGAACTCGCCCAGAAAAATCCGCCCGTTCAAATAAAGCTTTGAGGGGGAACTCGGTCAAGACGACGATAGTATGTGCATGAAAGTAGTGCGCCAACTTTCTTGAAGCCATCATTAATGCCAAAGCAAGCTTTTCAAGAGGCAGGTACCTAGTCTCTGCCGGTAGTAAAGTCTTGCTAACATAAAAGATGGGGAGGTGCTTGATTCCTACAGCCCGAACAAGCACCGCACTGACTGCATGCTGCGATACGGCCAGATAAAGATAAAGTTCTTCTCCGGGCACCGGCGTGACCAACAATGGCGCTGAAGACAGATATTCCTTGAGCTCGGCCAACGCTCGGTCGCATTCTTCATCCCATGAGAACTTGGACTTCAAGGACTGAAAGAAAGGACGGCAGCGATCTGATGACCGGCTTATAAATCGATTAAGCGCGGCGGCCATTCCGGCCAGATGTTGCACGTCTTTCACCGAGCTAGGCTGCTTTAACTCTTGTACGGCTCTGATTTGTGTAGGGTCCGCCTCAATACCTCGGTTTGTGACTAAGAATCCTAAAAATTTCCCGGATCCCACACCGAAGGCACACTTGGACGCATTCAGGCGCAACTTATGCTTCTTGAGGATGGCAAACATCTCGGCCAGGTCGGACAAATGATTTGTTTGTTGCCTGCTCTTCACCACCATGTCATCAATGTAAGCCTCCATTGTCCGGCCCAGCAAAGGAGCAAACATCTTGGTCACCATCCTCTGGAAAGTTGCCCCGGCGTTCTTTAAACCAAAAGGCATAACTCGGTAGCAGAAGAGTCCCCTTGGTGTAGTAAATGAAGTGATTTCTCGGTCGGGGCCGTGCATGGCAATCTGATGATAGCCCCGGTAAGCGTCCAAGAAACTTAGCCTGTCATGGCCAGCCGTCAAATCCATAAGCTGGTCAATTCTAGGCAAAGGAAAGCTGTCTTTCGGACAGGCACGGTTGACGGTCTTGTAATCAACGCAAACCCGCCACTTCCCATTCTTCTTCGGTACAACGACTGTATTTGAAATCCACCGAGGATAGTGAACTTCCTGAATTGCTCGCGCCTCAAGCAGATTCTTGACTTCCTCCGCCACTACCTCGGCGTGATGCAATGCTGACCTCCTTGTTCACTGAATGACCGGCTTGGCTCCGGGGAAGACATTGAGATGATGGCAGATAAAGTTTGGATCAAGGCCGGGCATGTCATAAGGCGACCATGCGAAAACTTCAATGTTGGCCATAAGGAATTCCACCATCTCGGTCCTTTCTTGTGCTGTGAGGGTGGAGCCGAGCAAGAAGAACTTGTCCGGCTGCTCGGTATCAATTCGCACTTCCACCAATCCTTCCACGGCTTTGTCTTCTGCCTTAGTGCCCACATCATCTAGCACTACCCGGTCCTCTGGTCCCTCAATCATCTGAACAAATCCCTTGGCAGCCCGGCTTCCATTGACCGCCACAAAGCACTGTTTTGACATAACCTGATCGCCCCCAATCTCCTCAACTGCCCCCATAGCTGAGGGGAATCTCATCACTTGGTGAAAGGTTGATGCCACGGCTTGCATAGCATGAAGCCAGCCCCTGCCAAGGATCAGATTGTAAGTAGATGGCACCTGCAATACCCAGAACTCAACCTGTTTGACCACTGATCCCGCTTTAACCGGCAGGATAATTTTTCCCAATGGCCACTCCGGTTGTGAGTTGAAACCGACCAATGGCGAAGTTGCTGGGGCCAAATCCGTGTCTCGGAGCTTGAGCTGTTTGAAAGCGTCGTAATACATGATCTCGACCGAACTTCCCTGATCGATCAAGATCCTTTTAACTTCAAAATCATTGACGCGGAGAGTTACTACCAAAGCGTCATTGTGCGGTGTCTGTATGCGCTCCAAATCTATTGAGGAAAAGCTGATTACATCCTTTACTTCTGTCTTCCCCCTCTTGAGCGCAGGCTGAACTGACAAAACTTCCCTCATGTGTTCTGCCTTCTTAATCATACCACGAAGCTCGCAAACACGCGCCGGTTCCACTATGCCGTGGATGACATTCACAACCCCTTGTGGAGGTGCCTCCCGGTCATCCGGTCCGCGTGGATCAACTGGAACCTGATTTGCCTTAACTCCTCCATCAATGTAGAGGTCCAGATGCCCAACTGCCACTAGCTCTTCCAAGTGTTGCCTCAAAGGCAGACAGTCCTCTGTTCGGTGGCCACGTTCCCGGTGAAAGGTACAACGGTACTTGGAATTGAAGCCTCTCTGCCCGTCGCCTAACTTAGCAGGAAACCGGACGTACTCCTCGTCACGAATTTCACTAAGTATGCGATAGATTGGAATTTTGAAGACCGTGGTGATGCCTGTTCTTGCTTTCAACCTTCTGCCTGCATCGGCCACATCATCTTGGGGGTAGTCATCCCGGCGGTAATCATTCCTGTCATTACGCCGCTCCCTACCCCGGTTCTTGCGGTTTGAACCTCGGTCTGACTCTTCAGCTCGGTCACTAGATCGGCCGGACTCTTGCCCGACTGCATGCACTTTTCCTGCCAACCTCTTGGGCGTTACGACCGGGGCTGCCTTCTCGGTTGAGGCCGAGGCATCATCCTCTACCCGGATATGCTCATTGATGCGCTGCATAAGCTGTCCCATGGTCGTAGGTTGTTGCATGGTAAGTGAGTCTCGCAGTCTATGTCCGACCGGGAGCCCACGCTTATACTGTACGATAGCAAGGTTGACCGGGCAGTCCAGTATCTCATTGAAAGTCTCCCAATACTTGGAGTTGTACGCCTTGAGTGTGTCGCTCGGTTCCATCTTGATACTCAGGAGGTGATCAACTTCCTTAGGAGTTTTGGTGTTAGTCGTGAAACGCGTTACGAAGGCTTCTGCCAGCCGTTGCCACCTTTCAATACTTCCCTCCGGTAGCCTTCCGAACCACTTCAATCCCAATTCGCCCAAACTCGACGGAAAGATAAGGCACATAAGAGCATCATTCCGCCGGTGTCCGGCCATAACCTGTCGGAAATGACTTACATGCATGTACGGATCGGTCTTTCCATCGTAAAGGGTAAACTTTGGCTGGTGGAATCCCGCCGGAAGCGGCGCTGCTTCTATCTCCAGTGAAAAAGGAGTGGCGCTCAACCTGGCCAAATCTGTATCTAGAAGGAGTGGCGCCGCTTGACGCGGTGGAGGCATTCCGACCTCCTCGCTGGCGTGGGCTCCGTAGGATAACCGCTGGAACGCCGGCACCCTCTGAGCTTCCCGCCGGCGAGCCCGTTCCTTTAGAACTGTCCGCAAATCCTCTGTACAGGCGGAATAGGAATACCTCGACGTCGTCCCCGGACGTGAGGGTCTGTAAGTGCTATCTTGCGCGCTGGACTTCTCTGCGTGCAAGTCGGAATCACCATCTCTGTAGCTCCTGGTAATAGAGATTGCCGGAGTGTGCCTCTGACTCTGGCTGGCTGAACGGCGGGAGGGGGCTGAATGGCGGGATGGGGTGCGCTCACTGTGGTCACCCACTCCAGCTACACCCTTCCCTTTGTAACGCCGCTTGAGCTCCTCCATCTCTGCCGCCATTCGCCGGATGACGGCATCTTGGTCCCGCAACTTGTGTTCCAGGCGTTCGGAGTGTGACTCTCTCCGCCGTCGGTGACCGTCTGGACTACGGGAACGGCCATGACTTCTTCCGCGCTTATCCCGCGCGTCTCCCGCTTGTCCTCCGGTGGCTATCTCCAGGTTCGCCATCGGAAGGATGGACGGGAGTCCTTCTCTCTGCCGGACAAACTCCCGGGTGGTTCCGTCGACGGCGGACAACGGAAACTCCTCGTTGTGCGCCATGAACGACGATCAGATGAACCCAGAAGACAAGGTTTTATCTGCAAGCTTCCCACAGACGGCGCCAATTGTACGGGGGGAAAATATTCCGGCTACCCGCACTTCCTTTCTTCCCAGTTCCTCAGCTGTCCGATCACCTGAAAGCGCAAAAGTGGTGAGCTACCCGGCGGTGTGTGGCCGGAAAACACCTCCGACGCTCAAGTTAGAACCACACACCTGGAAAAATGACTAGAGAGAAGGGAGAGTGTTTTGAGTGTAAGTCTCACTTACAAAAATTGTCCATCCCCTTAAGGGGTGGCGCCGAATTGTTTATATACCTCTCTGCGCCTCATATCTACTCCCAATGATCTCTCAACACGTGGCTCTGTTATCCCATCTGTCAGCACATAAACCATGCCTCTGTCAGGTCACACCATGCTGGACATTACCTAATCCCAAATGCCAGCCTTCTCTGCTGGAGCCCGGCAGCCGAGCTGCCTAATCCATAGCCAGGCTGTGCTTCATGCCCAAGCACGCCGCTGGCTAAGCTTGAGGGAACCGAGCTACGCAGCATCCCGGCTGGACCGTGTCCGAGATATCTCGCATTCACCTTTGTCGGCCTTCCTGCCGAACAAACTCATAGCTCGGTCGACTACGCCCTTCCTGGCGCCGGTCATCTGCTTGGCTGGTCGGCCTTCCTGCAAAGCATGCAGCTCAGTTCACACAATCGGTGCCTTAACCGAGCACCTTCTCAACCCAGTACCTGCTCGGCCAAAATCTTGCCCGGCGTAACTCTATCCGGCCAAATCTGTCTGGCACGGTACCAGACCATTATTTTCCCACTCAATACCCAAACGACTATCTGTTGGGGGAGGAGAGATGCTCCTCTTCAGACTTGCACGGATCACGTGGAGACAAAAGACAGAACCCATGCTTCTCTTTTTGACTTGGTAGTCATGCACGCGGAGAAAATATACGCTAAGCAACCATTTCTCTTTCAACATTTGCGTTTGAATTTCGAAAAATAGTGTTTGCATAGTAACTAACTAATTTTTCAAAAGGTGCACAATGAATTACTATTTGTACAGTAACTCTAACGTCAAAATTCAAAAGCCAAATAGTGATGTTATTTATTGCAAAGTAACTTTTCTATTAAAATATTTGAATACACAGTAATTTCTCTATTAAAATATTTGAATACATAGTAAAATCTCTTTAAATAACATTTATATTAGATTTGAAAAAATATACCCCTTTTATAATCTTCGTAGCTGTTGTAGAGATTTTGGATACACACTAATGAAGACAATCCACCACCACATGAGTGTATCAAATTTGTCAAATAATGAATAGTAACCAACTGATTTTAATAGTAAAATTTATTGTTTAAACACAATAACTTCCACGAGATTCAAACATGCATAGTAATTTGCACAATAAAAATATATGATGCAACCGAAATATATTTTCATATTTTGTGTCAAATGATTGTAAAATATGTACATTAAAAAAATCACAATTTATCAAATAATATTTTAGACATCATCAAAATTAAACAACATGATTAACAATCTCCCCCTTTTTTATGATGGCAATTTTTTACAATAAAATTAAACTCAATTTGAGTTTGAAGAAGAAGCATCCAGAAAATTCCAAATTGAAGAAGAAGAATTCAATTTGAATTCTAAGAAGAGTAGAAAACCAAGAAAATTGAAGAATGAAGAGCTAGCTTCCTTGAAGCCTCCATGGTCAAAGCTTCACTATGAAGCAATGGAGAAATTGAAATTGTCCAACTCATGTTCATACTTGAGCAGAGTCTATAAATAGAGAGGTTGTAAATTATTTTAGATAGAGTGAGAGAAAATGTAAGTTGAAACCGACCAATGGCGAAGTTGCTGGGGCCAAATCCGTGTCTCGGAGCTTGAGCTGTTTGAAAGCGTCGTAATACATGATCTCGACCGAACTTCCCTGATCGATCAAGATCCTTTTAACTTCAAAATCATTGACGCGGAGAGTTACTACCAAAGCATCATTGTGCGGTGTCTGTATGCGCTCCAAATCTTTTGAGGAAAAGCTGATTACATCCTTTACTTCTGTCTTCCCCCTCTTGAGCGCAGGCTGAACTGACAAAACTTCCCTCATGTGTTCTGCCTTCTTAATCATACCACGAAGCTCGCAAACACGCGCCGGTTCCACTATGCCGTGGATGACATTCACAACCCCTTGTGGAGGTGCCTCCCGGTCATCCGGTCCGCGTGGATCAACTGGAACCTGATTTGCCTTAACTCCTCCATCAATGTAGAGGTCCAGATGCCCAACTGCCACTAGCTCTTCCAAGTGTTGCCTCAAAGGCAGACAGTCCTCTGTTCGGTGGCCACGTTCCCGGTGAAAGGTACAACGGTACTTGGAATTGAAGCCTCTCTGCCCGTCGCCTAACTTAGCAGGAAACCGGACGTACTCCTCGTCACGAATTTCACTAAGTATGCGATAGATTGGAATTTTGAAGACCGTGGTGATGCCTGTTCTTGCTTTCAACCTTCTGCCTGCATCGGCCACATCATCTTGGGGGTAGTCATCCCGGCGGTAATCATTCCTGTCATTACGCCGCTCCCTACCCCGGTTCTTGCGGTTTGAACCTCGGTCTGACTCTTCAGCTCGGTCACTAGATCGGCCGGACTCTTGCCCGACTGCATGCACTTTTCCTGCCAACCTCTTGGGCGTTACGACCGGGGCTGCCTTCTCGGTTGAGGCCGAGGCATCATCCTCTACCCGGATATGCTCATTGATGCGCTGCATAAGCTGTCCCATGGTCGTAGGTTGTTGCATGGTAAGTGAGTCTCGCAGTCTATGTCCGACCGGGAGCCCACGCTTATACTGTACGATAGCAAGGTTGACCGGGCAGTCCAGTATCTCATTGAAAGTCTCCCAATACTTGGAGTTGTACGCCTTGAGTGTGTCGCTCGGTTCCATCTTGATACTCAGGAGGTGATCAACTTCCTTAGGAGTTTTGGTGTTAGTCGTGAAACGCGTTACGAAGGCTTCTGCCAGCCGTTGCCACCTTTCAATACTTCCCTCCGGTAGCCTTCCGAACCACTTCAATCCCAATTCGCCCAAACTCGACGGAAAGATAAGGCACATAAGAGCATCATTCCGCCGGTGTCCGGCCATAACCTGTCGGAAATGACTTACATGCATGTACGGATCGGTCTTTCCATCGTAAAGGGTAAACTTTGGCTGGTGGAATCCCGCCGGAAGCGGCGCTGCTTCTATCTCCAGTGAAAAAGGAGTGGCGCTCAACCTGGCCAAATCTGTATCTAGAAGGAGTGGCGCCGCTTGACGCGGTGGAGGCATTCCGACCTCCTCGCTGGCGTGGGCTCCGTAGGATAACCGCTGGAACGCCGGCACCCTCTGAGCTTCCCGCCGGCGAGCCCGTTCCTTTAGAACTGTCCGCAAATCCTCTGTACAGGCGGAATAGGAATACCTCGACGTCGTCCCCGGACGTGAGGGTCTGTAAGTGCTATCTTGCGCGCTGGACTTCTCTGCGTGCAAGTCGGAATCACCATCTCTGTAGCTCCTGGTAATAGAGATTGCCGGAGTGTGCCTCTGACTCTGGCTGGCTGAACGGCGGGAGGGGGCTGAATGGCGGGATGGGGTGCGCTCACTGTGGTCACCCACTCCAGCTACACCCTTCCCTTTGTAACGCCGCTTGAGCTCCTCCATCTCTGCCGCCATTCGCCGGATGACGGCATCTTGGTCCCGCAACTTGTGTTCCAGGCGTTCGGAGTGTGACTCTCTCCGCCGTCGGTGACCGTCTGGACTACGGGAACGGCCATGACTTCTTCCGCGCTTATCCCGCGCGTCTCCCGCCTGTCCTCCGGTGGCTGTCTCCAGGTTCGCCATCGGAAGGATGGACGGGAGTCCTTCTCTCTGCGGGACAAACTCCCGGGTGGTTCCGTCGACGGCGGACAACGGAAACTCCTCGTTGTGCGCCATGAACGACGATCAGATGAACCCAGAAGACAAGGTTTTATCTGCAAGCTTCCCACAGACGGCGCCAATTGTACGGGGGGAAAATATTCCGGCTACCCGCACTTCCTTTCTTCCCAGTTCCTCAGCTGTCCGATCACCTGAAAGCGCAAAAGCGGTGAGCTACCCGGCGGTGTGTGGCCGGAAAACACCTCCGACGCTCAAGTTAGAACCACACACCTGGAAAAATGACTAGAGAGAAGGGAGAGTGTTTGAGTGTAAGTCTCACTTACAAAAATTGTCCATCCCCTTAAGGGGTGGCGCCGAATTGTTTATATACCTCTCTGCGCCTCATATCTACTCCCAATGATCTCTCAACACGTGGCTCTGCTATCCCATCTGTCAGCACATAAACCATGCCTCTGTCAGGTCACACCATGCTGGACATTACCTAATCCCAAATGCCAGCCTTCTCTGCTGGAGCCCGGCAGCCGAGCTGCCCAATCCATAGCCGGGCTGTGCTTCATGCCCAAGCACGCCGCTGGCTAAGCTTGAGGGAACCGGGCTACGCAGCATCCCGGCTGGACCGTGTCCGAGATATCTCGCATTCACCTTTGTCGGCCTTCCTGCCGAACAAACTCATAGCTCGGTCGACTACGCCCTTCCTGGCGCCGGTCATCTGCTTGGCTGGTCGGCCTTCCTGCAAAGCATGTAGCTCGGTTCACACAATCAGTGCCTTAACCGAGCACCTTCTCAACCCAGTACCTGCTCGGCCAAAATCTTGCCCGGCGTAACTCTATCCGGCCAAATCTGTCTGGCACGGTACCAGACCATTATTTTCCTACTCAATACCCAAACGACTATCTGTTGGGGGAGGAGAGATTCTCCTCTTCAGACTTGCACGGATCACGTGGAGACAGAAGACAGAACCCATGCTTCTCTTTTTGACTTGGTAGTCATGCACGCGGAGAAAATATACGCTAAGCAACCATTTCTCTTTCAACATTTGCGTTTGAATTTCGAAAAATAGTGTTTGCATAGTAACTAACTAATTTTTCAAAAGGTGCACAATGAATTACTATTTGTACAGTAACTCTAACGTCAAAATTCAAAAGCCAAATAGTGATGTTATTTGTTGCAAAGTAACTTTTCTATTAAAATATTTGAATACAAAGTAATTTCTCTATTAAAATATTTGAATACATAGTAAAATCTCTTTAAATAACATTTATATTAGATTTGAAAAAATATACCCCTTTTATAATCTTCGTAGCTGTTGTAGAGATTTTGGATACACACTAATGAAGACAATCCACCACCACATGGGTGCATCAAATTTGTCAAATAATGAATAGTAACCAACTGATTTTAATAGTAAAATTTATTGTTTAAACACAATAACTTCCACGAGATTCAAACATGCATAGTAATTTGCACAATAAAAATATATGATGCAACCGAAATATATTTTCATATTTTGTGTCAAATGATTGTAAAATATGTACATTAAAAAAATCACAATTTATCAAATAATATTTTAGACATCATCAAAATTAAACAACATGATTAACAATCTCCCCCTTTTTTATGATGGCAATTTTTTACAATAAAATTAAACTCAATTTGAGTTTGAAGAAGAAGCATCCAGAAAATTCCAAATTGAAGAAGAAGAATTCAATTTGAATTCTAAGAAGAGTAGAAAACCAAGAAAATTGAAGAATGAAGAGCTAGCTTCCTTGAAGCCTCCATGGTCAAAGCTTCACTATGAAGCAATGGAGAAATTGGAATTGTCCAACTCATGTTCATACTTGAGCAGAGTCTATAAATAGAGAGGTTGTAAATTATTTTAGATAGAGTGAGAGAAAATGTAATCTCCAAGTATGGGACATACAAAGCCATCTACAGTCAGGGAGATTGGATTCTAAGTGAGTATGAGAGTTACAAAGAGTTGCTCTTTTTAGAGAGCTAAAAGAAAGACTGACCCTCTGTGACAAAGATGAGAGCTTTTTCAGTGTGAGAGGGGGAGTTCAATGGGAGTTAAGTGAGAGAGAGTCCTTCTCCATTGTAATCTCTTTGTAATTTCCATTATATAGTGAAAATGGTTACTCTCTTATAGACGTAGGCAATGAGGTCAAACCACGTTAAATATTGTGTCTCTTTGTAAATCACACCAAGTGGTTTACACCCCTCTCCTACTCTCAACAAGGGTATTAGAGTTTACCACTAAAAATAATATCAGAGCTTATAAAGGAAATTGCCATAATGAGGGGGTGTGTATGGTTGCTTTTGAATAGTAATATATTATATTATATGTATATGTATTGTAACGTCCCAAATTTTTAGCCCAAATGATAAGGCAACAATCATGGCTCTGTGGACGCGCCCCGGGGGAGGGACTTATGCTGCCACAGTTCGGACTCGTTTTGTCACGGTTCTTCATCTGAACCAAAGAGTCCAAATCCGGCAAATCGTTTTGAGAAAACAGATTTTTTGAAAGAAGTGCCAAGCATGGACTGCTTTGCCAGATACAGAGTCGCCACCTAAATATTTTTTAATGGGGGAATTTAGGAAACCCTGACTCGGTGCCAAAGGCCACGTGTCCGTCATCACCAAAGTTGCCTCGGCTCGAGAACTTGGGTACGATTGGAGAAGGTCAGCTATGAGCACCCCCTCTCGCCCGATCCGAAGATCGGCCTCTACTAATCGTGATATCTTGTTTTGAAAGCATTATGTGTTCTTATTCCGGTTATTAGCCTAGAATTACTATGTTATGCGCACAACAAACAAGTATAGACCAGATTGCCTAAATTGGAACAAAACATTGCATGTCCGTTTGTTTGGAAAATGCTTTAGAATTTGCTACTCGCAAGTAGGCTAAAATACGGATTTCAATGAGTTGTTCCAACTCAAACAATCCAACCTTCACCCACAGGCATTCAGGCAGTTTATATCACATAAGCATCTAGCCACATGGTAAGCATGCTGTCATGTTAACATTCACACTCATGCGAGATGCTAAAGCATAAAATACTCACAATGTACTCCGAGCCAAAACAAGAATGTGTTAGCAATCATGCATGATCCAAGTCCATGTTTAAATGCCTAATGTAACGCATACAGAATGTCACTAGAATAGGCTCGGCTAATCTAAGAATGACATGTGAAAATGCGCAAGTAGCATGTATTCAAGTTAGATTTGAAATACTTATGCAGTTAGCATGATGCGCCGAGCCCGGTGTATGCAATACTGATGAATGATGCACGTATGCATAGCATAAGGATGCTAAAGTAAACATGTCCTAATACTAACCATCAAAGCAGGTAAGTAAAAGGGAGAAAGAAGTTACCCTCGCTCGGAGGGACTGAAAGGAATAATACAATTTAATTAACCTACAAGCTAATTAAATATTACAGACCAATTAAATTAGCTAAGCAAATTAACTAATCTATTTGAGCAATAAACAGCAGCCTCGGGAAGAGGGTCCAATGCATGCGCGCTTGGTTTCGCTCAGAAAGTCACTGCCATGCACAAGATGCCTCTGCTTTGACTGTTCTACTCCTCTGAAGACTTCACAAGTCCTAGGATTGCTTCTCTGAATGTTGTGGAACACCATCGACTGAGGGGATTGGTCACCGGCTATGGAGAATGGTCACCGGCCACAAATGAATCCATCGGCCACTTATAGATGGCCGGTCGGCACTAATGATGGCCGGCCGGCCAAAGCTTCCTGCAGAAACTGGTTTGACAGCAACAGAGGGCAAAACAAAGCATGGCAATGCATTTCAAGCAATGTATTGCACCAACCACACTCCTTATCATATGTATGACTCAAAGGAGGATGGGCCTCGATTCTCGGACCACCAATCGCGCATTTCCATGCATAATGGCCCAAAAGAATCAAGTGTGCATTTCGATTTCAAATGAAATGCAATGCACATAAACAAACCAAGGGGGCTTTCAACCTCTATCATGGCTTGATCAAGAGGGTGAAGCATGCATGCCAATGCAATGCAATCTTAAGCATGTGAGCCTAAGTGTGCAATATGGGCATGCAAGCAAGTAATGCAAAGATGCAACTAACCAAGCATGCAAAGTGTAACAACAACATGCACACATGCAAGGTGCAATATGGACAACATGTTAGATACAAAGCATGCCAAATGCAACAACACAAAAGTATGTAAAGTTGCAACAATGTGTGATGAGCCAAGTATCTACATATATAAGCATGCATGCAAACATGGCTTAAAACTTTAAACATCAAAAAGTAACTCTCAAGCACACTTAAGAGGATGCAAACATGGACAAATGGCATGCACCTTAAGCTTTGAAATTGCATAGAAAAGAGGTGCTAAACAACTAATCAAAGCAAGCAAAGCATGTAATTGGTCCAAGGACCTAAAGCATGATCATATGACACATGAAGCAAATGACCAAAATAGATCAAAACAGTCCTAAATCATGTTAGGGGCAAGTCCTAAAAACCACCTAGATGGCATCTAAATGATCTACACATGGAGGCATGCACAAATGCTTAAACATGGAGCATACAACACAACCTCTTAAAGCATCAAAGGAGCATTAAATGCAAGCATGCAAGCATATTATAAGGACTGAAATAACATGGTAAGTGGTTCCAAACCACTGAAACACTGCAAGTAATGCATGCTACACACTCACACACCCAAGGCTAACAAGCCAAAATGCAAGGTGCCTATACTAAGCATGTGATGGTCGACCCAAAACAACCAAAAACAAAGCTTAAGCATGCTAAAACAAACACAAAAGCTTCACAAAGCTTGGCCAAAATCATGCTAGAACAAGGATCAAAACCTAAAGCATGTTAAGACCTAACATGGCATTACAAGGCATGTATGCTAAGCAAGCACGGTGTACCAAAACCAATTGAAAACAGAGCTATATTATGACATAATAAGCACAAAAATCAGTTAAGGCATGGCCAACATGAACTTAAACAATATGCTCTCTCAAGAGGCTAAAATGGCCCTTTTCAAGGACAAACAAGGAGAGGGGGTGGCCCTCTCCTTCTTAGGACCTCAAGGCACCATCCTCACCACTGAAATCCCTCAAGATTTCTGTGGTGAGGAGGCCCAAACACAATGGTCCGCAGAGCTCACCAAAATGGCACAAAATGAAGGACAAAACAAGCCTTAAGAGGGGTCAAACAACCCCAAAGCTTAGAACACTCTTAAACAACTATTTAGAGGGCTCAAAAATAGAACTTTTATTGTGTTATATGCTAAGCTCAAAGAACAGATGCAAGATAGTCAAAAAAAACTTTGCAAAAATGGGGGTATTTAAAGGAGTAAGTGCTCACACCTTGTAGACCCTCTTCAAGAATGGAAGACTAGCAGCTTCTTTGGCTCAAACCAGCTCCAAAACTTCAAAAACAACCCTCAAGGGCCCTCAGCTCCAAGAGGATAGTGTAATAGTGGGTGTTTGTGTGCAATCCTAAGGCTAAACACACACAAATACAAGAGAGAGAGAGAGATATAGATATAGGATAGATACACAAACCAAACCCTAAAACCAGAGCTCTCTAAGAAGTGTTGTCTAACCCTAAAAGAGGAGAGGAGACCTCCTCTTATAGAGCTTTCAATCTTGCAAGCTTACAAGACAAGCTAGCTAAGAGGGAGTATCCCTCCAAGTGCATGCCAGCTGCATGAAAAATATCTGTAAAAGTAGATGCACAGTAGTCGGCCGGCCAAAAGTGCAATTGACCAAAAAAAGATAGCCCGGCCGGCCATCTATAGTGCCGGCTGGCCAAACATTTGGCCGGTGCAACAAAACACAGCCGGTGGCCTCAAGCCATGGTCGGTGAAGTGTGGGGATGGCCCACAAGCCATTCCCTACCCCCTCCAAGGCAAAACACAAGTGTTTGGTGCAAAACTAGACACAAAATAGTCGAGTCGAGAGATCCTGAGGCAAGGCGCGCGTGACCGAGACCTCCGGGAACTCAAGACGAACACAAACATGGATGATCACCGAGTGTTCGAACGGTGACGTCCAAGTCTTGAGGACGGTCAAAAATGGGGTGTCTACAGGCTCTTTCAAGGAAAATTGAATATAAATCTCCAAACTTACATTACATGATACAATAGTTCTTCATGCAGCAATACATTAATCCAACAACAAGTAAATAAAACAAATAAATACCCCCAAGGGTTTACAAGTTTCCAAGGCTTAAGCCTGGTCACACAAAACGGTTATTCAAACCCACACAAACATAGCCCTTGGCTTACACACAGAGTCACAACAAAATGAGAGCATTGTACTCTCCACACACATACTTCTACGCCCCTAGTTAGGTGGGATCACCACATTTTTTCCTATACAAAAATCCCGTAGGGTGAGCATAAAGCCCAGTAGGAAATTTTTAACAAAGCATATACATTTTTATACAAGTCTCAAGAGATGAAATGCACATGCCATGCTATGCCCTTTTTGAAGATAAATCACATTTTCATCTTTTGAAAACCATCATGCTCAATGATATCATGCAATTTCAATTGTTCAAAACTTAGCAACTTATTTCAAGGGCAGTAAATACGACTCTAGTAATCCTTAGGTCGGTGTCTGCAAGTAGACTATACAAGTACTACCAAATTGTCATTTTTACAGGTATTAACCGGAAAGCTCGATACCTATCCGCGCGGTTTTCAGTCTTTCACCACGGACTCTCAGGCCAACTTATTCAATATCATCTACACAACCTATCAAGACTTGTCAACGTATTTACCCAAAACCATTCCATAAAAACTTGTTTCTCAATATTCTTTTTTCAATGCAAATTTTCAAATCAATTTTCAAAGTTTAATGTAATCAAATGAGTTGATATGCCAATTTCACAAGATGAATATAAATACTTTTATTCCAATTCATCATCCAAGGAATAACACAATTCTCTCTTCTCAAATATCCTCGACAATTAGTTATTTCAAGACTATTTCAACGTTTTGAACAATAATTTCTAAAATGAATAACAATCCTCATATTTCCTGAAATTCATCATTTATATAAATATAAATAAGAAATTTTCCAAACATCCATTTATTTGACATACAAAATAAATATAACAATATCATTCGTGGATTTTTAGTCTCCTTAAAAAAAAAATCCCCAAATTCTAGGTTTTCTCATCAAAACTACACAACTCAAATCTTTTGAAAGAAAAACTTTCCAAAATCATTTTTTCTTCAATCAACAAGGATCAAAACCCATAAAATCATTTTAAAAGAATAAGAGACAAACCCACTTTCAAAATCGCTCAACTTCTTTGTAACGCCCCTCAAAATAACAACATTAAACCCATCAATATAAGCATGCATTGATATACACAAGACCACATTCTACTATTCATCAGAGTTTCATTACAAAAGTATTACATGTTGAACAACAAAAGCAAATGCCCTAAGGGCTTACAGCTTTCCAAGTTAACACTTGGTTACAAAAAGGAGTGCTAACTCATTTACACATTTAGCTCTTGGCTTGAATATACACGTAATACATCAAAAGAACATAGACACAAAAAGTCTGTCCGCCTCTAGCCTCCCAAGCTATGTCCTTGGAGGTGGCATGCTACCTGTACCCTGAAAATGATGTTCCCATATAGGGTGAGCCACAGCCCAGTAGAAATACACTAAACCAGTTATGAATAATAACTAAAAGATTAGCAGTTGATAGGTGGCCAACACTTTACACTTTTATTCTCCATTTCCTTACAAATTCTCAATTCATAACCATGGCTCAGAACCTGGCCAACAACTCATGTGGGACAGTAACTCATGTCCAACAATTTCCCATTTTACAAAAGACATGCATACTAGCTATATCAATACTTCCAAAGACATGCATAAGAGCAATATCACACTTCCAAAGACAAGCATATGAGCTGTGTCAACACATCACTAGATAAGAATATGAGCTATATCTTTGGAGTCCATCCCCTATCTTCTCCCAAATAACATCCGGTTTAGAGGTCCATCCCCTATCATCCCCCTAAACCGTGGAGTACATCCCCTATCTCCTCCAACACAACACACAATGCATATAAACAAATTATTATATCACATCAATCAATACATAAATTTAATGTATTCCTTCACCCGTCACAACTCAATGACACATTTCAATGATCAGTTTTAGTTTGCCTAATCATCATGCATTGTCTACAACAATCAAGACTATCCTCCACCGATAGCCCAAAGCAGTTATTTCTATACAGAAAAATAAATGCAACAAATGGATATAAAATCAACATTTCAATTCGGTGAGTGATAAGTAATTCAACTACACCCTTTAATCCCATACACTTCCAATCTCAACATTCCCACTTCAATTCCTCATTTCTTACAATTAATTATCCCAATTAATTAATCAATGTAATTAGGGCATTTTTCCATAATTAACATTACAATCCTTAGGTTCCATTTTCTATCACTATTTCAACATTAATCCCATGTTTCTACACCAAACATGCCTCTAGGTTCATTATAAATAAAACCCCAACTTTTGTAAAATTACACAAAGGCCCCAAAGTTTTCTCAAAATTACACAAACACCTTCTAACACATTAAAACGCTAAAATTTAAAGACAAAATCCATAAAGAGGAGTAGGATATCCCCTACCTCAAATTCGGAGCTCAAAGGGAGAAGATGACGAAACTCAAAGTGCTCCAAAACTCAATACGTTCGGATCAAAACGTAGCCCTCGACGATCAACACAACTTTTGTAAAGGCCAAAAGCGAGCAAACAACTCCCTACTAGATCAAATCTAAGAGAGAAGTTAAGATTTTAGAGAGAGAGGCTCTCAATTTGTGTTTGGGAAAGTAAGAGAGAGGAAGAACAAGAAAAAGTGATTCAAAAAGTGATTTCTCGGATTGATATAACAGTCTCCCCGCTCGAGCGTGGAAACCCCCGCTCGAGCGCCACTCACAGACTCCCGCTCGAGCGGCCAAACTCCCGCTCGAGCGGCGGATGCACACTCCCAGAAGTTTCTGCAGACAGGCACCCGCTCGAGCGCCCAACTCCCTGCTCGAGCGTCACTCACAACCTCCCCGCTCGAGCGTGCCAATCCCCCCGCTCGAGCGTCCAACACTACACAGGAAATACTGGATGGGTGTATTCCCCGCTCGAGCGCCAAAACCCCCGCTCGAGCGGACAAGCAACAACAAGGTCCCCGCTCGAGCGTCGAAAGCCCCGCTCGAGCGGACAGGCCCAAAATCTGGGCAACTAGTTTTGGTTCCTAAGCTCAACCAACTTGTAACAAACCTGCCCAACACATCCTATAACTCAAATACAAAGCATGAGAGGATGTAAACAAGGTTATAATCAACTACCAACATCCACGGACATAAGTCCGGATCACTGTACAACAAGGGTAAACCCGGATCGCTATATTCTTGAATCAACAATCAATTTTCAAAGCTATCGAAAGATGATTTTGAAAATCATATAGATCTTGCAAATATATATATATATATAACTCTAAGAAAATCCCTACCTCAAGTTTTGAAGAAGAAATGAGATGAAACCCCCCAAAATCAACGGTGTCGAAACTCGATCTTCACCGCACACAACGAAGCCCTCGAAAAGTTAAACCAACTTTGATGAAGAACTTATGGCAGAACTCTAATGGATCTTGAGAAATCAAGGTTTTGATCCAATTTGGCGTAGGGAAATGTAGAGAGAAGAGAGAGAAAAGGGTTTTTAGAGAGAGAGAGATATATACAAAAGTGATCTGAAATACGAACTGATATAATGTGGTCCGCTCGAGCGTGGAAAGCCCCGCTCAAGCGTCAGATACACTTTCCCAGTACTTTTGCAGATAGGTCAAACTTTTAGAACCAAACATTCTCCGCTCGAGCGCATAAATGGCTGCTCGAGCGGACAAGTAACTTCTAATGCATTTTGCATTTTTGCTTCGGGGGCGCTACCCCTCAACCCCGCCAGGGCACTGCCCTAGGGACCCCGCCAAGGGGCACTTTCCTTGGACCCCCGCGAGCTGACCGGGCAGCTCGATCCCCCGACATACTCAGTGAAGTGGTAAAACTGGGTTCGCTACATGTACATATAATATAATTTATAAACTACTTTTCATGTGAAACCTACTACATACATAGAATATCTATCATGCATATATTTTCAAATGCAAATCAAACTCAATTAAGATTTAATCTGGTGCAGTACACATGATAAAATTTATTTTCATATTTTGTGCCAAAAGATTGTAAAAGAAGGTATATCAAAAAAATTATAATAATTTTAAAGTATTTTAGACATTGTCAAAATCTAATAACATGGTTAACAGTCTTCCCCCTTTTCTGATGATGGCAATACATGTATGAATTTGACACAAAATATTTAACAATCATAATACAGGCAATTTTTCATATGGATAAATGCACCATGAAAATATTCAATAATTATAATGTACGCATTTATTTGAATGATATTTTGTCTCCTTTGTAATAGATTCTTTTGTCAAAAATTCATATATAAATCATATTTCTTCTCCCTATTTGACATCATCAAAATAAAAGATTGATATACAAGTTTTTATAGATAATGAAAATTTTTAGTGCCCAAAACGAAAATCATATAGACTCAAAAGAGCAAATAATATGATTTGACAAAAGAAAAATTAATAAATTGTTATTTTGCCCCCGTGATCAATGTTGAGATTCGCAAGGGAAAAAATCGTGCTGCGGCTCCTAGGATCTTGACAAATAAGAGATTTGAGAAAATATGCATCGATTATTGTAGTTGTAGTGTGTATAAAAAGTGACATAGATGACGCGTAAAGATATGAATTCTTCAAGTGTGCTTAGCAAAAAGATTTGATTACAATCTATGTCATCATGTCATTTCTTACCTTAGCCATCAATGGTTCTGACTTGAATGAGGTGCCTGAGATTTAGGCAAATGAAAGGTTATCTATAATGCATTCGCACATTATTCCAGTAATTGAGAGTCCTAATGTATTTGGTAATCGTGATGATACCGAGGCTATTAATAACACTATGGCTCTTAGGGTGTGTTTGATTGGGGGGATAAGGGGGGGGGAGGACTATCCACTATTTGGACTCCATGTCCGGCCTCCCTCTTTATCCGTAGTTTGATTTTTTTTTAGTTCGCCGGACTCCATGTCTGGCCGGACTCCATGTCCCCCATATGGAGGACTATCCTGTCCTTGGGGGGGGGGGTGGGATTGTTTTGGGGGGACTAATCACTGTTTGGATTAGATGCGAAAATGACAATTTTGACCCTCTACTATTTAATTATGTATTATATTTAATAAAATTTAATAAAATTTAAATGTCTCAATCTAAAAATAAAATAATTTTATTTAACTTTTTATTAATGTTTTATTTATTTAATTTTTTAAAATAATTTTTTATAGATATTTTATTGATGTTTTATTTTAAAATTTTGTTTATGTTTTATTTAATTTCATTATTTAAATTTAATAGATGTTTTAATAGATGTTTTATTTAAACAATTAAATGTTTAATTTCAACAATAAATAATTTCATTTATTTAAATTATGTTTTATTTAAACATTTAAACATCTGTACATCAACATGTTTATTAAATTATTTCAACATCTGTACATCAACATGTATATTTATTTAACATCTATTAAATTATGTTTTAATACATCAACATTTGATTACATCAACATTTGTTAATTGTTAATTACATCAACATTTGTTAATTGTTTAAACATAATCTGTACATCAAAATAATTTCAATGTTAATTGTTTAAATAAAAATTTAAACATTTAACCATTAGTATGTTTAATGTTTACTAAAAAAATTTATTTGTTTAAATAAAAATAATCTGTACCAGTCAAATTTTTTTTATCAATATTAGTATGTTTAAATATCTTTAAACAAAATTTAACCATTAGTATGTTTAATGTTTACTAAAAATAATTAAAATATTAAAGATATGTTTAATATTGCTATTACTTAGTAAATAATTGAAAAAGGGTAAAATAGTCTTTTGTTCATTTATCCTATCCAGTCCGTCCAACCAAACGTTGGATTCACTGAAGATAGTCCTATCCAGACATCTAATCCCATGAAAAAACAAACACAGGATACATATCCAATCCAACCAAATAGTCCGGGGGATTCACAGTCCCAGGACTCAAGTCCGATGGATTCTAATCCCCCATTTTCCAGTCCGTCCAATCAAACACACCCTTAAGGGTGGTTTGGGATGATCTAAATAAGTGCACTTTTTGACTTTTTGTGAAATATGTACACAGACGATGACTGCGGTTTCCAATGTTTGACGACTACAAGCAAAAATCCAAGAGAATCAATGATTAAAAGAAGAGGTGATCTATTTAAACAACAACTTGCTAAAACTTGTTAGGTGAAGAGAAATCTAGATAGTAAAAATTCTTAATTGGAAAATGCGATACAATATTATACAACCGTTATAATGTCAAGACTCACAGAAGTCGAAAATAGAGAGATTCGTGAAAAGCTATTAAGAAAAGTTAAATGCAAAAAAACTGTATGTAATGCCCTCAAAATAATAACATTAATCCCAACAATATAAACATGCTATGATATATAAAAGGTCCACATCTTTCCATTCACCAGAGTTTTATTACAAAAAGTATCACATGTTAACAACAAAAGCAAATGCCCTAAGGGCTTACAGCTTTCCAAGTCAACACTTGGTTACACAAAAGTAGAGTGCTAACTCGTTTACACATAAAGCCCTTGGCTTGAATTTACATGTAATACAACAAAAGGAAAGACAACCAAAAAGCCTGTCCGCCACTAGCCTCCCAACTAAGTCCTTGGGGGTGGCATGCTACCTGTACCTGAAAATGATGTTCCCATATAGGGTGAGCCACAGCCCAGTAGAAATATACTAAACCAATTATGAACAATGACTAAAAGATTAACAGTTGATAGATGGTCAACACTTTTACATCCATTCATAACATAATACAATTCCAAGACACTTAAGTCTATATTTCCTTTCGTTTCCATTTTCATTCCTTTTACTTGCCATTTCATAACCTTGGCTCAGAACCTGGCCAAACATCACACATGAGACATATACTCATGCCAACACTTTTCACTTCATCAAAGATAAACATCACAGTTATATCAATACTTCCAAAGACAAGCATATACGCTCTGTCAATACACTTCCAGATAAGCATACAAGCTCTATCTACGGAGTTCATCCCCTATCTCCTCCCAACAACATCCGGTTTAGAGGTCCATCCCCTATTTTCCCCTAAACCGTGGAGTGCATCTCCTATCTTCTCCAACACAACACAATGCATATAAACAACAATTATACGCATCACAAATCAATACAATTAATTATCCAAATTAATCAATCAATGTAATTAGGGCATTCTCCATAATTAACATCACAACCCTTAGGTTCCAATTTCCTTAATGTTTCAACATTAATTCCATGTTTCTATACCAAACATGCTTCTAGGTTTATCATAGATGAAAACCCCCAACTTTTGTAAAATCACACAATGGCCCAAAGTTTCCCAAAATTTCACAACAACTTCCAACATATCAAAATGCTAAAATTTAAAGACAAAACTCATAAAGAGGAGTAGGATATCCCTACCTCAAAAGATGGGTTCCAAAGGAGAAGGACTCAAAACCAAAATGCTCCAAACACCAAACTATTCGGATCAAAAAGACGCCCTCGACGATCAACACCCCTTTTTGTGAAGACCAAAGGTGAACAAAACACCCCTAGCTAGATCAATACTTAGAGAGAAGTTAAGGTTTTTGAGTGAGAAGCTCTGAAAATGGCGTTTTTGGTAAAGTAGGAAAGAGAAGATAAGTCAAAAGTGATTTAAAATGCCCAGTCCCACTCAGTTATACGACAGGTCCGCTCGAGCGTAAGGCCACTCCGCTCGAGCGTAAAGACACATAAAACATGGTCCGCTCGAGCGCAACATTGTCCCGCCTCGAGCTCCAAGACACAGATACAAAGTTCGTCCGCTCGAAGCGTAGATTCCAGCCCGCTCGAGCGCAGGTCTCCCCCCTCCCAGAACTCTCACCAAAAACACACTGTCCGCTCGAGCGCAACATCCCCGCTCGAGCGCAACCAGCTCAGAGCGCACCAAACCCGCTCGAGCGTAGAAACCACACTTGCAGAAGTTTTGCAGGTGCACGAAATACTGGATGGGTGCATTCTCCGCTCGAGCGCCAAAATCACCGCTCGAGCGTAGACGAGCAACAACAACCTCTCCGCTCGAGCGTAAACATCTCCGCTCGAGCAGACCAGCCAAAACCTGGGCAACTAGACTTGGTTCCTAAGCTCAACCAACCTGTAACAAACCTGCCCAAACACATCCTATAACTCAAATACAAAGCAAGAAAGGATTAAACAAGACAATACTCAACTATCCACATCCACGGACACATGTCCGGATCGCTATACAACAAGGGGTAAACCCGGGACCGCTATACTGTAAAACCTTCTCAGAACTCACATGTAATTTAGAAATATTTTCTCCTTCTATAATAAAAATACCAGCATTTATTTATTTATGCATATATAAAAACTCCCCCTAAAAGTGTGCTTCCTCGAATGTTTCAAGCCCAAAATATCAGAGACGTTCCTCTTCAGATCACTTTCATGCCAGACGCTCCTCTTCTTTTTTTTCTAACTTTATGACGCACCAGGAAGACAAGTTCATGATTGTTGCTCAGCAAGCTTTTTCTTTTTTCAATTTTGCAGCTTGTCCATATGAATTAAACAAACCTACCACCACACGGGTTTTTTATTAAAATATATAAACTAATATTATATTATACATATAATATAATTTATGAATAAATAGGACAGTATGAAACTTTCTCCCGATGTATTCAAACTTTTGAATAGTAGTATAATATAATTTATAAACTATTTGTCATGTGAAACTTGCAATGTGCATATGACATCTATCATGCATATATTTTTAAATGCACATCAAATTCAATTAAGATAATCTGGCGCAATATACATGATAAAATTTATTTTTATATTTTTTGTCAAAAGATTGTAAAAAAGGTATACAACAAAATCATAATAACCTTAAAGTATTTTAGACATTATCAAAATTAAACAATATAATTAACAATCTCTCCCTTTCTGATGATAGCAATACATACATGATTTGACACAAAATATATAACAATCATAATATAGGAAATTTTTCACATGAATAAATGCACCATGAAAATATTCAACAATGATAATATAAGTATTTATTTGAATGATATTTTCTCTCATTTGTAATAGATTCTTTGTCAAAAATTCATATATAAATCATATTTCTTTAGATTTATATATGAATCTTTGTCAAAGAATTTGTTAATAAAAGGGGAGAAATATAATGAAAATAAATGCATGTACTATGATGTTGAATATTTTTTTTTTGCAATTATTCATGTGAAATTTTGTGTCAAATTCATGTATATATTGCCATCATAAAAAGGGAAAAATTGTTAATCATGTGGTTTAATTTTGATGATATTTAAAATATTATTGGACAAATTGTGATTTT
Source organism: Camellia granthamiana (assembly GCA_036172215.1). NCBI lineage: Eukaryota > Viridiplantae > Streptophyta > Magnoliopsida > Ericales > Theaceae > Camellia > Camellia granthamiana. Next base: position 30,991,067 of record CM069908.1, on the reverse strand, counting down.
TTTAATATACATATTTTACAATCATTTGACACAAAATATGAAAATAGATTTCGGATGCATCATATATTTTTACTGTGCAAATTACTGTGCATGTTGTGGAAGTTACTGTGCTTAAATAGTAAATTTTACTATTTACGTTTTGATGATATCAGTTGGTTACTATTCATTGTTTGATAATTTGATACTCCTACGTGGTGGTGAGTTGTCTTCATTAGAGTGTATCCAAAATCTCTACAACAAGTACAAAGATTATAAAAGGAGTATATATGTTGTGATCTGAAATAAATGTTATTTAAAGAGATTTTACTGTGTATTCAAATATTTTAATAGAAAAATTATTACGCAAATAGTAACGTCACTATTTGGCTTTTGAATTTTAACGTTAGAATTAATATGCAAATAGTAATTCACTGTGCATCTTTTGGAAAATAAGTGCAAATACTATTCATCGAAAACAACCGATGATATATAATTCAAACGTCGCCTACCACTTCTGAAGAAGAAAAAGCTGAAGCAATGTGCAGTGTTCAACCATCTCCTCATGAACTGTGAGGAGCGTCTCCCCTCTTCCAACGGATAGATTTTTTGCTATATATAGAGTATTTTACTTAGAGAAAATGATATGAAGTAAAGAAGAGAAAAATATGTGATATTGAAATATTCTCAAATATTGTATTGTGCTTCGTTGAGTTGTATTTTTAGTGGAAAAATTTGTTGAAAATTTGAACAAAAATTGTAAAAGGGTTTTCACACCCTTCTTATTATTCTTGTAAAAGAGAAAGTTTTGGGGACAAAATCACTTAGATGAGACTAGGCCAAAACTAGTCGGGTTATTTTTGTGAGTGGTTTTTGAGATAAAATCACTTGATTATGTGTATCTAGGCACCAGAGTCAAAACTAGTCTGAGTGATTGGGTTTGATTACTTGTTGTAAAAGTTCACTAGCACCCGTGAAGCTAGTAGTATAATTACTATTTGAAAAATAGTGGAGAAATTCCCGAGAATGATACTTGGAGAGTTGACGTAGACCCGGCTTGCTGAACCACTATAAATCGCCGAGTTTGCTTTCTTTTCCCTTTACTTATTTTATTTCATTACTCTATTTTATATTGTTGCGCAAATTTATTTGTTTATATATTGGGTTAATATTTTTAATTTAGCAATTTATTTAGAAACTCAATTCACTCCTTTTTGAGTTGCCTACCTGAGACATCAATTATATTTTTTACTAGATTAACTCAAATAATAGACAAAAAATATATTAAGTTCAATTAAAAGCAAAAACAAAACTTGTATTAAATTTAAAATCATATTTTATATATTTTTTAATAAATTACATATAATTATATAAGAGATTTAAAAATATCATTATATTATTTAGTAAAAATAATATTAAAATATATAATTAAATTTTTATTATATAAACTAGCCTATCACCCGTGCTATGCACGGGATAATTATAGATATTTATATTTGTTTTAGATATTTTTTAATATATAAATTATGTTTTTTAAGATTTTTTTCTTATCACTAACCATAGTGTATGGGGGAAGTTGAAAAGGGTACTGCAATAACTATACACAAATTGTATCTATAATTATTTGTATGAGGGGATTTTAAATGCTGATCAGGAGATTTTGACCAAATCAATAATTGCAGGCATGTGAAAAGATATGTGGATTGAAAAAAGTTAATAAATACTGATCAGAGAATTTTGACCAAATCAATAAATGCTGAGTTTTTTTTTTTAAATAAAAAATTTTAAAAATTCAAATTGGGATATTGAAGCTCCCATAGGCCTTGGGGTTAAAAAATCCATTTTTGCTTAATATATAGTATAGATATAGATAGATATATCTTTTTATTTTTATTTTTATTTTTGTGTGGTTTCTATTCGAGTATTTTTTTTTTCAATTTATTTAAGATGGAGTTGTGGGTATTTTTTTTTTTTTAAATTTAATTTATCTGTGGTTTCCATTTATTTTTAATTATTATTATTTAGATAAGTTATGATGTGAGTTAGATATGTGATAGACATGTGAGTTTTATTGATTTAAAGTTTATTTAGATAAACTTTAAAGATTTTTTTTTTAGTTTTTAGTTTTTTTTGTTATATTATAATATAATATATAAAATATAGATAGATATCTACAACTTTAATAAAAAATATTATCTGATTTTTTGGGGAAGAGAAAATTTGTGAGAGAGATTACGAGGGAGAGATTATGAAATATTTTTGTTATTAAATAAATAAATCAGTCAATAGCTTTTTTTAATCTATTTTGTAAATTAAAAATCAATAATTTTGAAAAATTGATTAATTTGTCCCATTAAGTGATTTAAAATTTTGATAGATATATATAAAAAAATACATAATTATATTATTAAATCATAATTCAAATTTAGATGTTATATCTTTTTTAGATCTATAGCTAAATTCTTATCTTTTTTATTTTTTATTTTTGTGTGTAACCATAATGTATAGGAGAAATTGAAAAGGGTATTGCAATAATTATGAGAGAAATCAAAAGGGATTGTGAGTTGGGAGAAGTTAATAAATGCTGAGGTTAGGTTGGGAGAAATCAATAAATGCTGAGTTATTTTTTTTTTAAAATCAAAAAATTAGAAAATTAGGATTAGGAGATTGGATCTTCCACAGGAATTATTATTATTTAGGTAAGTTATGACTAGCATATCATCCGTGCTATGCACGGATTATATTTACAATTATCTATATATGTAAATTGTGATTTTTAAATGTCTTTTTTTTTTTTTTTTTTAAATGCCTTTTTTTTTTCCTTTTTTATATTATATTAAAGTTTAATATTTTGATAATAATCATATTTGTTAGACTTTTCAAGGAATTAAATGTCTTTTTTTTATTATATTATATTAAAGTTTAATATTTTGATAATAATCATATGTGTTGGAGTTTTCAAGAAATTTTTTGTATGCTTGTTCTTAATACATTAAAGTGTTATTATGAGGGATAATAATCATATGTGTTGGGACTTTTCAAGGAATTCATGTGTTGAATTTCAAAGAATTTTTTTTATGCTTATTCTTAATGCATTAAAGTGTTATTATGAGGGTAAGACTTGGGAGTTGGGAGAAGTTAATAAATGCTAAAGTTTTTTTTTTTTAAAATCAAAAAATCAGAAAATTTAGATTAGGAGATTGGAGCTCCCACAAGGCTTGGGGTTAAAAACCCCATTTTGCTTAATATATAGTATAGATTATTGGTATCAATTTCATATTATATTAATTTAATATTAATTCCACCAATTTAATATTCATATTATCGAGGTATGTATTTCATGTGAGGAAATGATCCATCCTAACTTGTATTTCAAATCGTCTTATTGTCACAAATTCCCACTCTTACAGACGAACACACCTCCTTTTACAAGCTCTTCTTTCCTTTCCTTTGAGAAATTCACAGAAAAGAAATCAGCCTCAATGCAATACCTAAAATAATTCAGAGAGAGAAGGAAGCGCGCGAGGAACGTACACTGAGAGAGAGAGAGAGAGAGAATGGGCGAGTGAACACCTTGTAACTGTAAGTGACCTAACTTTCCTCTTTCAATTTTATGGAGTAGCGATTGATTTTGCTTTAATTTGTATTAAATATTTTGATTTTTCATTATTATTTTAATTTAATTACAATTTATTTAATTAATCTGTTTTTTGAACATGGAATGATTTGGGGAAATCACGATTGTTGACATGGCTGTTTTGTTGACTAAATCATGATTTTAACAGATTTTTTTTAAAAATATTATATTTAATTGAAATCTGTAATCACAATTATTTGTTAAAGTTGTAAATAAATAGAATGATTTGAAATTGCCCTATGTGATAATCAGCTGGTTGATCTAAGAGGTTGCATACATAGATTGATATAATGTTGGGCTAAAAATTAAAATCAACTGCATTGTAGTAGATGCAGATGATTTTTGAACTTTTTTTAAAAGAAAATTTATGATACAGTAGTATGTTAGTAAGTTAGTTTATATAGGCCTCCGTGATTCCATTGACCACTCGATTGACTCAAAACTCACCTCACTTGTACCGCCCGATCAGATAAAAACCTTACTAGGTAATGAAAAGCAATCCAATAGTCGTAAACTTGTAAGACATGAAGTTAAATGACAAGTATTGAGGAAAAACAAATCAAATAAAAATTTATAAACATAATACAAGAGAGGTTGGACCGACTATTAATACAATTATGGATTAATTACATTTTACCCCTTAAACTATTACTCAGTATCATTTGACATCCTCGACCTAAAATCGTCACATGATCAATAAGACACTGTAATATTCCTAAAATAGCCTCTTCCTCTATGTTTCTACCTTTTTTCTCTTCCTCTACTAGTATTATTTTTTGTGGAATGTGAGAATTTTATAAAGCACAAAACCCAATCGGCAACAATAAGCTAGGCCATACCCCAAGCTAACAAATACAACAAAAGGAAGTATATCCGTGAAGGATTCTCGGGGAGAAATCCCAAGCACAAATAATAGTCTGAGAGGTACGGTTATTCTCAATCTTATTCCAAGAAGCAACTCTCCATCTAGTGTCCTCTACTAGGTTTCTTAGAAGATCTATCACACGCTTTGCTTTGGTCTGGAACAATCCGGAATTTCTCTCTTGCAATATATAATAGACTACAGTACAAAGGGAAAGCTTGAACAACTTGTGTTGAAAATTCTTGCCCTTCCTATTCTGCACTACCCAGGAAACTAGCTGATGCATATCCATGTTCTGAATTGACACTCTGTTAAAACTTAAAACATCCCTCCAAAGGCTGCTTGCATATCTACATTGGAAAAATAGATGTTCATGATTTTCATTATCAGAATCGCAAAGCAAACTAGTCATATTTTGAGTAAGTCCCCATTTTCTAACTCTGTCAAGGGTGGAGAGTCTACCAAGAATGGCCAACCAGCAAATGAAAGACCATTTGGAAACATTTAAGGGAAACTATACAATCTTATACCATACCAGTTTACCACCTGATGATGTGATCTAACAACATGCCAAGCTGATCTTATAGAGAAAATACCATAAGAGTTAGGTGTCCATCTTAGATGATCCTCTTTGCTGCAGTCAGGTATCACGTTAGTAGGAGTTTGATTAACCATTAAGCATTCTAGGCCAATTCCAACCTTCATTGTTGATCATGCTACTCACTTTTGCATGCATATCTCACTCCATTTCCCCTATAAAATCCATAATCATGTTGGTGTGATTGAGCCTTCATGGAGGATTTGCCTTCTGCAAGAACCTTGTTTTCAAGACTTAGTAATGAACAACTCAATGGTAAAATGTGACCTTGAGGGTAATTGGGCTCGTTATTATTGACAGATAAAGAGCTGCCCAAGGTCACTAAATTCATCACTACAGATTAGGTGTCTGATTGGTTGATATTAGAGTGGATATATATAACTACAGAAAAATGCCAAATGCTGCCATTTGGCTTCTGCAAATCATAAGTTCGGAGTGTAGGAGTGTCTCATTACTTTTTGAAGACAATACAATATTTGATTTTCACATCAGTAATGTTTTTAAGTTGGTTAGGATGTCATTGGTGTAGATGGGAGGTCTTAGCTGCTACGTATGAGTATATTTTTTCTTCGAGTATAGTTGGTGCTAGAGATGCGGTGAGGTGAGATGGTGGCCAAGGTAGGTAGGTGGTGTTTAAGTGAAAGGAAAGAAACAATGAGGTTATATTAGTTGAAGTCTGTAAAGTGTAATTAACCCTACAATTATTAAGATTATGAAGTTAGCAAAACACACACACACACACACACACACTCAACATAGTACAAAATTTGCAATGAAAAGATATGTGATTGCTAAGAAAACAAACCCAAAAACAATATCAATACATTATTTTATTTTATTTTTGGAAAAATAGCACAAAATGTAGTGTTGACGTGGTTATGTGAAAAATGTTTGAGTGTTTATAACATTACTGAAAAAACCCATTTAATCTAGCTTATTTTTTTAAATGACATCCATTTTAGAATATTGCCATCCCCAAGCAGGGGACACCAGCTGTGTTACATGGGCTCACCGGTTTAGGGCAGAGTACCGGTGTTGACACACGACACAACACGACACGACACGGGTGCGGGTGTGAGATATGTGTCAGATTCGGCATGGTTTTCTCAGACACGGCTGCCATGAGAGGAGAAAGAAGGGTTGTTGAGAGAGAGAGAGAGAGAGAGAGAGAGAGAGGGAGGGCTGAAACTCACCTTTGCGAATCAAGTCGAATCGCGAAGCAAGATCGAAGTGCGAACCCTAGTCGCGAACTAGACCGAATCGAAGGAGATCTGAAGTGTGAACCCTGGTCGCGAACTCTCTGTCTCTTCTATCTTCTTCTCTTCTCCTCTCTCTCTCTCTCTCTCTTCTCTTCTTTGACTGTCTTCTTTTCCTTTCCTTCCGTTCTCTTTCTCTGGTTTCTATTTAGTATAAATGATATTAATATAATAATATATAACAGTGTTCATATTATATGATATTCACTCAAAAAAATATTATATATTATAATATATTATAAATATTATAATTTTTTTTAGGTGGATAAAAAAAGAAAAAAATTATAATATTTATGTCTAAAATTATAATTTATAATTTAAAATATTATAATTTTTACGTCTAAAATAAAAATAATTTATTTTATCATATAAAATGTAATTTATTTTATGTTTAAAATATTTTTTATTTATTATTTTTTTAACAAAATTTGTTATTCCTTAACTTTTTTAACTCATCGTTATATAATAAATATATTTTAAAAATAACTATTTAACGTATCCCCGTACCCATATCCAAATTTGGATCCATATCCACGTATCCTCAATTTTTAATTTTGAAGTGTCCGACCCTTAGATACGTACCCGCACCCGACACCCGCACCCGAGTCCGTGTAACATACGACACCAGTCACACCACCCAAACCTATTCTTAATCCATTTGTATGACCAAATTGTGTGGCTTGTAGTTTCTGGGATATGAAGCCCTACCTAGCTCAGGCCCAATCCCAACTAACTCTTATTTGGATTTGAGTTATTTTCTGTTTTGTCTAGTTGGTTGCTGGTGCAATGGAGTGACTGTTTGGTATTGATTTTGGCAATTAGAATTGATTTTATCTAGAAAATTCTAGCACACATGCCTTCTATTCATTTCATTCAATACAAGTATAGAAGAAAAAAAACACATGAGGCTTCATTTTTATCCCAGAGAAATAACAAAATTTTGAGCTTTAACCATTATTTTAAGAACCTTTATTTAATAAAACAATATATCTTAAAAGGTGATGGGTCGTTTTACACACAAAATAAACACTAAACTGTACCAAAATTCTTTAGTGCTCGTTTGGCAATACAAACTTGGGCTAAATTAGCCACATCCATCCAAAACAGGCTAAATTAGCCACAAGAGACAAAATAGAGTCACGTGGATGGCTGTGGGTTCAGGCTCTGTGTAAATTACCAAATTATCCCCATTGCCAATCCATTTGTGTACAGCAACACCAATCCAAACCACACACTTTCCCTCACCTAGGGCTTTTTGGTCTGTAAGGAGGCAAAATTTGAAGACTACCATCGGAGTGCACATCGGCGGCGACATTGCAACCATCGTGTCCTTGCCACCACCGATCGTTAGGTTCACAGATTTTATTTTCGTTTTGGGTCAATTTGATCTCCTGCAACCCGATCTGTTGGGGTATTCATTAAAAATTGAAATTATTGTTGTGTGGATGTTATTTCTTTGTTTAGCATCTAAGAAAACCATGGTATGATTTGGATGTTCCATAAATTCTGGTGGAACACGTGTTTTGTGTTTGTTTAGAAATTTGATCTCTGAAATTACAAGATCCGTGGTCTGTTCCATTTTTTTGCTCGAACCCTTTGATTCTACACTCCGGTATATGCTGATTGATGGGAAATTGTCATTTTTTTTTTTTTCCATTCTGTACATGTCCTGTTTGTGGAGACTAGGGCCATGTTTGGTTTGTTTTTGAGAAATAAATTTTGAAAATTTTTTTCTAAAATTTTGTTTGGTTTAGTGATTTTGGAAAATAAATTTTTTTTTCCAAAATCACTTTTTATCTCCAACACATCAGTCAATCACTTTTTTTTCTCTTCTCTCTCCTTCTCAATTACTTTCTCTCACACACATCTACTCAACTACAAAAAAATATCAAATCATCCCAAACTCCCACACTCCAAAATTATTTTTAAAATATACAACCAAACAATCCAAAAAAAATCCTAAACTCTTTCTCCAAGATTTTTTTTGAAAATTTATCTCCCAAAACCAAACCAAACACACCCAAGATTTTGTGAAGATGAAACATTATCCCAGTACATGTCTTGTTTTTTCCATTGTTTCCATTCTTTACATGTCCAAAATTATCCACTAAATTTCAAATTTTGTCAAGATCAAACATGATTTTTTGTTTATAGACTGAATTTTAGTCTGCAAAATTATCTGAAACGTTATGAGTTGAGAGATACGTACCTCTTTTTTTTTTCTTTTTTTCTTTTTTTCTTCCTGGTTGTTGAAGTTGGAAGCTTTATTTTTGTAGGGATTTGGATCCCCTCCATTTCACAGGGAAATAGTGATTCATTTACCTCCTACGATTATAGATTTCAAACTCTTTCTACTTCAACTGCATGTTCTGTGATCATAAAATTTGGTGGAACCAATATATCGATTTGGGTCGGTACAAATTATGTGTTATGAGCTGATTTTTGACGAGAATTAAGATTGGTTTTTATGCATTAAGGCTAAAAAATATGACATTGACAATTGTTTTAATACTAATTTGAATCTGTTCTTCACTTTCAGCTTGATGTCATTCTAATGTTCATCAGGTTTTGATTAAGATAATTGGTTCTTCGCTCAGGTATTAAAACAAACTATTACGGGTAAATGCTGAATCTATTAGATCAATAATACATTATAAATTGCAGTACAATAAAACATACTATTTGGTTTCATTTGTTATAATTTTTGAAACAGACTATTAAAATTGGTTTTTATGAAACAGATATTTCGTTTCATTTGTTACAATATTTGAACCCTACACATAAATAATATGAATTGCACTACAATTATTTACACGCTTTTGGTTTAGTATTTGTCAAGTTATTTGTACTTGTCAAATTTTTTCCTTTTGTAAACCCCATGTTTTTAGAAACAAATGGGACATTTGTCATTTTCTACAGAAAGAATTCCTTAACTATGAAGTATGTCGCACCTACATGTTAACAATATTTGTTGTAGTGGTCATTTACACGGTCAAAAAACATACGAATGGTTTTTTTTACCTCAACTACTACTTCCACTACATGGCCATGTCGGAGGTGTGCCTATGGCTACAGTCATTGTGTTGTGAAGATATCCAGATCGAACAAAAATGCAGGGCATCCGTACTTTGCTTGTCCCTGCCTTGTAGTTAGTGTCCAATTCAATAACGGTCATAATTGCATTTAATTCCGAACCAATTGACTAATAACTTCGTCATTTTCACTCGTCAGCCATGTGTTAGTTGGATTGGTTGGTGCGAAGAACCAAGGAGACAGAGCACGGACTATGCGTCCTCCACAAACGACATTGTCATGCACTTGCAGGATGATGTCATACACATTCAACACTCGTTGCATCTCCTTAAAACCATTGTCTCTGTGTTGTGCATTGTCATTGTCATTGTCATTTTGTTGTTGTGTATGTAATCAAACGTAGCGCTTGAAGTGCATGATTGTTGTAATGATATTAACTGTAATCACTTAAACATCACCTTTGATTTGTAAAATAGTTAGGGGGAGACGTTAATGACTACTTTAGTGCAACGAAATTATTTAACAAGTGTTTGTATTCCTATGACCACTCGTTCTGCATGAATATTATGTGTTGCTATTCTTATTTTAATTACTGTGCAATGATTATACATTGTGAATGTAGCAACCAATTATTTTTAATTACTGTGCAATTGTTATATATTAGTAATTCCCATGCAATTTTGTGATTGTGATCATGTTGGCCCGTAAATTACTTTGCATATATTTTTGGTCAGTCCAAATGGCTTCCATACGTACTTCCCCTCGTACCCCTTCGAAAAACAAAGGCATTGCAACAGAGAAGTCTAGTAGTGTTGAAGAAACAAAAAAGCAGTTCAACCACAAGGCATCTTGGGATAGTGAGTCAACCCGGATTTTCTTGCAGCTGCTTGCCGATGAGATTACAAAAGGGAATTGCCCATTCCTAGTCCTAAGCCAAACTAGGTACAAGTCGTTGGCAAAGAAATTTGAAAAAAAAACTGGAAAAAAACATGGGCTGAAACAGTTGAAGAATAAATATATGAGTCTGAAAAAAGAATGGAGTGCTTGGAGGAAGTTGATGGATTCCAGCGAAGGAATCTCAAGGATTGGATTTGACAGCAAAACTGGCTTGTTTCAGGCGTCTGATGCGTGGTGGGATAAGATGGAATCGGTAAGTAAATTTATATTTCCGCATGTTTGTTTTGTTTCATATTTTTTGATTACCATTTATATTTGTGATTGTTGGTAGTAAAATTTCCTCATATTGCATGTAGTAACAGTTTTTATTTACAATTTTCATTTTTCAGACAAACAAGGTATGTGCAAAGTTTAGGAAAAAAACTTTGGAACACCGCAAGTTGATGGAGACGGTCTTCACAGGGGCTTCTGCTACGAGTAAGAACCATTGGACCCCGGGAGAGACAGTAGCTGAACCTGCAACTGTTTCATCGGATTCAGTTGATAGTATAGGATTGCGGCCATTCGTTGATCCGATCCCCGCATGTGCAGCCGACGTGGATCAAGATTCTTCAATGGAACTAGTCGAAACTGCGGTGAAAAGGAAACAGACTTCGTCAACAAGTTGTGCAAAGTCGAAGAAGGCAACAAGTGATGCATCAATTATAGCAGAAAGCATAAACAATTTGGCAAACATGGTTCAAACCCAAAATCAGCAAGTCACTGTCAGGCACCTCATTGGTAACGAATCACTGTACACAATTTCGGAGTGCATGCAACGGCTCAGGGTTATTCCTTCCCTTCTTGGTACGTCGCTATTCCATTTTGCGTAGACACTGATGGACAACGCAGATTACCGGGAGGTGATGATGTGCCAGCCCGATGACGACCACATTATTGGTTGGCTGACACAAAAACAGCTGCAATGCAGTGTTGCTGCGCCGTTTGCGAACCTGTTCAGGGCTTGATGGGTGTGATAGCGGTTCTTGCAGCTAAATATGGCCTTCTCTTGTCATGGTTGATAAATTTTCATTACCGTGGATGTTAGACTTGTAATAAATAGGATGGTTGTCTGTGATGTTTTCATTTTCCATTTCCTTTTTCTTTTTTTTCCCCTAGCTCTACATACTATTCCATGGTTGTGTGTGGTTTTTATGATGGAACATGATGCTTCTGTCTTGTTTTTATTATTCACTATGGTGGGTTGCCGTGTCATGCTTGTTTATTTATTTATGTTTTTTTTTGTAGCTTTGTGTACCATTATTTTGGTTGTGTTGGTAATGCAAACGACTACTTGTTGGTTTGTATATTAACAACTACCAGCCGTGGGGACATTTTTTTATTATGGAGTTCACTGTTGCACATTGCAGGCTAACGTATAGTCAACATGATATACATCCACACGTGTGGTCTAAACGGAAATACTTACCTTTCAAGGTATGTCATTTTGAAACATGACTCAGTTAAGTTTACTTGAATGTTTGGAAATTATTTTGACGTGAAATGTAAAAAACACCGTGTTTTTTGTGTCATCAACATTCCAACAACCATTTCATGTACCCCTACAAGTAGTAAGATAATTGGGTTATTTCATTGACGAGATGTTTGTTCAAAATTTAAAACCTGAAGGGGAAGTAGTGCAAAGAAAATTATAGGCAAATTGCCATTACGTACCGAAACATATTACAGTTTTTTATGTTTATTTATTCATGTTGAAGTGAATGTGTAGATAATAAGGTTTTTGGCAAGACTGTATCGGAGCCGTTGATAGAACACATGTTATTGCGCAGGTTACGGGGCCAGACGCTCCAACATATTTTGGTAAGAAATACTGTCACATCCAAAATATCATGGCCGCGTGCGATTTTGGCATGTGTTTCACTTTCGTATCACTTGGATGGGAAGTATGCACGATAGTCGCATTTTCAATGAGATAATCACAAATGACAAGGTATCTTTTCATATCCTAAAGAAGGTATCATATTGCTGAATCAATTTTTTTCGGTACATAAGATTTACAAAAAAACTCCAAAAAATTTATTGGGGTATTTACTTTCAATTGCGGGTAATTTTGTAGGCAAATTTTATCTTGTGGATAGTGGCTATCCGAACCACATAGGTTACCTAGCACCATTCAAAGGCAGTCGTTACCACCAATAATTTCGCGTTATTGAAAGGCGTAGAACAACAACCCACCCTAGGGAATTATTTAACAAAGTTCACGCGTCGTTACGGAGTGTGGTGGAACGCACTTTCGGTGCATGGAAAAATCAATGGGGGTTTATTCAAAATATTCCCCGGTATGATTTTGCAAATGTGCAAGTTCAGTTGGTTGGTGCGTCAATGGCGTTACATAACTATATACATAGAAATACTGGCAATCCTATAACTGTTAACCCCATCTGCAACGAGGAAGAGGCTATGGCAATAGTAAATGGTATACCGGAAGTTGCACATGACGAGGATGGTTTAATGGCTGGGGATGAGGACCCCCATATCGCATTGGTGCAAGTTCGCATACGAGACAAGTTAGTGTACATGCGCAATAACGAAATGTCAGGAAACATATAGTTAACCTAATATTCATGTTAGAATATTTAAGAGAAACTGAGAGAGAGAGAGAGAGAGAGAGAATATAACTCTGTATATTTCAATTAATTAGTATGAGTGAATACAAGACTCCTTTATATAGGAGAAAGAGAAGCTAATATGGTAATGCACAATATGGTAATGCCTAATATGGCAATATAGATATATGGTAAGTATAATAAATAGAATATATAGTTACTATATTTAATACCCCCCTTTAAACTCAAGTTGGAGAGAGAAACTAAAACATGAAATAAAACTAAAAATAAAATAAAAGGCAAATAGATTGCAAAGTCTGAACGGGAGCGTAATGGTGCTTGAGATAGATCAGAGGCTCGAGCTAATGTCTAGAGACAGTTTAAGGGGTCATATCCATGTCGGACCGTTGCAGAGACTGAATGTTGAACCAGCAAGCGTAGCACACATATAACTTATGATGTGGTGCAGAACAATAATGGCAACAGATGATTGAGTGCGCTAGGGGGCGACTTGGATGGTGCGCCAAGGGGCAGCTTGGATGGTGTGCCAGGGGGCGACTTTGGTGGTGCGCCAAGGAGACGGCTTAAAGAGTGCGCCAAAAGGAGGCGGCTTAGAGATTGCACCAAAAGGAGGCAGCTTAGGAAGTGCACCAAAAGGAGGCAGCTTAGAGAGTGCGCCAGTGGGGCGGCTTAGAGAATGCGCCAGGGGGCGGTTTAGAGAGTGCGCCAGGGGGCGACTTAGAGAGTGCGCTAGGGGACGGCTTAGAGAGTGCGCCAAAAGGAGGCGGCTTAGTGAGTGCGCTAGGGGACGGCTTAGAGAGTGCGCCAAAAGGAGGCGGCTTAGAGAGTGCGCCAAAAGGAGGCGGCTTAGAGAGTGCGCTAGGGGGTGGTTTAGAGAGTGCGCCAGGGGGCAACTTAGAGAGTGAGCCAGAGGGGGCGGCTTAGGTGGTTCATATGGTATATCACCATGCTGACCATGATATAGGGATAATACCCCCCCTCAAACTCAAATAGGGTGAAAGATAGAAACCGATTTGAGGTTGAAGCAGAGGGAGAGACAGAGTGGAGCAAAAGCACAAAAAAATATATATATATATATATATGATAGAGATATGTGGGGTAGGAACAAACCAGCGGACAAAGAAAGAGATCACTACGAACAGATACTGACAGGAAAATATGATAGCGGAATATGTTGAGGTCCAGCGGGCGACTAAGGCAAGGCTGCGGCCCGCCGGTAAAGCGAAATTACTAAGTACTTAACCTAGCTCTGATACCATGTTAAAATATTTAAGAGAAACTATGAGAGAGAGAGAGAGAGAGAGAGAGAGAGAATATAACTCTGTATATTTCAATTAATTAATATGAGTGAATACAAGACTCCTTTATATAGGAGAAGGAGAAGCTAATATGGTAATGCACAATATGGTAATATAGATATATGGTAAGTATGATAAATAGAATATATAGTTACTATATTTATCAATTCATATGCTTGTAACAATGTTCAGCCATGGTCGGGATGTATGTGTTTACACGAAAACATGAAAGTACTATGGATTACGTGCCTAATTTTGTATATTACCAACTAGCAGCCGTTTCTATGTTTTTTTATTATGAGTTGGGTAAAGGTAACAGTATGATTTGTACAAAATTTCCTTTAACCAATTGCGAAACACGTGCAGAGGTGATGTGTTCGAAAATAGATACCAAAAAGGAAATTTATGGGTGTGTTTGGTTTGTGTTTGTAGATAATTTTTTTTTAAAATATTTGAGGTGAGAGTAACTGAAATTTTTTTGGTTTGTTTGGTTATATTATGAAAATAGTTTTGCAGTTTGGGAGTTTAGTATGATTTGATGTAGTTGAGAACATGTCTGTCAGAGAACAAGTGATTGAGAAGGAGGGAGAAAAGAGAAAAAGTGATTGATTGATGTGTAGGAGGGAGAGTAATTTTGGAAATTTTGTTTTCAAAAATTGGAATGAAACAAAAATGTAAAAATTTTCCTCAAAACTTGCATCTTCACATACAATTTTGTAGAGGCCCTTCGTTTTTTGTTTTGTTTTTTTTTTTTTAAATTTTTAAAAAGGGTAAAATTCTCATTTTTCCTGTAATTATAAAAAATAAAAAATAAAAAAATTCAAGAAAACGAAAACACACGCATAGGTAAATGAAAAGCAAAGGGAACATGGGATGGTGAAGGAATGGACACCTCACCAAAAAGTCAAAAGTCAAAAAAAAAAAAACCAAAAAGCCTATCTCAAACTAGACTTCTTAGGCCCAAACTAAGATAGCCAAAAAGTCAAAAAGTCAAAAAGCCAACCCACATCCCAAACGAACCATTAGAATAATAGTAAGTCCAAGTATCGATCCACAAGGACAAATGTGAAATTGAACTAATTTAATTGTTAAATTGTTAAATTAATTTTGATAACAAGATAGATGGTTCATAAACTAACAATAATTAAAATGAACTAAGAAATTAATTTGACAATTAAAATTGAAGTTGGAGATACTGATTTTGGGAAAATCCTAGGGTTATGAATTCATCACTAGCTATATAAACAGGTTCTCAAATTGGAAATCAATTGTGTTACGGTTCGAACCAAATAATACTTCACAACTATAAGTTCGAAGCATTGATCAAGGGAATTATCACGTTCAATGTATAGGCACGAACCATCTCAAGTAATACGAGTCGTTTGCTCTAAGTTAGGGTAGCAACACGACTCATCCCTCGTAGTATGGCTCATCTCATATCTTGCATATGAAATAATAGAAAACCATAGCATGAAAAGCATTCAACAATCACAAAAAGTAAAATACTTGAAGAGAATACTGAAAAATATATTTGAAAACTTAAACACCGTACAACTTATTCAAACCATTACATAATCAAAAACCAAAAAGAAAACCCTATTTACTTGGCTAGGGTTTCACCAAAACTCTAGAAATAGAAGAACTAGCCACTCATGGAGGAGTGGAAAGAGGTAGAGGAAGAGAAAACCACCATGGGAGATATTCTTGAAGGTTGAAACCCTTCTCTTCAAACCCTAGCCCCTCTTATCCTTTGGAAAATTTCAGAACCCTAATCCAGCCTTTTTTCTGCCTTTTATACCTCCAGCTTTTCAAAATAGATTCAAAACATTGGGCACAATTTTCAAGGTACGGCCGCATGTGCGGGAAATGCCACCGCATGTGCGGCTAGGGTTCCACACGTGCGGGAAAAACCCTCCGCACTTGCGATTTTTGTGGTCTCTATTTGGCTCCAATGGATGGGTCGTACATGCGGGAAACACTTTTCTATAGGAATGTAATCGGTTCGGTACAGTCGGTATTTAGGTAAAAAATTACACCGAACCGATAATGTCTGTTTTATTATTTTGAACACCAATACAAACTGCTTCTCCCATCAAACTGCACCGAACCGAATCGATTGAAACGGTTCGGTTTGGTGCAGTTTAATTGGTTTAGGATTTTTCAAACTTGAGTCACTTTTAAATATAATCATTAAACTATATAAAAATATTAAATTAGTTATTTGTCTACCATTTCAAACATATCCAATCCATCCATTTAATACATACTTTTCAATTCCTAAATTAACAAAAATAAAAACAAAAAAAAAGTTTAAAAATACTAAGGTTTCAAGAATAATGAGTTAAAGTTAAGATTATATATAATAAGAGTTTACAAACTTAGGTTATAAAGATGATAAGGTTAATTAATTAAGGTTAATAATTTATTATACTTATTAATATCATTATATTATTAGATTATATATATATATTATAAATACAATATATGTTGAAGCGGTCGGTTTTGGTTTAGATCGATGCACAAGGTGCTTAAACCGATACCGAACTGAAAATCGAAAAAAATCAAATTTAAAAACTGCACAGATTGATTCTTGTTAAAAAACAGACCAAATATAGCCGGTTTGGTCTGGTTCAATCAGTTTGGTCGGTTTTTTTGATTTTTCTTACATCCCTACTTTTCTACTAAAAATACTGCATTTTTGCTCATTCTATGCTTCCACCGCATCCAACTTAATTGACATTAAACAGACATAAAATATACAAATTGATTGGAGAGTAAGATTAAGAGATCCTAGTTATCGGCCTCAATGATATACAATTCGACCTCAATCACATCCCCCAACTTACAACCTGCTAGTCCTCGAGCAAGGAATAAAGAGAAGAAAAAAATTAAACAAAATCTAACTACCTCCTCTTTCGTGAAATGAACGATTGCATTTAATATATGCAACAAGCTTTTAAACCACAAAGTTACCCCAAGTGGACGAATATAGTCTCCTGAGGGTTTCCAGAAATGATACCCACAAACATTAACATATTCTTATCTGCCCAACAACAATTAACCACACTACTCCACCCAAGAATTAACTTATGTGCCAACTACAGTGCGATATTAAGACATGATGAGTCATTGAAGACACAGTGGACAAGTATGAAGGAATCTATTAAGCAAAAACCACAATTCTATATTACAAAAGTTAAGTCTCTTATACTTGTGAATGCTAACAAAACACATCATCAGTACTCTCAGTGTAAAGTGCAATCTCCATAACTAGCTAACTGTCCACTATAATAGCCCAGTGTAACTCACAATGAGACCCAACACATATAGAGAAAAAAAAAATACTAAACTTTTTGCAACTAGGATTCTAAAAAAAAAAAAAAAATCTTTTTGTTTTTTTTTTTTTTCCTAAGGCTGTGCAATGTCCTGATTCATTAAGTTTTCTAATCAACCCATGTAACAAGCATTGGGCCAATGACTCCCAAACTAGACGGTTTTAGGGCACTAGATGTAGAGACACCCCTACGGGCTTAATAACTCGAGCTAAAAAGGCTAAGGATCCGAACAAGTCATTTTCCTTATTTTTCCTTAACTGTACAATGTCTAGGTCCCTTAAGCTTTCTGATTAACCCATGTAGCAAGTATTGGGCCAATGACTCCCAAATCAGACGATTTTAGGGCACTAGGTGTAGAGACATCCCTACGAGCTTAATAACTCGAGTTAAAAAGGTTACGAATCCAAACAAGCCAAGGTTTTTATTTTTTTTATTTTTTATTTTTGAAGAATCAAGGCTACTCATTTATTCTTTTCCTGCAACACTGGACAATTATCAATGATGTACACTAGGGATTATAATAGAGAGGTCACCGCTATGATAGTGTGTTCATGTGAATGAAGGCATACTCATGACAAGTCTACTAATACCACAAACACAAACAACTATCCTAATGCAAACATCTCATGCGAGTATTTACCTAATAAACCCTTTTCATACTAGTCCACAATGTTCCCCAATTAACATATACTTACATTACCACCTTACTAGCAAAAAGCCAACATCAAGTGAAGTGGTGCAATCAAGTGAAGCAAGTACAAACATGAATTATGAATTATGAGCCAAGTAGAAGTACACAAGAAATTACCCTCACCCCCCAACTTGAATATAACATTGTCTCAATGAAAACAAATGTGAAGTAGATAGCAAAGAGAGAGAGAGAGAGAGACAGAGAGAGAGGGTATTATCAAACAGTGTAGGTGCACATCCAGCTAGGCACATACGAACAAAACACACACACTTGCTTTGTCTAGTTGGTTGCTGGTGCAATGGAGTGACTGTTTGGTATTGATTTTGGCAATTAGAATTGGATTTTATCTGGAAAATTCTAGCACACATGCCTTTTATTTATTTCATTCAGTACAAGTATAGAAGAAAAAAACACACGAGGCTTCATTTTTATCCCAGAGAAATAACAAAATTTTGAGCTTTAACCATTATTTTAAGAACCTTTATTTAATAAAACAATATAAATCTTAAAAGGTCCTAAAAATTTTGAGGTCTTTTCAAATATGAGGCCTTAAGCGATTGTCTAACTCACCTAATGGACAAGCCACTGCTGTCTTCTTCTTCAATGTATCTATGTACCTTCCCAGCTTCATGATATCATTCCCAGAAATGTAGTCAAGAAATCCACAAAAGTTTCCTCCTCTGTATCCAGATGGGTGTTCCTCATCCACTAGCTCCGGCGCCAGAGCAACCATCTTCTCCAAACTTAAGCTATGAAGGCTAGCAATTGAAAACCTCTTCTTTTCCAAGTTCAAAGTTGCTCTATGAACCACACTTGTGTACTTTCCATTGCTCAACACTTCCATTTGATCTCCCAACTAGACTATGAGCCCGCCTTCGATGACTGGAACAGCTAGCCAATTCTTATCATGGTCCATGATTTGGAGCCCTTGGTGGGTTTGGGTTAAGATGGTTAGGGTTCCATAGTCTGAGTGTGGTGGCATGCCTAAGGCGAGGTCTGATTCCTTAGGCATGCCACCACACTCAGACTATGGAACCCTAACCATCTTAACCCAAACCACCAAGGGCTTCCAAATCATGGACCATGATCAAGAACTTGGCCTAGCTGTTCACAGTCATCGAAGGCGGGCTCATAGTCTAGCTCTGGCAGACAGATCAAACAGAGCAAGAGCATGTCAAGTTTCGGTCCACGAAAGCTGCACACATAGAGACTTAAATGAAGGTGTATCATAAGTCCTGTGTTGTGTCCCATCTAAGCATTTTTACTTGTATAGTTAGTTTGTTAGATGATTAGTTAGTTTGTTAGGTGATTAGTTAGTGAGTTAGATGTACAATTAATTACTGATATGTATATATAAGAAACAATGTAATAGTTAGAAGTTGAGTTGAATTCAGTTTTTCTTCATGGTATCAGAGCAGATAGAGCTCTAACGAGCATTCAACAATGGCGTCTTCAATGCCAACATCTACTATTCTTCATCCAAATCTTTCTCTTCTTCTTTCAAATCTCAACTCCTTAGTCACAGTAAAACTTGACTCATCAAATTACCTAATTTGGAAAATTCAGGTTCAGAATCTGTTTCAAGCTACAGAATTCTTGGGATATCTTGATGGATCTGTTGATTGTCCTCATCCTACAATTGTGAATGCACAGAACAATCCAATCTCCAATCCAGAATTCAGCAAATGGAACCTTATTGATGCACATCTTCTTAGCTGTTTAACTGCAACTCTATCACCACCAGTTTTTTCCTCAGTTTTGCATCTGAAGCACAGTCGTGAAGTATGGATTGCTTTGGAGAAGAGGTTCACTGCTTTATCAAGATCACATATTCATCAACTCAAGAACAAACTTCAAACTCTTTCAAAGAAATCTCAGAGAATGGAGGCCTATCTGCAATAGTTCAAGGAAATTTCGAATCAAATTGCATTGGTCACTACACCTATAGATGATGAGGATCTTATTCTTCTTGTTTTGAATGGTCTTCCGAATGAATGTAATTCATTCAAAACAGCTATTCGAGCTCGATCTGATGCTGTAACCATGGAAGAATTGTCTTCCTTATTATGTTCAGAAGCAATTCATATTGAGAAGATCAATTTACATGCTTCTTCTAATGTTGCCTTCTCTGTGATTCAAGGAGCTCCTTCTGAACATCAAACCCTAGCTTCACCATATCAGTCATCTCAAAATTCACAACATCAACAATTTCAGTCTAGAAATACTCAATCCAATTTTTCTAATTATAGAGGAAATCGTTCAAATTTTCGTGTCAGAGGTCGCTATACCAGTTCTTCTAATTACAGAGGTCGTCGTGGAGATCAGTTCTCAGGTCTTGTTTGCCAAATCTGTGGCAAAAACAATCACGCAGCTCTTGAGTGTCGCAATCGCATGAATCCAGCTTATGCACCTTCATATGGATCTGCTCCTGGTTCATCTCCTCAAGGCGGCTATTCTCTGCCCTCTCCCTATCATGGTGTTCCTTCTACGTTTTCATCCTCTACCGCTCCTCGAGCCTTTTCTGCCACAGGTCCTGCTCTTTCTTCTTCATCTGAAGCTTCTCCTTGATATCTTGATTCCGCTGCTACCACACACATCACCAATGACTTGCAACATATGCATCTGTATCAACCATATCAAGGCCATGATTAGGTTGTGGTAGGCAATGGAGACTCCCTTCCAATTCAGCATATTGGAGCTGGTATTCTTCCTACTCTTACCTTTCGTTTCCAGTTGAAAAATTTACTTTATGTTCCCCAAATTTCTTCCAATCTTATTTCTGTTCATCAGCTTACTTAAGACAATAATTGTACAATCACTTTTGATCAAAGTTCCTTCGTTGTTCAGGACAAAACTTCGAAGGCAGTGCTTTCTAGAGGTTTTCACTCTAATGGTCTTTATCAATTTTCCTCTCCCCCACAGGCTTATGTCTCTCAAAGCACCTCCTCTACCTTGTGGCATAAACGATTGGGTCATCCCTCACATCCTATGTTCAATAATATAGCTAATTCTGTTCCTCTTGGTTGTAATAAAAATTATACTGGACTTTGTTCTCATTGTTGTGTAGCCAAAAGTCATCGTTTGCCCTTTACATTGTCTTCTTCTATTGTAAATCAACCTCTTGCCCTCATCCATAGTGATGTCTGGGGCCCTTTCACTCAGAATCATTCTCAATATAGCTACTATGTTGTGTTTGTTGATGATTTTAGTGGCTTTACCTGGTTGTTTCCTTTAAACTACAAGAGTGAAGTTTATGCTAAATTTTTGGAGTTCAAGGTGTTTGTGGAAAAACAATTCACTACTTCTTTTAAGATTTTACTATCTGATGGTGGTGGAGAATATTCTAATCATAAATTTCAACAGTTTTTTAAAGAAAATGGTCTTATTCATCAGTTTTCTTGTCCTTATACTCCGTCCCAAAATGGATTGGCTGAAAGGAAACACAGACATATCATTGAGACAGCTATCACTCTCTTGCATCACTCCTCTTTGAGGCTGTCTCTACTGCTGCATATCTCATTAATCGTTTGCCTAGGTCCCAATCTCCTTGTCTTAGTCCCTTTGAGATTTTGTTTGGTACCAAACCTGACTATTCTTTTCTTAGAGTCTTTGGTTGTTGTTGCTATCCCTGGCTTCGACCATATACTACTCACAAACTTGAGCCTCAGTCTCTTCCCTGTATGTTCATCGGTTATCATTCCTCCATAAAGGGGTATAGATGCTTGGATCCTGCTACTGGCAAAGTTTATATATCTAGGCATGTGATTTTTGATGAAAATCAATTTCCCTTTGCTCAATCATCCTCTTCAAACACCTTTTCTCCCTCTTTGTCCACTCTTCAGTCTTTCTTCTGGACTTCTCCAACTGTTGCTTCCTCTCATTCTTTATCTCCTTCCTCTCCTTCTTCTGATTCTTCTTCTGCTTCCTTTTACCTGTCTCATTTGCTCTATCTTCTTCTCCCTCTTCTTCATCTTCATGTCCTCCTTTATCTGCTCATCCAGGTATTCAATTAACTATTCCTATTCTTCCTCCTCCTATTCCTCCTCCTTCTTCCTCTAATATTCATCCTATGGTTACCAGGTCTAAGGGTGCTTCTTCTCTCTGTTTCTTAGCTTCTCTTTCTCCATCTCTCATTGAACCTACTTCTTATAAAGAGGCTCTTCAGTCTCCTCATTGGCTGGCAGCTATGCAATCTGAATTTCAAGCTTTAAAAGCTCAGCATACCTGACTCTTGTTCCCTCTTCTACTGCCAAACATGTTATTGGTTGTAAATAGGTTTTTAGGATCAAGAAACACTCTGATGGTACCATTGCTAGGTACAAGGCCAGGTTGGTTGCCAAAGGTTACTTGCAAGAAGAGGGTGTGGATTTCCATGATGCTTTTTCTTCTGTTGCTAAACAACCTACTGTCCGAATTTTGTTTTGTTTGGCTCTTCACTTTAATTGGTCTATTGGGCAGTTGGATATCTCTAATGCTTTCTTGCATGGTAATCATGATGAAGATGTTTTTATGCACCAGCCACCTGGGTTTGTCTGTCCTGCTCAACCCTCTTTTGTCTGTAAATTGAACAAATCTCTCTATGGGCTTAAACAAGCTCCTAGGGCTTGGTATACTGCCTTTTCCTCCTATCTTCTTTCCACTGGTTTTGTTCATAGTCAATGTGATCACTCTTTGTTCATTCAGAAAACTTCTTCTACTGTTACCTATCTTCTTGTCTATGTTGATGACATTTTACTCACTGGCAACTCCTCATCTCATATTCAATCTCTCATTTCTCATATGAATTCAGTTTTTGCTCTCAAGGATCTAGGCTTGGTTAATTATTTTATGGGTATTGCTGTTCACCATACTTCTACTGGTCTGTTTTTGTCCCAACATAAATATGCCTCAGATATTTTGATCAAGGTTGGTCTTGCAGAGTGTAAGCCTTACTCATCTCCTTTGTCTCTCAAACCTCCCTCTTCTTCTTCTTCTGACTCTCCTTTGCCTTTTCATAATCCTCCTCTCTATAAGAGTGTTGTTGGTGCTCTTCAATATCTTACTCTCACCAGACCTGATCTTTCCATTGCTGTTAACATGACCTGTCAGCATATGCACATGCCCACTGTGGCTGATTTTGCTTCAGTTAAAAGGATCCTTCGATATCTTAAAGGTACTCTGCACTATGGCCTTAATTTTAGTCCTGGTTTTTTTGATTTGCAAATCTTCTCTGATGCAGACTGGGCTGGTGATCAATCTGACCGCAGATCAATTTCTGGTTTTTGTGTTTTTATGGGGTCCATCCTCATTTCTTGGCAAGCCAAGAAACAACCTACTGTTGCTAGGTCTTCCACTGAGGCAGAATACAAATCATTGGCTCAGGCTGCAGCTGAAGCTTCCTGGGTTCAAATGCTTTTGTCTGAGATGTTCTTGTCCTCTTCCACTATTCCTACTCTTTGGTGTGATAATCTTTCTGCTATTTCCCTTGCTTCTAATCCTGTTTTCCATGCCAGGACTAAACATATTGAAATAGATTATCATTTTGTTAGAGAAAAGGTTCTTCAAAAGAAACTTCAAATCAGGCATGTTCCTTCCTCTGAGCAGATTGCTGACATTTTTACTAAACCTTTGTCTATCTCTCGGTTTCATTATCTGCAATCCAAGCTTCTGGTGACTGCTGCCCCATTCAGCTTGAGGGGGGCTGATGAAGACTTAACATTGAAGCAACCACTGCAGCAACCTAAGCAACCTGTAGTGCAGCAGCAGTCCAAGGCTGCAGCTACTGCAACAGATCAAACAGAGCAAGAGCAGGTCAAGTTTCAGTCCACAAAAGCTGCACACATACAGACTTAAATGAAGGTGTATCATAAGTCCTGTGCTGTGCCATCTAAGCATTTTTACTTGTATAGTTAGTTTGTTAGATGATTAGTTAGTTTGTTGGATGATTGGTTAGTGAGTTAGATATACAATTAGTTACTGATATGTGCATATATGAGAAACAATGTAATAGTTAGAAGTCGAGTTGAATTCAGTTTTTCTTCAGTTCAATGTCTTCATGTAAGTAATTAGGGTTTAGCCCTAAGCTGTCAAAAACACGCTCCATTAGTTGCCTTTGCAACACTTCCATGGCCTTTGTATAGTTTCCCATCTTCTCACTCTGGTGAAAGTTGAAACAAACACATTTATTTTTGAAATAACTTCAAAGGAAAGTGTCACAGTTGCAAGAATGATGTGAGTTTTAGAAAGAGTTATGTGCACAGAAAAATCAAATTGTGGTTCAAATTTTGAGTTGTGTACGTAATACTGCTGTTGGAATTTTATTATATATCATTTCTAGCTGCTAAACAACATGAACATGAGCGTAAAATCGTTAGATGCTATGCATGTAGAGATTTACATTCAAGATCTTTTTTAAAATCCACTTAGTACATAGGTAATTGCTTAGACTTCTGAAATAACTTCAAATGAAAATCACAATCACTAGAATGATATGAATTTCACACAAGTTAACCGCACAAAAAATTAATGGATGGTTCAAATTATGAATTTGAAACACATTATTTTTTTTTTTAATGTATATTTCTATGCATGTAATATTGCTGTTTAAATTTTATTGTATATCATTTCCAGTTACTAAACAAATTGGATATAAGCGGGAAAATGCTAGGGATGTAGAATTTTTCTTAGAAATTGTAAGTTTCAAGAATCATTTACTCTAAACCTAGTTCTCATCATGGAAAAGCATTCGATATCTTTTTAAAAATCTACTTACTAGTAGCTTGGGGGGTTCGTAGGCCATAGATCGATCCAAGTGGAGATCGAATGAGAGTAATGCTTGATGAAGTCTCTCCAAAAGTAAAATTTGTCCTTGACATGATTCATACTTGTGCCATACCTTACCGGATTACGAACATCAGCCAATGCAAGACGCATCTTCTCCTCATTAGTCCAGTCAAAAAACTCTGTTGCAACGTCTACGGCATCATTTATGAACAAAGAGGGAATTCTGTGATTTTTTTTATCAGCAAAAAGAACAACTTTATTGATGACAATAACATACAACAATATGGATTACATCAATAAGTAGGGTGAAGAGACACCCCAAAATCAACCCAGAGGATTTGGTGAGATACCAAACCAAAAAAGAACACAAACAGAGCATAAGGATTCATAACACAAATCCTGCCAACATCACTCCTTAACCCCTCCTCCCGCCCAAGAGCTTGTCGAAGTGCAGACTAGCAGACAACAACAGCCACCCAAGCTCTCCACCAAGCACAACTCAGCAGCATCAAGGCTTAGGCACACTTCTGATCTGCTGCATGTTACAGATGATGTCCTGAACTGAATAAGAACACCCCTTTGAATGAGCTTTGACCCAAAATGCCACTCTCGCCATGATCAAATCACACAAGTCTTCGAGGCAAATTTGCTTCCCACTAAAAATCACTTCATTTCTGAGTTTCCAAACAGACCATGTGATTGCCATTGGAATTACCTTCCAGATTTTAGCTTCAAATTTTCTCCATTTAAACCCCATCCACCAATGGAGCAACCCTTCAACACTACCAGGCAATACTCATTGCAGCCTCCACCAATTCAACAAGCTTGACCATACTTGCCAGACAAAGGGACACCAGAGTAACACATGAGTGACTGATTTAGCATCATAGAAAACACAGTTAACTGAAGCACTTTGATTCAGCACACCAATCCATGATTAATCACCTCTTTAAATTAAACACAAGCCTCTACGTAAATTTGAAAGATAATAGTGCAACAATATGCATGCATGCAACCGAATTATATGTAAAAATCAAAAGATGTTTGCTTGATAAATTATATTTAAGAGAAGACATTATATCTGTTTTACATGCTTAAATTACATCAACCTACATGCTTAAATTATGTCAACCTACGTATGAATGCTTCCTCATTTCATTTTACCTAAGGGAAAACAGAATGTGTTGAAAATATAAATAATTATACTAATTTCTGACAGTTGAAGTTTATTTAGAGTACAATATAACTTATTTGAATACTAAATTAAATTCTCCCTTCAAGCTCTAACCCAACACATTTTTTTCTTCAGGAAATAATATAACGAGCGATGTGCATAAGTTGCTTGAAGAGATACCAAGATTTGAATTATGATGAAGAATAATAGGGGAAAAAAATGCTATATATAGCTGCAATTCTTACCTACTAGGCACAAAAGCGAACCGCACATCCACTTCCTTGCATTTAGAGGATAAGAAATGCAGGTAAGAAACATAAATATACGTAGCATTACCGGGGACAAAAAATATGTCACTCAAAAAGTGCATGAGAGGCATGCCTGGAAGAAACCAAGTTCCTTGCAAGCCACACCAACTTCACCAATAATCCGAGACCGGAGAGAAGGGTGGTGGAGAGAGGAGAGATCTATAATGGGCAAGGTGGTGGTGGGTGGTGGTTCAAGGCAAGGCTAAGCCTTTGCAAAGGAGGAAGTACAAAATGGTCAGGGACATGGGGTACCCCCATTTGGGTTAGTGTCATTGCACTAGTAAATAAATTGCCAGAGACCGATCCATCTCGCTCACCCATTCTCTCTCTCTGCTAATGTTTTTGTGAGTGAATCTGATTTTTGATTTCCTATGACCTTGCCTATTTATAATCAGAAATAATGGGTTTTTTTTTTTTTAATTTAATTTTCTTGACAAAGATTTTGGTCCTGTACAGTTATACAGTGAATGTAAAGTGTTACATTGGTACCCATTACATAGACACATAGTATATATATAAATTAATATATTCACAAGTTGAGTATTTACTATTGAGTAGTAATATCTAGAAAGCTTTCTGTTCATAAATGGAGAGAGAGAATCTAAGATGTTTATGGATAATGTGGGA
>CM069908.1:30867303-30963786 GCA_036172215.1 Camellia granthamiana | reverse complement strand
AGTGGGCTCCCCGCAAGCCTAGCCGTCTCCCAGCGATGAAAAGCGTCTAAGCCCATCAATGTCTCAGCCAATGTCATGGCAATGCAGTTTTTGCCCTCTTTCAGGCCCTCGGCCACCTCAATCAAACGAGTGCTAAACCCACCGAAGCCCGAGGCAAGCAAGAAATGAGATAGCAAGCATAAGCAAAACGTGTGTCGCCGATATCCCTGCCAATGATGATCACCGCGGTTACCAGCATCAGAAAACCAGCAAACCAAGCTTGGGATGTCCAGTTCCCCGTCGTGAATCAATGATCGAGCGTCATGCAAAGTGAGGCCGCACATTCGTCCTAGGCCTTGGACGTGGCCAAATTAAAGTTGAGGCAAGATTTCCTCATTGCGCTCGGATTCCATCAAGGCTTGGAAATCTTTGAAAGTAGGACACATCTCTTGCCCGCTAAAGCTAAAGACGTGTGTTACCGGATTCCAAAACCTTGCCACAGCATGAAGGAAAGGAAAATGCAGCAGAGTACGGCCCAGCGTGAGCCGAAGCCCCGGAAGTTCAACTTTTCCAAGCCATCTAGAGAAGCAATCCAAGCTGTGAGATTTTGGATGAGGAACGCCTCCATTTTGATGCAAAACTGAGATGAAATGAATGAACCACGAGGCTAGAACTTTTAAAGAGGATAAGGCACTGTTCGGGGGACACGTGTCGAAAAATTGGTGGTTACCAAACCAGGTGGTCGGCCGACCACCTTTTCTGGTAGGCCGACCACCCCTTTGGTCTCCAAGACAGAAAACTGGTCGACCAGCTGGTGGTCGGCCATGGAGAGAAGTGTGGCTTTGGTCTTATCCTGGTCTCTAGAAGAAAGTTCCTAGCATTTCCAAGCATTGGGAGTGTTGAAGGTGCGAGTTTTCCTCTATTTCGGATGCGTTCCGTCACTCCGATCGTCCGAGATACGTCTGTTTATCGAGTTGTTGTTGAGTTTTGTTTATTGAGTTGTTGTTGAGTTTTGATTATCGAGTTGTTGTTGAGTTTTGTTTATCGAGTTGTTGTTGAGTTTTGCTTATCAAGTCAAGTTGTTAAGTTTTATCGAGTTGTCGAGTTTTGTCTGTTGAAATTGTTGTTCTTTGTTTATCAACATTTCCGGGATTTGCTTATCGAGTTGTAAGCTTGCTAAGGCCTCGTTGTTTCTTAGTAAGATAAGTTGTTTTATTTGTTGTGTTGGTTCACTACCTGACTTGGCAATTTTTTAATGCTCATTTTTATTCAACCTCATTTTTGTGCAAAATGATGCTATGCGATGCGATGCGATGCTAAGAACATAAAATACAACACTTTTTGAACAAAAGCTGTTTCATTCCATCATGTTTCCCTTTGTTACAACATTTTACAACAAGGGTACAAGTTTTACAGAAAATAAAACTGCCTAAGAATGTACAGTGTGCTACAACTACTAGTAAAAAAGGCAAATAAAGCAGGAACATCTACATCAGTGCTCTCAAGTGCAAGAATAAGAGGCCCTCTTCGTCCTCTTTGGCTAAGAAGTCCCTGCACCATCTCCACCAGCACCACCATCTGAATCGGAGCTGCTGTCCTCAGAACCCTCCTCGGCATCACCTCCACCCTCAGAACTGGACTCAGAGTCATCCTCTTTACCTGCAGATGTCTCTGACTGAGGATGCGCAGACTCCTCCTCCTCGCTAGACTCCTCCTTTATGACAGGTGCTCTGCGCCTGGCTCGTCTGCGAAACGAGTCCCCTCTCCCAGCTCCCTGAGAAGGCCTAGATGGCCCGGCCTATGGCTCAGTCTGTAGCGGAGGCATCTGAAAAGGAAGAGGACAATTTGAGTACATTAGCCAACATGTATATCAAATGCAGAGACAAGAATGCTACATAGAGGGGGTGTATGCAGATACAATGTATGAATGTGGTGTGTGTCAGATGTGCTCTACGCATACAGTCAAGCAATGCGGTGAAATGTGTAAACACAGCATATCATCAGAAGCATGATAAATGCAAGGAAATTGAAAAGCACCGAGACGCCGGCAATGAATAGCTGTGTCTCCCTCCGCAGAACCATGCCCTCGAGCGAGGCCATCACTCCGAGCATCCTATCCATGTACTCCATGGGGGGCTACAGATGCAAGTGCAAGTTATCAGTGAATGAATAAATGTCCAAATATCTGAGTGATAAATCAAAACTGTAAAGCATACCGGTGGCGAGTCAGGGTCTCTGACGTATCGGTGATTAGGCATTAGGGGCTCCAATGGAATCGGGTAAGGTGACCCGTATCGCCATCCAGTCAACTCGGTCGGAAGATCTGGCCACCCGGCGTGAGGGTAAGTCGGAGGAATCAGGGGGACCAGTCCAGCCCCACCTCTCGATGTGCCGGCCCTGCTAGTAGAGGGGGACACCTGCAGCCCGAGCTCGACTCGATGATGGCATGCCAGCAAACCTCCTCGTGGGAGTACGGATACCTGTCAATGGAGGCATCAAGTATGTATGACGGTAAGTCGCGTACTCTCCCTCCTCCAAATGTAGAAATACGTCGGTACCCAACATGGCGCTGTCGACCTCCTGGGGAGTGAGCCCCTCAGTGGATCGCATATCATCCGGAGGTGCTGCGGGGACACTCTGCTCGGGGAAGCCCATAGTCTGGCGTATGAAGCGGTCCCCCAGAAACCAGGCCCTACCAGCTGGCCCCTCAAACAGGATCCTGCACTGAGAAGCGGCCCATCCTCCAGCAAACTGAAATCGGGTATCTCCACCCAAGGGCGCCTAGGGCTGCCATGTGATCTGCGGATAACCAATGCATAAGCCGATCAAAAATCGTAAATGTGCAAGATGAATCAAAGATAAAAACATGAAGAACTGAGAGTTCTGAATTACCTCGGTCGTCCGCACTGTATCAAAAAACTACCGTAGGTAGGGGAGAGTCTCCCGAGCTCTCGGCCGGTACTGGCCCTCAAATACGAGCGAGTAAGGAATCATGAGAGGCACCTCCACCTCAAGCTCCGGGGCTAGCGTCGGAAAGTACACGAAAACCCATAGCTGTGGAAAACAGGGCAATAGCCATCAGAATACAGAATACTGAGTGCAAAATGTGAATACAGAATGTACAGAGAATGCAAAATGCTCAGAGCGAAATGCAAAGTACATAATGTAAAGTGTGCCGTGTGTGCAGTGTACAGATAACGAAAAGCAGAAATGTAAATCAAGAGGGCAGAAAGTACCTCCCAGGCTCTCTAATAGCCGCCAACTATGTTCCCCCGTCTGCGGGAGGTCGCACTCATGTAACAGTAGAGGGTAGCTAAGCCGGCGCCACCCCAGTCATACTGGCTGACCTATGAGAGGTCTACCAGGGCACTCAGCAGATAAAGTCCAACGGTGTTCCCCCTATCGGAGAACAAAGTGGTCCCGAGGAGGAACATCAAAAACCCTCGAGTGTACTACGCTATCTCCTTGGGAGTCTCTGGCACCCTCTCTCTGAAATGTGTGGAAAACCAAGTGTACCGGACTTGGCCCGAAGATCTGTCAACCGGTGGGCGAGCTCCCAATAGATAAATCCAGGCAGCCTCCCACTCACCCATATCCTCGTCATAGGGGATCGGCCAGCCTCCAAAGTCAAGGCCCGTCAGCACGGCAAAGTCGAACGGGGTCATCGTCATGTCCCCGGTAGCTGAGAAATTGAAGGAGTTGGTGGTGTCCCACCATCTCTCTACGAGGACGCCCATCAGGGTCCTGCTCGCTGGATAACGTGATATCCCCGTGCAGAAGGGTCCGAACCCTGCCTGGTCAACCAGATCGCGAACGGCCTCTGGGAGCTTTGCGTACCACTCCCTGGCGATGATCGATCCATATCCTCGTGTAATATGAGAAGATACCTGCATTCAGAATGAACACATGTATTCAATTTCAAAATAAAGTATATGAGCTGTGTGCAAATTAAATCAGATACAATGCCATAAGCTGCGTGTTCAACATAAAGTATATGAGCTGTGTGTTCAGAATTGAAGTGTGTGAGCTGCGTGTTCAACATAAAGTATATGGGCTGTGTGTCCATCTCAAAGTTCGAGCTGTGTGTTCAACATCAAGTATTCGGGCTGCGTGTTCAAACTTCAAAAATAGTGAGCTGCGTGTTCAACTCTCAACCAGTGTGTGCTGTGTGTTCACCTCAAAATTTGGGCTGCGTGTTCAGAAAGTCAAGTGTTTAAGCTGTGTATTCAGACTTCAAAAACAGTGGGCTGCATGCTCATAATCAACAAGTTTAGGCTGTGTGTTTAGATTTCAGAAAATAGTGGACTGTGTGTTCGCCGTCAAATAGTGGGCTGTGTGTTCATCATCAAAGTGTGAGCTGTGTGTTCAGAAATTCGAGTGCTTGGGTTGCGTGTCAACTTAACAAAATACTGTGCTGTGAGCTGTGTGCTAGAATAAGCAGAAGTATGGTGTGTGAACACATTCAGAACGAGCAGATAAAAAATACACAACAAAAGCATGAAATGCACGGAAAATGCAGAATACATTGCAGAAAATGTAAAAGTGAAGTACATACCTCTCGTGCCTGATAAGAGAGGTGGGACTCTGGCTCCCGCAGTAATAGATCTACAGGTGCTCGCTCATCAAAGTCAGTGAAGTGGTAGAAAACGGCTCGGGAAGGATGTGCGCCGAAGGGTCATACCTCTCGGGAATAAATGGCCGAATCCTCGGAGGTAAAGACATAATGTCTGGCTCACCCCCGGCACCTGGAGGACCTCCGCCCTGAGGAAAATGACCTGTCATTTCAAGAAATCTACAAAAAGGAGCGAAAATGAGCAAAATGAGCCAAAATTGGAAAAAATCAACAAAAGTTAACTCTCGGGAAATGAAAAGTCAACAAAAGTCAACTCCTGAGAAAATGTTCCAAATGTTGAGACAAACTTACCTCAAGTGGCGAAAATGGGGAAAGAAGCTCCGAAATCAAA
The DNA here is from genome assembly GCA_036172215.1 of Camellia granthamiana. Classification (NCBI taxonomy): domain Eukaryota; kingdom Viridiplantae; phylum Streptophyta; class Magnoliopsida; order Ericales; family Theaceae; genus Camellia; species Camellia granthamiana. The sequence goes on along the minus strand of CM069908.1, from coordinate 30,958,843 downwards.
TTTTAATCGGTCCAAAGTGAAGAAAACTGAAAGATTTCGCGAAACAACTTTGCGTGGGGTGTTGGAAAATGCATATACAGCGCAGATCTGAGGGGGGAAATGGTCTAGGAAGGAGGAGGAGCTAATTTCGGACCTGAAGTTGTGAGCAAAAAGTGTTTGGCCAAGTATATTTAAAGAAACAAATGCAAAAGTACCAAACTGCCCCTGTTTTTGGATAGGTGGTCGGCCGACCACCTTTTCTGGTAGGCCAACCACCCCCTCTCACCAAACCTGGTCGATGCCCCCCATACATGGTCGGTGGCCCCCATACATGGTCGGTGGCCCTCCTAGGTGGTCTCCAATGCCTCTTTGAGCTCCCTGCAAATTTTGGTGGTGATCGGAGTCCCCGGCACTCGAGAAAGTACAAGGAAAGTGCACTTTTCAGCACGAAATCCCTCCGCGGGAACTTCAACTCCAACTTTCGATGCGTGTTTCATCGTTACTCGCCGAGAGCGAGGTGTATCCTTTTTGAATACGTTGTGACCCTCCCGGGAGGTAAACCAGAGGTCGCGATTTGAGTTGTCCTCGTCGAAGCTTGCATTTCTTTGCTCGATGTTTTGCTTTAAACATGCTCGTAAAGTCACACTTATCTTGCGTTGTTATGCATGCCACTTGCATTGTTATGAACATCGCTTACATTGTGGTGCACATTTCACCGGTATTGTCATACCTCCATGCCTAACTTGCGTTGTCACGCGTGCTCCTCTCGCATTACGATGCACTTTCCCATCGGCACCATGTTTGTCTGCATTCGATGTAGTGTTGAACATGTGTTGTTAACTATGTTGTGCTTGTTAAGTTTCTCTCTTTTGCAGGCACAATATTGTATGTACGGTTCATTTGAAACTGGTGCGACCAGACGAGCCGCACAGGTATTGTATTTTCTCCGTGTGAGACGTGGCGAGAATTGAATAATTCTCCACATTCTTACTGCATGAATTGTAGTTGCTGCTTTGCATGCTTGCTTAAAATTGTTGCATGATATGCTTCATTACAGCTTTCTTTGCATGATCATAAGTTATGTTCGGCTTCTTGCATTGTCAGTTGCATTTTGCCCCTGCCTACGGGCACATCTCTTTGATTATCTTGCCTGTTTGTCTAAGTCTTCGGCCTCGTCAAAAATGGGTCGTCTCTGGGTTTTGACATTCACTCTCGTCAGTGTTATGACATTCGAGTTCTGTCAAAGAGGGGCAACTGTAGACACCCCATTTTTGACCGACCTTAAGACTCAGACGTCACCAACTGAGCGCTCGGTGATGTTGCATATTGTGCTCATTCTGAGGTTGTAAAGTCTCGGCTGAGAGCCTTGCCTCCGGGCTTCGGAACCTTTTCGTGCCTTGCCTCGGTTTGCGAACCAGGTCCTGTTTTCTCTATTTTCTCTTCCTAAAGGGAGGGAGAGGTCTCATAGACCATCTCTCAGTGGCCGTAGGCTACGTTTCGTGGTCGTAGGCCATTTTTCCCATTTGGAGACCAATTTCCGGTTTTCGGAGCCGTCGGCTGTGTGCCTCGGTTCGGGACCGCTTAACTACCTCTGTTTGCTCCGATTTTTGGCACACACCTTGTTTCCTATCCTTAGAGGGACACTGTGGCCCGGAAGACCACCTTTGTGGTCATACGTCACCTCCGGTGCTTGATAGTTAGTTTTCGGGGCCCCCGGCTGCGCGTTTTGGCCCCCGAACCTTCGTTTCGCATCGGTGTGGGTTCATTTTTGGCATGGACCCTAGTTTCATTGTTAGGAAGGTGGTAGTAGGGTGGGAGACCACCTTTTCTTCTTGGAGACCACCTTTCCCCGGTCGGCTAGTTTTCTTGTCAGGAAGCTGGTCTCCCTCACTTTTGAGCCACAATTTCTGGTCTCCCATATCACCATTGAGTTGCATTCACCTGGGAGACCACCAATATGGATAAGCCGACCACCTTTTCAGCTTGAACCTTTTGAACCTGGTCGGCCGACTAAGGGGAGTGGTCGGCCAACCACCTGAACTGGTCGGCCAGCTTCCTGCTTTTTTGTCTCACTGAGTGTTAGCCAGCTGTACCAGCTAGAAGCCTCAGAAGTGATCCTCCATACACGTGTATGGAGGATCTTTGAGCTTGGTTTTAAGCTTCTAGAGGAAGCTTTAGCCCCTCTCCTCTATAAAGGAATAGGTCATCTTCCATTGCAAGGGTTCAGAACTTCTTGGAAGGCAAAACATATACACCTTTCTATATCTCTCTCTTTTGTGCTCAAATACTCCATAGCTCTTGGTCTTTTGCACACCAACCCTTAGCCTAACCCTTCCACCATCCATCCAAGCATCTAGGAGCTCATTTTCAGAGGTTGAAGAGTTCCTATTTTGGTCCAGAAGCTGCTGGCCTTCTTCTCTACAAGGGTAAGTCTCTATTTCCCTCTTTGTAGCCTTATTTTGCTTCATAGTTTAGCTCTATTTTCAAGCATATTTAGGCTTTTCCATAAACTGAAAAAAGTCTTTTTTTGAGCTTCTAAACATGTTTGTTTAAGGCCATTTTTCTGTTGGGGGTCATCTACCCTCTTGCATGCTTCATTTCCTCTTGTTTTGAGCTATGCATTAGAGCATTTGTGTTGGCTTTGGTTTGGCCTTGTAGCCATTGAAATCCAGTGGATTTTCAGTGGCTAACATGTGTTTTTGAGCCTCAAAATCAAAGAGGGGTGACCCTCCCACCCCTTGTTTTGTTTACTAGCTTTGTTGGTCTTACAAAGGAGCCCCTATTTGCATGTTTCAAAGCCATGTTTCAGGCCACTTTTTGTGAGTTTTGTGACCTGCATAGGCTCTATCCAGAGCCCTTTTTGCCATGTTGAATGTCTATTATGCATGTGTAGAGTAATCCTCTTCAAGGCCTTCCAAAAGGGCCTTTACTTGCATGCTTCCTAGCTCATTTCAGGCCCTTTTTAGTGAGTTTTAGGGCCCTCATAACCTCTGTCTAGAGGTAGTTTTGCCATTTTGTGTGTCCATCATACATGTGTAGAACAACCCTCTCATTGGCCTTTCAAAGGAACACTTCATTCTAACATGTGTTGACTGAGTTTCAGTGGGTTTTTGGTCATATTTTGGCATGCCATGTTTCTGATTTTGGCTGTTTTGGTGGCCCCTCATGTGCTTCATATACACGTAGTGTAAACCATGCTTACTAGCCTATGTTGCATGTTGTTTTGGCCCTTCATGTTAGCACTTTTGGCCATGCCTTAAACTGATTTTGTGCATATTTTGGACTTCCTTAACTCTGTTTTTGGGTCTCATGGTCGAATGATGCTTGTTTTGTATGCTTGTAGTTCAATATCCATGCCTAGCTTTGAGATTTGAGGTTTATTGCATGCATATACTGAGGTGTTTTCATGCTTTGGGGTCATTATACATTATATTTCAGAGCTTATATAAATGCCATATTCCCATGATTTCCACTCTTTAAACGTGTTTGAGAGTTGTGCATAAATGCCTCATTTTCGGACCATTGCATGAGCTTCGTTTCTTTGCATGTTGAGTTATCATTTTGGGCCATTTTCCCACTGTTTCAGACCTGCCTAGGGTCTGTTTGGGGCTGGTTTTGCCATTTATACATTGCTTTGTGTACCTCTAGTGTAACCCGCTTCATTAGTTTCGGTAATTGTGCCATCTAGCATGCATTGTGTGAAGTGTTTGCATGATTTGGGACCATTGTGCATCATGTTTCAGAGCTGGAGAATGTGTGTTTTCCATGCCATATTTCATCATTTGCCATGCTTAGTTAGAGTTGCATGTTGTGCCTTAGGATCGGTCCTTTGTATTCGTGCATGTTTGCATGTATTTCGGTTGTCTCATTTTCATGTATGGCCACTGATATGAGTGGCTGAGGTCCACTCATATTGATGTATGTCCATCTTGCATTTGTATATGCCATTTAGTTCATGTGCGCCTGATAGTCTTCGTAAGTGCATTGTGTATGCCATGTTATGTCACGTGCATTGTGTATGCCATTTTAGCCCATAGCATTGCGTATGCTAGGTTACATGTTAGTCGCATTGTATATGCCATCTCATTGCTTTGTGTTTGGAGTAGGGTTTAGTCCGAACACGGGAAACGAGGGACGTTTCAGACTCCAAGTGACAAAACGTGCCTCGATTCTCGATCGCCGACACTCTTGACTGTCCATGATAGAGTTGTTGGCTTTACTTACTTATATGTGCATTCATTTCACATCGAGTCGTGCAATTCGACTTCTCGGCCATCATGCATCGAGATGTGTGATTGGTGGCACGAGGATCGAGGACTACACTTCCTTGAGCTTGTGCAAGGATGAGGAGAGTAGTCATGCACACATTTGTTGGAAATACATTGCCTTTTCTCTCTCTTGCCTTTGTTGCAGAAAAACTAGAAACCAGAGGTGGAAACTAGTCGGCCGACCAGATTTTCTAGCAGGCCGACCACCCTCTTTGGTCTCCACCACAAAGGGTGGCGGCAGGTGGTCTCCCATGCTAATAACTGGTCGGTGGCCTTCCCAAGGTGGAGTTTCAGCCTTCTGGAGCTTTGTGCAAGTTTCTGAGATCAATTACAAACAAAGGTGAGGCGAGGCGTCGCGATGGAATTTCCCGACAAGGCAACCCGAGCACGCATGCATCTTTCATCATTCGGAACAAGAGCTGAGGCAAACCATTTTATAGCTTGCATGCTAGTTTATTCGCTTTCCTAGTTAATTTGTTAATTAATTAGGGTTTTGTAATATTTAATTAGTTAGAGTAGTTAATTATTTATTCGGACCCTCTGAGCGAGGGCAATTGTGTAATACGTGTGCATGTGTGTGATGTATGTCTTCCAATCCCACGTCTTTCTCCCTTTTATTTACCAGCTTATGATGGTTAGTTTAGGGCATGTTTCAATTAGCATACTTATGCTCGCATGTTTGCATCCATTCATCTGTCTTGCATGCACCGGGCTCGGTGCATCATGCTAACTGCATTGTATTTCAATTCCAAGTTGAATACATGTATCGATTGTTGTATCTCATATGCCATCTTAGAATAGCTGAGCCTATTGTATTTTCATTTTTGCATGTGTTGCATTAGGCATCTCAACATAGTTAGGATTCATGCATGTTTTCTAATTAGCTTCTTTCTTTGGCTTGGAGTACTCGGTAAGTGTTTATGCTTTAGCATCCTTGCATGCGTGTGAGTGACTGCCATGATAGCATGCTTACCATGAGACTATGTGCTTATATGATATAACTGCCTGAATGCCTGTGGGTGAAGGTTGGATTATCTAAATTGGAATAATGCATTGACTATGAGTTTTAAGCCCACTAGATAGTAGCAAATCACCATGTTTTCTAAGCCCACCTGAGGGTGGCAAATCCACATTTTAGCCTACTTACGAGTAGCAAACCACTTTCAAAAACAAACATGAGATGTTTTGTTCCAATTCAGGCGATCCGGTCTATATTTGTATGTTGTGCACATCACGTAGTAAATCTAGGCTAATAACCGGAATAAGAGCACATAATGTTTTCAAAACTCGATATCATGGTTAGTAGAGGCCGATCTTTGATCGGGCGAGCAAGGGTGCTCACGAAGTGACCTTCCCCAATCGTACCCAAGTTCCCGAGCCGAGGCAACTTTGGTGATGACGGACACGTGGCCTTAGGCAACGAGTCAGGGTTTCCTAAATTCCCCCAAAATAAATATTTAGGTGGCGACTCTGTATCTGGCAAAGCAGTCCATGTTTGGCACTTCTTTCTAAAAATCAGTTTTCCAAAAATGATTTGCCGAATTTGGACTCTTTGATGATTCATCGGTCTTACATTGCACTCTGTGAGATTAGATACAGGACCGTGACATTAAGTCCGAACTGTAGTGAGCCCAATGAACAAAACGGGATTCCCTCCCAGGACGTTCGGGGACGTCTACAAAATGCAATCTCCCTGACCACTTCTCCCAAAACCCAAACTCGGGACTAGAAAAGTGGACCTTGACTGTACTCCCTAAGACTGCTGTGGGGTAGAACCCCTCTACCTCTTACTGTCCCCCTGAACATTCTGACTCCTCCTAAAGCCCTTCATCCGCTCCTCCTCCATCTGCATCACGGTCTCAAGATAAGCCGCCAACTCTACAAGTCGCCCGTAATCTCTAATCATTGAACTGGCTACCTTGAAAGGAAACCCAATCCTTAACCTTTTCTCGAATTCCACACAACAGCACTCTTCTATCGCCACTAACTCTGGTGCAAATCTAGAGAGGCTAGTAAAGGCTGCCTCAAACTCGGCAACGAGCATGTTGAGCTGCTTAAGCTGTGAGAACTGCTCCCTCAACTTCTTCCTAACCGTGGGAGGTAAGAACTTATCCTGGAAGACGTTGACAAAAGCCTCCTAAGTCACTCCAATGCGCCCACGCGCATACGTCCACCATTGACCTGCATCTCCCTTCAGTTGGAAAGATGCCAAGGTCACTCTCAACAGGTCATCCCCGATGCCGAGTATCTCAAACGTCTTCATCATTTGCTCGAGCCATTCATCCGCTTTCAATGGCTCTTTAGGGTCACCCACAAACTCGTCCAAATTCGACCGGAAAAACTCTTGCTTTAGAAAAGACAGCCCCGTTTCAGCAACATGGGCCTGGACTTGATTTTCAGCGCTGAGAATGTCCATGGATTCCCACAATGCTCTGGCCATTTCACGGGCTAAGGTGCCCATGGCCTGCTGACCTATCAATTCGGCCACATTGGCCTATCTAACTCCCTCCTCTTGTGTCGGAATATCATTTGGTATCGGCACCTCCTGCCGTCTAGGCCTACTACACCTACCACGTGCTGACATCCTAATGAAGGTAACAAAAGATATTAGCATATTTACAAATGTGCCGAAGCTAACTCACTCGTGTCCTAAATAATGGTCGTCCCGCGACATTACCAGAGTTCCAATTAGAAACAGCAGTGATCAAGTACTCTTCTAATAAGACTTCTAAAAATCCGTAGACCCAATCAATATCTTATGAATTAAATATCATACCCATATAATCACATAAGCGTGTTATCACATAGCATTACAAACATACAAACATCTCTATCAAACGAGATAAACCCATTATGGTAAGAACCACTTCCCACGTACCTTTAGTATTCAAACCTGGTACGCTCTGATACCAAGTTGTAGCGTCCCAAAATAATGCCATAAACCATCTACAACGATAAGTAAATAACAATATAAATCAAAGTATAATATCTTTCTATTACGTAAGATTTGGTTGTACAAAAGGGTGACACATGCGAATATACATTCATAAGTCATAACCTTGAATCTATAGCATGTGTCAACAACAAACAAATGAAATAGAAGTTAAACAGATAATTGAAATTACTTGAAGGCTACAACTTTCCTAGACAGTACTTGATTACATCAAAACGGATTTAAATCCAATACAGAATAAGCTCTAGGCTTAATAATAAGAAGTAAACAAAATGAAGCTCTTGCTTCAATCCTCCCAAGCTACTGCCTTGGCGAAGGCATCTCACCAATACTTGAAAATATTTTTCCCATATAGGGTGAGCCAAAACCCAGTAGAAATAATCCAACACAATATATGAATCTTAATAAAGATATAAGGGTAAAATGTATATGCAATGCTCATGACAAAACAATTTATATCTTTCCCAAAAGCCACATAATGTTGGGTCTATATCATAGTTCTCAAAATCATTTCCTTTAAAATAGAAAATAGGGGGAAACTCAACTTCGTATAGCCTTTCACAGATATTTCGTCCGTGGGAAACCATCAAACGGAACCCATGTAAACGTAGGCTATGCAAGCCCTACTATTGCCATTTTACAGATATTTTATCTACGGAAACCGACACCCATGTATACGCTCCTTTTTGGGGACTTTCACCCTGGACACAAAAGCCAAGTTAATTTGGTGATACACATTTCATTCCCACATTCACCTATTTTTCTCAAAATCATATACATGTACAATGTATCAAGATATGACAATGCTCAATGCAAATGGATGAGAAATTAGTTTCAATTCACCTAATCCTCGTGCAATTTCTACAACAATCTTGGCTATCGTCCACCGATAGCCAAAAACAGATATTTCTAAACAAATATAAAATCTCCAATATAGATAAATTTTCCAAATTTCAAGAAGTGAGTAATAATACATATCCAACTCCACCATCCATATCAATATCCATCCATTTTCACATTTTTAACATCAATTTCATTTATTGATACAAAATAACATTTGAGACATTTAGGGCAAAATTCATTTTTCTTCCAAAATTCATTCCCAGTATCAAAATCAATAATTTTATCACTACTCAACTTCATTTCCACTCCCACTACCATTTTTCATACATCCATTTGAAAACACTTCTTCTGATTTTAAACCAAAACCCAAGGTTTGTTCAGAATCCTCCAAAACCACAAGATTGTTTTATAAAAATAAAAAGCTAAGTTAAAAATCATAAAAGAATGTACACGAGACAAACACGGTTGAAACTCAGATGACGTCAAAGCCCAACTCTATTCGGATGAAAACGAAGCTCTAGGTGAGCTCTACCTTTTTAACAGAGGGAGTAGGGTAGAGAAATGGGTAGATCTTGGTGTTTTTTTAGTGAGAATATGAGTTTTAGAGAGAGAGATAGAGTCTTAACTTAGGGTTTTTAGAAAGTTTAGAGAGAGAGAGATGAAAAAGTGACTTTTACAGACTTATATACACGCAGTCTGCTCGATCGCAAGAAGTGACGCTCGAGCGTAAGACACAAAAGATTGACCGCTTAAGCACAAGAAATTGACACCCGAGCATGAAATACAAACTCCCAGAAAGGCCTGTCGAGCCAAGACCGCTCGAGCATAGAATACACTCTCCCAATAGTTTTGCAGACTTGCCAAAATACTGATAATTCAGAAAGACCTCTTGAGCGCAAAAAATGTCGCTCGAGCGTAAGAGCAAAATTCTAGACAACAAAAGTTTGAAAACCAGGCTACCAACTTGTTCCAAATACAACCAACACAACCCAATAGCCAAACTCAAGGAGGGAAAAGAGGAATAAGACAAGAACAAGAATACAAAACAATGAAACCCGAAATCTAGAACATCAAATGGGTCAGGTCTTAAACCAGAATCGTTATGTTATATTTTCTATCAGGGTCTTCAAAGAATCAGACACATCAAGATGATTAATATTAATGGGTTCATAATGATCTGCGAAATGCATTTCAATGTTTTTTCCCTTTTCTTTTATCGATGCTTGATAAAGATCCACCAAATGTTTAGGCGTATGACAAGTACTTGACCAATGCCTTGTCACGCCACATCTATAACACGTATCTTCATAATTTTTGGAAGGTTTATTCTGTAAACCTTTTTCCTTTTTTTGTGTTGTTCTAGAATTATTCCACTTCTGGTGGAATGGCATGGTATTTTTATTTGAATATTTTTTAAGATGTCTCCCATGGATTCTATAATAATTTCTACCTCGGCCACATCCAAAACCACGACCTCTCCCTCGTCCACGACCATGAAATGCAACCTCATTCAATTCAGGGAATTGAGCAAAACCAATTGAATAGGATTGATGATTTCTCAATAAAAGTTAATTAGGTTGTTCAACTACAAGAAGGCATGATATCAGTTCAAAGTACTTAGAAAATTGATGCTCTCTATATTGCTATTGCAGGAGCACATTATCAGGTGAAATGTGGAGAATGTTTTTCCAAGCATATCCTCTTCAATAATTTTTCTCCACATAATTTAATTCAAGAAATAATTTTAAATAAAGTGGAGTTGTAGTCACTAACTGATTTATAATCTTGCAACCTCTGGTGCAACCAATCATAACGAGCTATTGGAAAGATTACGATCTTCTGTTGCTCGTATCGCTCCTTCAAATTATTCCACAAAATAAGTGGATATTTTATCGTGAGGTACTCAATTTTTAATTCTTCTTAGAGATGGTGGCGAATAAATATCATTACCTTTGCGCAATCCTATAGGGATGCTTCATTTTCATTCCTAATAGTATCTCTAAGATTCATTGCCTCAAGATGGATCTCAACATCAAGAATCCAAGATAAGTAATTTTTCTTAGAAATGTCAAAAGCTGAGAATTCCAATTTTGAAAGATTTGACATGTTTATGCGTTATAGACAATAAAAATAATATATTTAGTATCACTGAATCTATTAAAAATGTAGAATTTAGAATTTATTTATACTTACCTCAATAGCTCAGTCACTTTTCCTCCTCAACTGGTCAGAATCTCGCACTGATAACATGTTACAAAATTAATAAAAAGAAACTAAGAACCAAAGGGAAATAACAAGGAGTTTGGGCCAAAAGATAATAAAGCTATCTTTCTTATTGATTCTTGTATGTCGATGCGTCAAGCATACAATTGCCTTTTGTAGGCAGAAATAAGTTTACGCCACCTTTCCTGTAACACCTCTCCAAACTTCTACACTTTTCTACAAAGTTTTATTATTATAATAAAATAATACTCTTCAATTCCAATTGCATCTCTTTTGATGGTTATCCAAATATTTAACAATAATTATATTATATATAAACTATTTGTCATGTGAAACTTGCAACATGCATAGAACATCCATCATGCATATATTTTCAAATGCACATCAAACTCAATTAAGATTTAATTGGAAAATTAAGGCAATTTTATTTATAAGTTTTGGTACTATTGTTGGAAGTGAGAGAAGGATGTAAATCAATGTATGATTCACAAAGAAACACAATATTTAAGTGGTTCGCCCTCACTGCCTACGTCCACGGGAGAGTAACCATTTTCACTATATAATGGAAATTACAAAGGGATTACAATGGAAGAGAACACACTCTCTCTCTCTCTCAACTCCCACTAAGCTCCTCCTCTCATACCGAATGAGCTCCCCTCTCTGTCAAAGAGGGTCAATCTCTCATTTAGTTCTCTGAACAAAGCAACTCTCTGTAACTCTCAAACTCTATTAGAATCCAATCTCCCTGACTGGAGATGGTTTTGTATCTCCCACACTTGGAGATTACATTTTCTCCTACTCTATCTAAAACAATCACATAACCTCTCTATTTATAGACTCTGCTAAGGTATGAATATGAGCTGGACAATTCCAATTTCTCTACTGTTTCATAGTGAAGCTTTGACCATGGAGACTTTAAGGAAGCTACCTCTTCCTTCTTCAATCTTCTTGGTTCTTCTACTCTTCTGAGAATTCAAATCGAATTCCTCTAATCTCCAGCTCTCCAGCAGCTTCTACCTTCTAACTTCTTCTTTTCTAATTCAAATTGAGTTTGAATTCCCAACATCCCCCCTCAAACTCAATTTGTTGGATTCTCTACACGATGCCTTATATCTGCTCGTGGATGACCTCTTGTCTGGTTTTTGTAGCCAATACTCTATTGGAAAATTATGATAATTTTCTTTATAAGTTCTAATACTACTGTTGGAAGTGGGAGAGAGGTGTAAGCCACTTGGTGACGTTACTATTTACACAATAGCTCTAACATTAAATTTCAAAAGTCAAATACTGACGTTACTATTTGTATAATAACTTTTCTATTAAAATATTCGAATGCACAGTAAAATCTCTTTAAATAACATTTATATCAGATCAAAAAATATATACCACTTTTATAATCTTTTTACTTGTTGTACAGATTTTGGATACACTCTAATGAAGGTAACCCACCACCACGTAGGTGTATCAAATTTGTCAAATAATGAATAGTAATCAACTAATTTTATCAAAATGTGAATAGTAAAATTACTATTTAAGCACAGTAACTTCCACAAAATTCAAACATGCATAGTAATTTGCACAGTAAAAATATATGATGCATTCGAAATCTATTTTCATATTTTATATCAAATGATTGTAAAATATGTATATTAAAAAAATCACAATTTATCAAATAATATTTTAAATATCATCAAAATTAAATCACATGATTAACAACAATAATAAAATATAATTTTTATAAATTAAGAAAATAAAATTAAGTTGAGATCAAATATTTTTATAAATAATTTCATTTAATAGAGATTAGTTTTATTAAATTTAAATTGTGAAGAAATTTTTAAATTTTTTTCATATATTTGATATTTTTAGTTAATAGTAAATTTTTTTGACATGACACGTTAATACGACATAAAACAAACACGGACTGAAAATGACATGATAGGATAATACAAAATAATAAACGATTTGGATTAGTGTTAAGATAATTCTAACACGAACCCGAGATAACACGACACAAATACGACCCAACACGATATCCACCCCTAATGACACTCTACAACCTATACAACTGTAGTCCTAATTTAACTAGTTAATTTCACTTTCTCTAAATTATTTTTTGAATTATTATCAAATTATCTACTTATTAGTCTCTTAATTATCCATTGATGGCTTATTTGGAAATTAACTATTTTAGTTGATATTTTGATTTTTTTATGAAAAAATGTGTAAAAATATGGAGAGAGTGATGTGTCATTTATAGTGACTTTTTGACTAAAATTCATGGTTTCCAAACAAGTTCTGAGTCTATCAAGTCCCTAAAATATATAAATCAAATTCTACTATTAGGTGTTTGGGGTTTGTTTTTCTTTTGTGATTTTTTATTACACTTATTTTGTCTTTAGTGAACTTTTTTTTCAAAAAAAATAATTTTAAATCTTTAGATTCTACTCGATAAGGCGAATGAAAAAAAAAATTTAAAAATTAAAAAATCAAGAAATACAAAAAAAAAAAATAATTGACTTTTTTTTACTTACTTTTTTTTTTTTTTTTTTTGAATTTTTCAATTTTTTTTTTACTTTTTAGATTCGTCTATACAAAATGGTTGATAATTTTATAAAAAAAAAAATGTTCCAAAAGAAACATATATATATAACTTATTTGGAAGTTCCTAAACAACTACTTAACTATTGCTTAAATATAGTAAATATTTAATTCAAATCTATTTAATATTTAAAAGAATTATTAAAATAAAATATAAACTCATATCTATTATAAATTAATAAAAAATCTTATGTAATTAAAATTTTATTCTAAAAAATTTTAAATCTCTATTCTCTACAAAGCTATCTGTGTGATCAGTAGCCACAACAACAATTTCGAATCCAAAACATGAGAAGATAGATAGTAAGTCTACCCTACAATGTGCTTTTGTATAGGGGTGATATACGAACTAAACGAGTTGAATAGTTAACTGTTCAACTTTGAGTTGATAACTTTAATGAGTTTTAAAATCTGTTCAAATTTGGTTCATTAAACTTTTGAACCAATCTTAAACGAGTTTTTGTCAAACCGAGTTCAAATAGTTTGATATTTTATATAATTTTAGACTTATTGAACCAAACCAAACGAACAATTGACTGTTCAATCTTAGTTTGTAAACCTCAATGAGTTCTAAAATGTATTCAAGTTTGGTTTGTTTATTTAACAAACCGAACTCGAACGAATTTTTAACAAGCCGAACACAAGTCGAGCTCGAGTTATTTAGTTCGTTTATGAAAAATCTAAAATCTCTGAAATATTGATTTGTGATTATGTATCAATTTTAACCAGTAAATAGCAATCCTAATCAAACAATCAAAGATAAATTGACACAACAATTTTACGTGAAAAAAATCACAATTGGAGCAATTGGAGCACCTCCAATTGTGATAAAAAAAAAACCACGGGCAAAAACCACAAAACAATCCACTAAGAAGACATAAAGGAATTATACAAGTGTACTCTCAATTACCTTGCAAATCCACGCCCGAATCGAACCAATCCCTATGTGCTGCTTCCTGCCCCGTCTTCACCTCGAAATTGTCTTGCCCAACGTTGAATCCACAATGCCGATGTCGAATCATGATAATGAACTACTCCAGATTCCACCAGAGCTTCAGGCCTAAATTCCCCAGAATCCACCGAAGAATAACTCTCTCTCTATCTCTCTCTCTCTCTCTCTTGTATATAAAATAAATAAAATAACCCCCTTGATATAATCCATTCAATTCATGATATAAACTCTAACAGATATCAAAGGAAACAAGCAAAGAAGCTCCAGAAGAAAACCCTAATACCCAGAAAGAAGATCTAGAAGTCATAACCCTAAATTATGACTGAACCGCAGCTTTATAGAGAGCAGGGTCGCGATGCTCGCTCGAGCACAGGAATGCTCACTCTAGCGAGGAGACTAAAACACGTGTTTTTCCAAGTGTCTTCGCTCGAGCCCCCTGGACCCCTGCGAGCTGACCAAGCAGCTCGATCCCCGACATAGTCAGTGAAGTGGCAAACATGATAGAATTAAGATCACAAACTCCTCTGCATAGGCACAATTTGGGTTGGATTCGTATCTAAAAACTCATAGCCTCACTGAAATAAAAGATCGAATAAAATTACAACTGAAGGAGATTGCCAATAACAAAACCCTAACAGTTTATTACCCTTAAATGTGTGCCCATAGCAGAATAGGTGATTGCTTTATGTGAAACATAAGAAAAAAAAATAGAAAATAATAATTACATGACCAATAGGATTACAAAAGGCATACTATTATAAATTTTAAGTAATAGAAGAGAAAATGAGAGCTAAAGAGAATAGCAAAGAATTAGATGTTGGGTATACCTCCTTATTGGAGTGTGGGACCCAATTGGTTTTTGAAAAAGAGTTTAATTTGGTTTAGTATTAATTATAATATATTTTTATATATTATATTTAATTTGTGGAGACCCAATCCAATTTGGAAACAACTAAGGTTCGATAATAAACCCTAGATTCACAATATTTTAGGTTTTTTTTTTGCTCATCCTGAGGTGAAGAGAACAGCTGCTACACATACTCCACTTTGGTGAAATCAATTATTTGGGTGTGTGAACAGTGAAATTAATTTGGGTGGTTCTTTGCTTCGTTTTCGGTGTTATTTGGTTTGTTATTTTGGATCTTCTACAACTCTGGTTCTGAAGATTTTTGTTCATCTATTTGGTGAGGTCTTTCCTCTTGTTTAATTGTGATTATTCGGAATTCACCTAAGGGTGGTTTTGTGAGACCAGTGTCTCGTTTCTAATCGTTTGGAACTTATTTGGTTGATAGTGGAATCGGATTTCGATCCCATGGACATACCTTACATTGAGGGAACCACGTAAAAATTCTTGTGTTGCTTCTGATTTAATTTTTCCGCATTAGTTTTTATTCCCATTGATTGATTTACTTGTGGGGAATCATAAATTTTCCCTAACAACTGGTATCAGAGCTTACAATTTATTTGGGTTTATTTATTTGTGTAAATTAATGGAGGGGAATGTGGGTCGTATGTCTACCTTCAATGGAAGCAATTGGGTAACTTGGAAAACTAAAAAGAAGCAAGAAGACACAACGGCAGTTACTACTGATGATCTCATGGTCGTTTGTGAAGATGATTGTATCAATTTTGTGGTCCAAGAGAATAATTGGGTGATTGATTCCGGTGCTTCTTTTCATTTGACTTCTCGAGTTGATTTCTTCACTACCTACACCGAAGGAGATTATGGTTCTGTTCGAATGGGTAATGAAGGTTTGTCCAAGATTATCGGCATGGGTGATGTTTGCTTGGAAACAAATTTGGGCTGCAAGTTGTTGCTTAAAGATGTGAGGCATGTTCCCGACATTCGCCTCAATTTGATCTTTACTGGGAAGTTAGATGATGAAGGCTTCAACAACAAATTTGGTGATGGAATATGGAAGCTCACAAAGGGTTCTTTAGTGGTGGCTAAGTGCAAGAAGACTCATACACTTTATTCGATGCAAGGAAAAATTTGTAAAGGTGTTGGTCAATGCACTTGAAGATGATACTTCTACCAAATTGTGGCACAAGCGGCTTAGCCATATGAGTGAAAAGGGGCTGCAAGTATTGTTCAAGAAAGAGCTTCTACCCAGTTTGAAAGGTACATATCTCAAAACTTGTGTTCATTATTTGGCGGGTAAACAACATAGAGTTTCTTTTCATAAAAATGTTGCTTCTAGAAAAGAAAATGTTTTGGAGTTGATTCATTCGGATGTTTGTGGTCCTTAAAAGTTAGAACACATGGTGGTGCACTTTATTTTGTTACTTTCATTGATGATTATTCAAGGAAAGTTTGGGCTTTTCTACTAAAAACTAAAGATCAAGTTCTAGAAGTATTTAAGCATTTTCAAGCCATGGTTGAAAGAGAAACAGGGCAGAAATTGAAGTGCATCCGATCAGACAATGGTGGTGAATACATTGGGCCATTTGATGAGTATTGTCGCAGCGAAGGTATTCGGCATCAAATGATAGTTAAGAAGACTCCTCAACAAAATGGAGTTGCCGAGAGGATGAAACCGCACCATTGTGGAAAGAACAAGGTGTTTGCTTTCACAAGCTAAATTGCCAAGATCCTTTTGGGGTGAGGCATTGAAGATAGTGGTTGACGTGATCAATTTGTCTCCTTCCTATCCTTTGAATGGTGATGTTCCAGAAAGAGTTTGGACCGGCAAAAATGTGTCTTATGAGCACTTGAGAGTGTTTGGTTGCCGAGCTTTTATTCACATTCCAAAAGATGAGAGGTCCAAGCTTGATAGCAAGTCTAGACAATGTATTTTTCTTGGCTATGGGCGTGATGAATTTGGTTATAGATTGTGGGATCCGGTCAACAAGAAAGTTATTCGAAGCCGTGATGTTGTATTTCTTGAAGACCAAACAATTGAAGACTTTGGCAAAGGTGATCAACCGAAGCCAAAAACTAGTGATCTCATTGACATGGATCCATCTCCTTCATCTTCGGTAGATGATGAAAATGGGGGAGATGTGCAGCCACCTATTGAAGATGTAGAGGATGATGCTAATCCTAATGAAGTTGAGCCAGAAATTAAGGAAGAGCATCCAATTCAAGAACCGCCACCACAACTTGAGTTGAGAAAATCTACTACAAGGGACCGACAACCTTCAAGAAAATATCCTCCCAATGAATTTGTGTTGATTTCCGATCAAGGGGAGCCTGAGAGCTACCAAGAAGCAATTGAGCATGCAAAGAAAGGTGATTGGAAAAAGGCCATGGACGAGGAGATAAATTCCTTGCTTGAAAACCAGACTTATGATTTAGTGAAGTTGCCTAAAGGGAGGAAAATTCTAAAAAATAATTGGGTTTTCAAATTGAAGAATGATGGCAAGAATCTGAGGTACAAAGCACGTCTTGTTGTGAAAGGCTTTGGGCAAAAGAAAGGCATTGACTTTGATGAGATTTTCTCGCCGGTTGTGAAGATGTCTTCTATTCAGGTTATACTTGGCATGGCTACAAGTATGAACCTTGAAGTTGAGCAACTTGATGTGAAGACCGCATTTCTTCACGGTGATCTTGAAGAAGAAATTTACATGGAGCAACCGGAAGGTTTTGTGGAAAAAGGGAAAGAGAAATTTGTTTGCAAATTGAAGAAAAGTTTGTATGGTCTCAAGCAAGCCCCGCGGCAATGGTACAAAAAATTTGACTCTTTCATGATGAATAATGGTTTTTCTAAAACCACTTCGGACCATTGTGTGTTTGTGAAAAAAATTTCGGATGGCAAATTTATTATTCTTTTGCTTTATGTTGATGATATGTTAATTGTGGGTCAAGATTCTACCATGATTAACAGGTTGAAATTGGAGTTGAGCAAGTCTTTTGCTATGAAAGGTTTGGGACTGGCAAAGCAAATACTTGGTATGAAAATTGTTCGTGATCGCAAAGAGGGGCTGATTTGGTTGTCTCAAGAAAGCTACATTGAGAAAGTTCTTGAGAGGTTCAACATGAATAAAGCAAAGCCAGTTGGTTGTCTACTTGCGGGTCACTTCAAACTTAGTTCGAATCAATGTCCTATAAGTGAGAAAGACAAAGAAGAGATGTTGAAAGTTCCTTATGCTTCAGCAATTGGTTCTTTGATGTACGCCATGGTTTTTACAAGGCCGGATATTGCTCACGCCGTTGGTGTGGTGAGTCGTTTTCTCTCTAATCCGGGTAAAGAACATTGGGCAGTGGTAAAATGGATTCTAAGGTATCTTCGAGGGACTTCAAAGGTGTGTTTGTGTTTTGGGGATGGTAAGCCGATGCTTAATGGGTTCACAGATTCTGACATGGCCGGTGATATTGATTCTAGAAAATCTACTTCGGGGTATTTGATGACTTTTGCAGGGGGAGCTGTGGCATGGCAATCTAAATTACAAAAGTGTGTTGCTCTCTCAACTACTGAAGCTGAATTTATTGCCATTACAGAAGCTTGCAAAGAAGAGTTATGGTTGAAGAAATTTTTGCAAGAGTTGGGTTTGAAGCAAGAAAAGTATGTGCTTTATTGTGATAGTCAAAGTGCTATTCACTTGAGTAAAAATTCTACTTTTCATTCGAGATCGAAACACATTGATATAAGATACCATTGGATTCGTGATGTGTTAGATTCGAAATTGTTACAACTCGAAAAGGTTCACACAAATGATAATATTTTAGATATGTTGACTAAGACTTTGTCGAGGGACAAACATTTGAAGTATCGAACTTTGGCGAGTATGGTTGATATCTCCACCTAAGTCGGTAAAGGGAGAATTGTTGGGTATACCTCCTTATTGGAG
Organism: Camellia granthamiana; assembly: GCA_036172215.1. NCBI lineage: Eukaryota > Viridiplantae > Streptophyta > Magnoliopsida > Ericales > Theaceae > Camellia > Camellia granthamiana. The sequence goes on along the minus strand of CM069908.1, from coordinate 30,940,233 downwards.
TGTGGGACCCAATTAGTTTTGGAAAAAGAGTTTAATTTGGTTTAGTATTAATTATAATATATTTTTATATATTATATTTAATTTGTGGAGACCCAATCCAATTTGGAAACAACTAAGGTTTGATAATAAACCTTAGATTCACAATATTTTAGGGTTTTTTTTTTGCTCATCCTAAGGTGAAGAGAACGGTTTCTACACATACTCCACTTTGGTGAAATCAATTATTTAGGTGTGTGAACAGTGGAATTAATTTGGGTGGTTCTTTGCTTCGTTTTTGGTGTTGATTTGGTTCGTTATTTTGGATCTTCTACAACTCTGGTTCTGAAGATTTTTGTTCATCTATTTGGTGAGGTCTTTCCTCTTGTTTATTTGTGATTATTTGGAATTCACCTAAGGGTGGTTTTGTGAGAGCATTAGTGTCTCGTTTGTAATCGTTTGGAACTTATTTGGTTGATAGTGGAATCAGATTTCGATCCCGTTGACGTACCTCACATTGAGGGAACCATGTAAAAATTCTTGTGTTGCTTCTGATTTAATTTTTCCGCATTAGTTTTTATTCCCATTGATTGATTTACTTGTGGGGAATCTTAGATTTTCCCTAACATTAGAATCAAGAGAGTAAATATTATTTCTCATTCAATCCTACGCATCCCAAAACATCTAGCAAACATTTGCTTATATAGGCAAAATTTTAGTAGATACAACATGTGAATTTGGAGAAGTTGGTGGAGATGAGAGGTTGGTGAAGTAAGTGAAAATGGTGAGAATGGAGAAGTTGTTGAGGTTGGAGAGGTAGGTAAATTAATACAACCTCATCTACTAAATTCCACCATGTTTCATTCATCTCATCTTCTTATCTTGAATCAAAATGATATCTCTTTTAATGGTTATCCAAATATTTCACAATACTCCCCCTTAGATAACCATATACTAAGAATATGCCTTGTTAAAACCTTACCAAGGAAAATCCAATAGGAAAAAAACATTTGGTGAAGGAAAAAGAATACAATATTCTTGTATGTGATTTGTTTAGATTGCCTCATTAAAGCCTTGCTAAGGAAAACCCAGTGGGAAAAAAACCTTAGACAAAGGAAAAAGAATACAATCTATAAATCTGCTTAAATATGTGACTCTCAATATTATGCACCAGCTTTTTGAATATTACAATCGGTAGTGCTTTGGTAAATAGATCTACCAGATTATCACTTGAGCGTATCTGTTGAACATCAATATCACCATTCTTCTGGAGCTCATGTGCAAAAAAGAATTTTGGTGAAATATGTTTCGTCCTGTCACCTTTAATATAGCCTCCTTTGATCTATGTGATACACATAGCGTTATCTTCATATAATATAGTTGGACTATCTTTTGTTGAAGACAATCCACATCTTTGTTATATATGATAGATCATAGATCTAAGCCAAATACATTCTTGACTTGCTTCATGAATCGCAAGTATTTCTAAGTGATTTGAAGAAGTAGCAATCAAAGTTTGTTTTACTAATCGCCAAGATATAGCAGTACTTCCATAGATAAAAACATATCCTATTTGTGATTTGGCTTTATGTGGATCAGAGAGATATCCGGGATCTCTATATCTGATTAACTGCAACTTTGATTCATTTAAATAAATAAGCCCATATCAGTTGTTCCACGAAGATAACGTAATATTTGCTTCACTCTATTCCAATGTCTTCAAGTTGATGTAGAATTATATCCTACTATTAAATTGACTGCAAATGCAATATTGAGCCGAGTACAATTTATAAGATACATAATAGCACTAATTGCATTGAAATATAGTACTTTAGGACCAAGAATTTTCTCACCATCTTCTGGAGGATGAGAAAACCATTAGAGTATTTAATGGAAGAGCTTTTTTCATATAAAAGTGCTTCGGGACCTTTTAATTGATGAATAAGAATTCCATTTGGCAAATGTTCAATCTTTAGGTCAATACAAAATTTCATTTTGCTAAGATCTCTCATCTCAAATTCATTTTAAATATTCAGTAGTTTATGTAAGCTCTTCTGAAGTGCTCACAAGATTGAAAACATATATTACAACAATTGTAAGTCTGGATTCTGATTATTTAATAAAAATGCATGGGCAAATTGGATCATTCTCATATCCATCTTTCAATATATATATAATGAGGCGATTGTACGACATGCATCCAGATTGTTTCATCCCGTATACAACTCTTTGTAGCTTGATAAAATAAACATTTTTGGGTTTTGAGTTAAATGCTTCAGGCATCTTAAATCCTTCAAGGATTTATATATATATATATATCACTATCTAGTGATCTATGAATATGCTGTAACCACATCCATTAAAAGCATATCTAAATTTTCTATGATTACCAAACTAATGAGAAATCTAAATGCAATTGCATTCATTATGGGTGAATAAGTTTTCTCATACTCTACACTAAGTTTCTACAAGAAACCTTGCGTATTAAGTTGCGTATTATATCTAACAATTTCATTTTTCTCATTACGCTGTAGCACAAATACCCACTTTGATCCACAATACCCACTTATATTTGACAGGCTATGTCCTTTCAGGGGGTTGGAGTACAGATCCAAATACTTCATATTTTTTTAAGCGAGTTTCATTCTTCTTGTATTGCTTCTTTCCACATTGGCCAATTATTTCTACGTCGTCATTCTTCGACAGTTTGTAGCTTATTATCATCATCACATCTAGTAATATTTTCACTATTACTTCTAATTATGTTTTCACTATTACTTCTAGTAGTATTAAGAGCTACTTTAAACAAAAATATGTTGTCGACAACTGTAGACACCCCATTTTTGACCACCTTTAAGACTTGGACGCGACTGATGGTTTCGGAAAGTGTGTAGGGAAAAAGTTCAGTTTCTTCGGCAATGAGAGAGTCAAAGCTCAACTCCATACCCCTTTTTGGACCAAAACGATCTTGATCAAAAGATTTTAGTCTTAAAGCCCTCTCTTTCAAAACATTTTTGAAATAAAGTTTTTACGATGTTCCGAGACTCGCATTTTGTCAAATGTTGCGCTTTTTGGTAAAACGAGCAAGAACAAAGTGGAAATGAATGAAAGAGAGATGAAATCTTTGAAAAATCTTTCAAAACACCTTACTTAGGGGTTTGGAGTTGAAGAAAAGAGGAGAAGAGGGAAGAAATCCAGTTGGGGGAAAAAATGGGCATGAACCGTTAAGAAAGAGTCGAGCAGCCCTCGCCGAATCGGGCCTATTCATTTTCATATTTGGAATCAAGCTATGAGGCCACCACCATTGGAAATAAGACTTCCGGGGCTTCATTTTGCACTCAATAATCTCCTAAATCCAATTCCGGACGGGGGAGATATAGTTGATTGAAGTAGGGCATCACTCCAGTTGGACCGAATCTGCGCGGCTTCACCAAAAAGGGCATAACTTTTTCCACAGGAGGAATTTGAATGCAAGGTTTGTGCCATTGGAAAGCTAACTTCCGGGGCTTCAATTTGGACACTTGAACGGCCACCATTAGACTTCTCTATCACTGGGCGGCCACCTTTCTTTCCAACAGACCCATTTTTTGTCCTGAAAAGTAGCAAGCCGGCCAGAAAAGGTAGCACGCCGGCCACTTACCTAGTTGGATGACCTTTTTTGCCCTTTTGAGCTGGCCGGCCATGACCCCCTCCCCAAGTGTGTTCTAGAAGTGCAATTTGTTTTCCTCTAGGCCCTATGCCCGAGGGTCAACCTTTTGGGGGGGAAATTTGAATTTGATTTTCCCTCCCATTTTTCCCTTCTCTCCCTCTATAAAACCAGCAGCTCCAGGTGCATTTTGGAGGTGAAAAAAGTTTTGTTTAGAGCCTTTGCACACAACTCTCCCTCTCCCTCTCTTCCAAGCCTCAAAACTCCCTTGGTTCTTGGCCATTTACACACCAACCCATAGCACAAGACCTCCATCCTCCATTCCAGCATTTTAGGACTGTTTTGAAGAGGTTGAGAGCTCAGAAATTTGGTCCAAGAGTTGCTGTTTTGCTGCTCTACAAGGGTGAGTTCTCCTTTTCCCTTTTCTAGTCTTTTCTTGCTTCATATCTAAGCCATACTTGCTTACATTTTTGGGCTCCAACCTAAACTGTAAATAGTCCTATTTTGAGCTCCTCTCCATGTTTTATTGAGGACTTTTCTCTGTTTAAGGTCATCTACTATCCCTTTCCTCTTATCTCTCTTTTAGGGCCTAATCTTGCATGATATATTATCCTTGTTTTTGAGCATTTTTGGGCCCCGACCCTAACTGCAAAAAGTCATATTTTGAGCCCCTCTACATGTTTGATCAAGGACCTCTTACTGTTTGAGGTCCCCTGCTACCACTTTTCTCTTTATCCCTCTTTTAGGCCTTTTTCTTGCATGATAGTTTAGCCTCACTTGTGTTTATTTTCGTGGCTTGATGTAAACTGTAAAGTGTCATTTTTTGAGCCCCTCTTCAACTTTGTTGAAGGGATCTTTGCTATTTGGGGTCAGCTTCTGTCCCTTGCCTCTAATCTCTCTTTTAGGGCCATTTTTGCATGATAGATTAGCCCTACTTGTGTTCATTTTTGAGAGTTGTCATAAACTGAAAAATATCTTGTTTTAATCTCATCTTCAAGTTTGTTTAAGGTCCCATTTTTTTTTGAGGTCATATGCTCCATTGTATGCTTGTTTGCTTCTTACTTTGAGCCTTATACCTAAGCTCTTGGTACATGCTTTGTTTGGTCTTCTAGCCACTGGAATCCAGTGGATTTCCAGTGGCTTTGATATTTTTTTGAGCCTCCAAATTAGAGGGGGGTGACCCCCTCTCACCTTGACTTGTTTGATGGCCATTTTGGCCTTTCAAAGGGACCCTTCTTTGCATGCCTCATTGACTGATTTCAGGGCCAATTTTGTGAGTTTTAGGACTACCATATTTGATTTCCAGAGTTTTTTTGGCCATGCTTCATATCTATCTTGCATGTGCTTAATAACCCCTTTGTATGCCCTCTAAAGTAACTCATCATTTTTGCATGCCATGGTTATATATCAGTGGTTATTTGGGCCTATTTTCATGTAATTTATTCACTGATTTTTGATGGTTTGGTCAGATTCCATGTGCATCATATACTTGCCATGTAAACCATGTTTGCTAGTCGAAATTGCATACTATTTTAGTCCATCTTGCTAGCATCTTTTGGCCATGCTTTGAACTAGAAATGTTCATATTTTGGGACTTCCTTGGCTCTTTCTTCATACTTCATGATCAAATAATGCATGCTTTGTATAGCTATAAGTCATTCTATGTGCCTAGTTTTGAGTTTCAAGGTTCATCTCATGCATCGGGTACCATGTTTCCATGTTTCGGGGCTGTTTTGTATCATATTTCAGTGCTGAAATTTGCTTGTTTGCATATCATGTTCCATGCCTTACCATGCTTTGGTAGAGTGGCATTCGTGCCTTAGGTTCGGTCCTCAGTTTGCGTACATGCGTGCACGCATCTCGAGAGTCTCATTTTCATCTTATGGCCTCCTATGTGAGTGTGGCTGAGGTCCACTTGTGTTGGTGTAAGTCCATTATGCATTGTGTATGCCATTTCATTTCATAGCATTGTGTATGCTAGGTTGTATGTTAGCGCATTGTGTATGCCATGTTACCTCGTGCATCGTGTATGCCATTTCATAGCATTGTGTATGCTAGGATGTATATTAGTCGCATTCATGCATGTCATGCATATTGCATTGTGCTTGGGATAGGAGTTAGCCCGAGCACGGCAAACGAGGGACGTTTCGTACTTCGAGTGACGGAACGTGTCTCAATTCCCAGTCACCGACACTCCGGATCATCCATGATGGAGTCTCAGTCTTGTTGTGTTTATATGTGCATTCATTTCATATTGAGTCGTGCAATTTGACTCATCGGCCATCATGCATCGAGATGCGTGATTGGTGGCACGAGGATCGAGGCATGCATACTGTCACGACCCAAACCCGGCCCTATGGGTTTAGCACCGTAACTGGCCAGTAATCCGAGATTACCGAAGGCCTGCAGAACAGTAATACAGTAAAACAGAGTACAGGGCCTGGCGGAAGCCAATACAGTAAATAACTAGTGTCCATTGAGCTGTGAAAATCTGTATGCCCAAAAACATTTTTCATGCATTCATTCAGTTCGAACAGTACAGTCTATATACAATCATATACATCATTCAGTACGCGAATCAAATCCCTCGATAACAGTACAGTAAACAGTAAACAGTTTATACAATTATACAAAACAGTCAAGAGACAGGTGGGGGACACAAAAACACCCCAAGCCATAGCATGGCGTCTCGGAACCTCGCAGTGAGGCACATAGGCTGGCTTGACAAAACTGGGGGACTAACCCACGCTCCTAGCTCCGGTCTGGCTGCTGAGAACCTACATATATATATAAACAGTGAGCTAAAGCCCAGTGAATAACAATAGGTGTAAAGAGGTTATGAATGAATGTCCTTACAGTAATGCAAACGATTCATTATACAGTATTTCAATCTTTCAGTATTTCAGTCAATCAGTCATATGTGGTACATCCAATAGCCTATAACAGTAGGTCCAGAAGGACCGGGTCTTAACAGACCCAACAGTAGTGATGGCCATCAATCAATAAACAGTATGGTTCCACAAGGAAACCGACAGAGCTCTGTAACAATAACAGTAATCAATAAGTGCTAAGGATGCCACAGTACAGTTCACAATACAGGACATACATTCATTCAATAAACAATATCAGTTCAATAAACAATTCAGTTCAGTATTCAAAAGATAACCATTTTGAACATATCTTTACACAATCTGTTACTCACAGAGATTGGGCTAATAGCAGCTAGAGCGCGTCCCCGAAAGCCAACCCTAAACAGTCAATAAATAGAACACACACACTAAGTTTCACAGTCGGGAAGGATGATAATTAAATCCCTAAATTTCCTCGGTGTGGTTCTATGTCCAAATCCCCATTAAGATGCCTTAAACTAGGCCTAAGAATGCCTAGGATGAGATGAGGATGCAAAAATACACTTGGAAGGCATTTTTCAAAAGTTGCTGAAAATAGGAGCCTCGCTCGAGCGAGCCTTCCTTCGCTCGAGCGAGCTTCCAAAATCAAAGGCTTCGCTCGAGCGAGGAATCCTTCGCTCGAGCGACCTGCATGAACAGTAAAAGTACTGGATGCTCGATTTTTACGCGCGATACCACGCTCGATGCTCGCTCGAGCGGAGCCCTGAATAAAGGTGCTCGCTCGAGCGAGGAAGCAAAATCTGGAATTTCCAGATTTGTCTCCCAAGTTCGAACCAAGCATTCAACCATCCAAAACTCAACCTCTTGGGCCCAAATTCTGGAAAAACATTTCAAACTCATAGTACAACAAGTTTTAAAGCTCAATTTATGAATTCAAGCCCCAAAGGTTGGTCAATTAAATCCAACATTCAAACCCATTCCATGAACAATCTTTAAACATGCAATGCATGAACTTCAAACCAAAATCAATGTTCAAATCTTGCTCTATTGAGCTCCAATCTTTGAAAACAACTTGAAAACATGGACTATGATAAAAACATGGACATGCATGCACAATTTATCATGAATTCAACTCCAAACTTACTAAACTCAACATGCATGCAACAATCAAGCTTCAATTCAACATTCTTGCACTAAAACATGGCCTAGCTCTTTAATTGGGCATGAACTATGCAAAATGAGGCTTAAAGACAACAAGATGGGGATGAATTCACTTACCTAGAGTTTCAATTACAAGTCTTGCTAGCTCAATTTGCCAATCTATGTTACAAATCTTCAAGATTCAAGCTAAATTCCCAAAGTTGAGTTCAAATCTCTTCCTCACTCTCTAATTCACTTCTTTGGTCGGCTAGAGCAAGAGGAATGGCTGATGAAATGAAGTTGTTCAAGTGTAATACAATTCTCTAATGTGTTGTCTACATGGCCCACTACCAATGGCATTTCTGTAATTAAGCCAAACTCTTTAATTAACTCATTTTAATCTAATTTAATCATTCCTAATCAATTTTTCAGATAAATATACCATTAAATCACAAATATTCTCCTGATTACAAAACACTAAACGATTCCTAAATCGGCCGCCGATAAGGCCTTCAATTAGCAGTTTAAACATATAAATTCTAACAGATAAGCAATCAATCAACAGATGCAACATGTAAACTCATTCAAATTCAGTTTCGATTTCAATCAGTCTATTCAGTACCTCAGTTAATTCAATTATCAGTCATTATCAATTCAGTTTAGCGGTAATCAGTAGATAATTCGGTGGTTTAACGGTAATTAAACGAGGGTTGTTACACATACATATGTGAAAATACATTGCCATGCCCCTTTCTTGCTCTCTGTTGCAGCAAATCAAGAATCAGCAGCCTTCCGGAGCTTGGCACGCATTCCAAGAACAATTGCAAACAGAGGCTTATCGGGGCATCGCAGTGGATTTCCGCGCAAGGCAACTCAAAACATGCATCATCCATCATCCGGAGCAGAGTCGAGGCAGTCCCTAGCTTGCATGCTAGTTTACAGCTTTCCTAGTTTAATTTGTTAATTAATTAGGATTTTGTATTTATTCGGACTGTAATAATTTATTTGGGATTGTATTATTTATTCGGACCCTCCGAGCGAGGGCAATGTTGTAATAAGTGTGCGTGTGTGTGATGTATGTCTTCCAACCCCACGTCTTTCTCCCTTTTACCAGCTTATGATGGTTAGATTAGGGTATGTTTCAATTAGCATACAGTATGATAGCATGTTTGCATTCATTCATTTGTTTTGCATGCACCGGGCTCGGCACATCATAACTAACTACATTGTATTTCAATTTCGAGTTGAATACTTGCTAGCTGTAGCATTTCATATGCCATGTTTAGAATAGCCGAGCCTATCTTAGTTGCATTTTTGCATGTGATGCATTAGGCATTTCTGTATAGTTAGGATCATGTACGGATTTCTAATTAGCTTCTTTCTTTGGCTTGGAGTACTTGGTAAGTTTTATGCTTTAGCATCCTTACATGTGTGTGAGTGACTGCCATGATAGCATGCTTACCATGAGGCTATGTGCTTACGTGATATACCTGCTTGAATGCCTGTGGGCGAAGGTCGGGTTATTTGGATTGGAACAAATCATTCACTATGAGCTTTAAGCCCACTAGATAGTGGCAAAACCATCTTTTCTAAAGCCCACCCGAGGGTGGCAAAAATCTGCATTTTAAGCCTACTTGCGAGTAGCAAACCGTCTTCAAAAACAAACATGAAATGTTTTGTTCCAATTCAGGCGATCCAGTCTATACTTGTATGCCGTGTGCATCACGTAATAATCCTAGGCTAATAACCGGAATAAGAACGCATAATGTCTTCAAAACTAGATATCATGGTTAGTAGAGGCCGATCTCTGATCAGGCGAGCGGGGGTGCTCACGAAGTGACCTTCCCCAATCGTACCCAAGTTCCCGAGCTGAGGCAACTTTGGTGATGACGGACACGTGGCCTTAGGCAACGAGTCAGAGTTTCCTAAATTTCCTAAAATAAAATATTTAGGTGGCGACTCTGTATCTGGCAAAGCAGTCCATGTGTGGCACTTCTTTCAAAAATCTGTTTTCTCAAAACGATTTGCCGGATTTGGACTCTTTGGTTCAAGATTTAGAACCATGACACAAATCGAGTCCGAGCTGTAGCGAGGTCCCCCGCAGGCTTGTTACAACAACAATTTGATTTCTATCCCAAACTTCCTTGTACTCATATAATGTATTGAGATCTCATTATTTTCAGGTACTTTTTCCACTTCAGGGAATAATTCTTCAGGAGATTCCTTTTCTGGTGGTTTATAAATAAGAGATTCTAAATGAATATTATGGTAAGGGAGTGCAATAGAAACATATACAATATAACCGAACATTCTAAATGAATAACATTTAATAATTGACCAAATATAAGCTATAATGGTGAGTATTCATGTATACAGTTGGTCTAGCAAGAACTCATACTGAAACAGGTAATTTATTTTTCATAAACAAATGTTGAGCAATCAACTGAAGTTATTTAATTAAATATTAAACTAAACCATATTACCTATCCAAAAAAAATATTAAACTACACTATTTTGAGTATGAACATGCACAGTAGGATGCTAGACGTTAATACCAATAGGTATGTAATGATCATTAAAAGTTGCGTTATGAATAAGACTATCTAGTTAATGTATCTATCAAAATCATGAAATAACGAATAGTGATATGAATGGGATAGTTTAATAATTAATTTTCCCAGTGAACAAGCAGAGCATGGATAATCACTTGGTAAAAGAATCTTCTAGTTCTTTAATGGATGTTCATGTGAATTTTTAATTACTCGACACATCATTATAGATCCTTGATGCCCGAGTCGGTCATGTCATAGCATAAACATTTTTGGATTAGAGCACTTTTGGTACATTACAATATGTGACTCAATTATTTTTATCGTCGTATAACATAATCCAGACGAAAATGTAGGAAATTTCTAATACTAGCTTCTGACTAGAATTAGTTGAAATAATCAATAAATACTCTTCCTGACCTTTTTTTATAGTTTCAATATGATAATCATTATGAAGTATATCTTTGAAACTTAACAGATTTATTCTAGATATGGTAGAAAACAAAGTTTCATCAATATAAATTTTTGTTCCATTTGGCAACATAATATTAGCTCTTCCGGAGTCTTCAATCAGGTTTACAGAACCTAAAATTGTATTGACATTAGTTTTTCCCATGATTAACTGTATAAAATATTTTGCATCACGTAAGATTGTGTTTGTGGTTGCACTGTCCACTAAACAGATATCATCACCAATCATTATTGAATTAGTCAATACATTAGTAAAATCCATATCTATAAACAACTAATCATCATTTTCAAAACGTAATCAAACAGAAAAATACAAACTCCAAAAGCATCACTAAAACAAATATAATATTTAGAAATCAATATGAATATTTTCATCACCAATAATATTTCTTTTTATTGAGGTTTGTTACGCAAAAGGCAAACATTCCACTTGGAAAAGATTTCAATAGTAAAATATTGTTGATAATTAGTATTTTGAGAAAATTGCCAAAAAGAATGCACAATGATGAATAGTGAATTACCAAGTGAAATTTTTCAAAAGATGAATATTAATTATTTATGCACAATAATCACTCACTTTTCTAGCAGATTTGTTTGCCATACAATATGCACCATGCATATGTAACATGAATACATTTAAACATACATACGTCATTCTTGGGAGGTTCTATTATATGAAATTTTCTCTTTTTCTTGTAAAATCTCAAGATTATTCCATTTCAAGTGGAATGGCAACATGTCCCCCATGGATTTTGTAATTTTACCTCAGCCATATCCAAAACCATGACTTCTCCCTCGTCTACGATCATGAAATGCAACCTCATTCACGTCAGGGAATGGAGCAGAGCCTAATGGACAGGATTGATGATTTTTTAATAACAATTGCTTAGTTTGTTCAGCCACAAGAAGGCATGAAATCAGATCAAAGTACTTTGTAGATCGACACTCTTTATATTGCTACTACAGGAGCATATTATTAGCGTGAAAATTTCAACGCATATTATATAGATTATATTCACTAACTGATTCATAATTTTGCAACTTTAGGTGCAATCAATTATAGGAAGCTTTTTGGGAGGATTAAGGTCTTTTGGTACTCATATTTCTCTTTCAAATTGTTCAACAAGATAAGTAAATCTATTACTGTGAGATATTTAGTTTTAATTCTTCTTGGAGATGGTAGCAAATAAATATCATTGCCTTTGCGCAATCCTGCAGGGATGCTTCATTTTCATTTTTTAATGGTATATCCAAGATTCATTACCTCAAGGTAGATCTCAACATCAAAGATCCAAGATAAATAAATTTCCCAAAATATCAAGATCTATGAATTTTAATTTTGAAGGATTTAAGATATTTATGCACTAAACACAACAATAATAATATATTTAGTATTACGTGAATATATGATGAAAAATATAGAATTAGTCTTATCATGAACCGCTCTTATAAAATATTTATTCCTAATTTATTTATACTTACTTCAACCACTTTGTAGAAAAATCACACCAACCTTATTTGTATGTGATTTAACTTTTCCTTCTCAGCTGGTCAGAATCTCGTATTGATAACGTGTTATAAAATTAAAGCAATAGACAAAAAAAATGAGAGCTAAAGAGAATAGCAAAGAATTAGAATCAAGAGAGTAAATATTACTTCTCATTCAATCTTATGCATCCCAAAACATCTAGCAAACGTTTGCTTAGGCAAAATTTTAATACATACAACATGTGAATTTGGAGAAGTTGGTGGAGATGAGAGGTTGGTGAAGTAAGCAAAAATGGTAAGGTTGAAGGAGTTGTTGAGGTTGGAAAGGTAGGTAAATTAACACAACTGGTCATCTACTCAATTCTACCATATTTCATTCATCTTATCTTCTTATCTTAAATCAAAATGATATCTCTTTCAATTGTTATCCAAATATTTCATAACATACACCAGATGTAGGGTAGATCTATAAGATATTTTCCCCCAAAACAAATGTCTAATCACTCTAAATATAATTTGCTATGTGTCATATAATGACATGGTTTTGTACACGTGTCACAATATGAGGCGAATGAAATTGTAACATCACAATTTTTTGAATGGAACGAATTGTGGCTGCCATCACGGGTCAATAGAAAGTGTTGGGTGCATGTACCATCTGTTTTAAATTGTTTAAATTTATGGAAGAAGAACAAAGAAAAATTATGTAATAAATTAAATTAATTGAATATTAATAATACCATAATGGCATGATAATTAGTTTTAAAAAATAGAAGATTTAGGGAGTATTTGGAATGATCTAAATAAGTATATTTTTCATTTTTTATAAAAAGATGTGTAAAAATATATAGAGGTGATGTAACCTGAATAAGTGCATTTCTCTATATAAGTGCACTCATATAAGTTATGACAAACACTCCCTTATTCTTAAAATCTTATTTACTATTTTTTTAAAAATAAATGTGATTTGATTTTGAAACTACGAATGTTTGATAAACTTAAATTATTAGATTAATGATGTACTTAATAAACTCAACAAGATAAGCAATTTGAATCATAAAATGAGCTCGGAGTGAGCCTATCTTGAAGCACATCACCCTCTATAATGTTTAAAAGCAAAATATGATATTGGCTAACAAACCACATTATCTTATTATATTTTATTTATTTTTTGAATTAAATTCTAGAAGTGAGCAAAAAGTTTGGCAATCATCTTGTAACGCCCTCAAAATAACAACATTAAACCCATCAATATAAGCATGCATTGATATACAAAAGACTAACATTCATCCATTCGTCATAGTTTCATTACAAAAGGTATTACATGTTAACAACAAAAGCAAATACCCTAAGGGCTTACAGCTTTCCAAGTTAACACTTGGTTACAAAAAGAGAGTGCTAACTCATTTACACATTAAGCCCTTGGCTTGAATTTACATGTAACACATCAAAGAAAAACAACAAAAGATCTGCCGCCTCTAGCCTCCCAAGCTATGTCCTTGGGGGTGGCATGCTACCTGTACCTGAAAATGATGTTCCCATATAGGGTGAGCCACAGCCCAGTAGAAATATACTAAACCAACCATGAACAGTGACTAAAAGATTAGTAGTTGATAGATGGTCAACACTGATACGTCCACATATATCACATTTCAATTACATGACTTACAAGTCTATGTTACTTCTCATTTTCCCTTTTCGATAAATAAGCATACTAGCTATGTTATCACATTAACCGATAAGCATATGAGCTATATCAACACCTCAGCAGATAAGTATAAGAACTATATCACACAACCGAAGATAAGCGTAAGAGCTATATCTACTCTTCTCTAGACAAGCATATGAGCTATATCTATACTTCTCAAAGATAAGCATATGAACTGTATCTTCACTTCTCTAGACAAGCGTATGAGCTGTATCTACGGAGTTCATCCCCCATCTCCTCCCAACACTATCCGGTTTAGAGGTACATCCCCCATCTTCCCCTAAACCGCGGAGTACATCTCCCATCTCCTCCTCTACACATAATGCATATAAACACATGGGTTCTATACACAATCAATCAATCAATACATAAAATTAATGTATTCTAACAATCGTCACATTCTTATGACACATTCCGTTGATTAGTTTTCGTTTGCCTAATCCTCATGCATTGTCTACAACAATCATGACTATCATCCACCGATAGCCCAAAGCAGTTATTTCTGAACAGAAAATAAATGCACAAATGGATATTAAATCAATATTCAATTCGGTGAGTGATAAGTAATTCAACTACACCCTTTAATCCCATACACTTCCAATCTCAATATTCCCAATTCAATTCCTCATTTTCTTTAATTAATTATATGCATTAATTAATTAAAACAATTAGGGCAAATTCCCATAATTAACAAAACAACCCTAAGGTTCCATTTTCACAAATGTTTCAACATTTATTCCATGTCTCTATACTAGACATGCCTCTAGGTTCATTATAAATAAAACCCCAACTTTTGTAAAATTACACAAAAGACCCAAACTTTCTCAAAATTACACAACAACTCCCAACATATCAAAATGCTAAAATTCAAAGACAAAATCCATAAAGAGGAGTAGGATATCCCTACCTCAAATTCGGAGCTCAAAGGGAGAAGATGACGAAACTCAAGGTGCTCCAAAACTCAATACGTTCGGATCAAAATGTAGCCCTCGACGATCAACACAACTTTTGTAAAGGCCAAAAGTGAGTAAACAACTCCTACTAGATCAAATCTAAGAGAGAAGTTTGGTTCTAGAGTGAGGTGCTCTCCAATGGAGTTTTGGAAAAGTAAGAGAGAGAAAGAAAAGTGAAAAAGTGATTCAAAATGACCCAAACACGGAGCTTTAACCAGTCGCCCCGCTCGAGCGGCCAAACCCCCGCTCGAGCGGCACTCACAGACTCCCGCTCGAGCGTCCAAACTCCCGCTCGAGCGGCGGATGCACACTCCCAGAAGTTTCTGCAGACAGGTCCCCGCTCGAGCGCCCAACTCCCCGCTCGAACGTCACTCACAACCTCCCGCTCGAGCGGCCAATCCCCCGCTCGAGCGTCCAACACTACACAGGAAAAACTGGATGGGTGTATTCCTCGCTCGAGCGCCAAAACCCCCGCTCGAGCGGACAAGCAACAACAAGGTCCCCGCTCGAGCGTCGAAAGCTCCGCTCGAGCGGACAGGCCAAAATCTGGGCAACTAGTTTTGGTTCCTAAGCTCAACCAACCTGTAACAAGCCTGCCCAACACATCCTATAACTCAAATACAAAGCAGGAAAGGATGTAAACAAGATAATACTCAGCTACTAACATCCACGGACACAAGTCCGGATCACTATACATCAAGGGTAAACCCGGGATCGCTATACATCTCATAAATCATATAAATATGATTATTGAATTAGTCCATTTGCCAAAAGTTGTGCATCTTATTAAGAGGTGACTACCTTGTTTGGGAATAATTTGTTTTAATAATTTTTGACTTCATATAAAAAGATATATAGAAAAATAGAGAAAGCACTATGATAACTTATAATAACTTTTAAATTTTTTAACTAAAACTGAAAGTTGCCAAACCCAATATATATATATATGTGTGTGTGTGTGTGTGTGTGTGTGTGTGTATAAAGTATTGAAAGAAAAGATTAAACACTAGATTTAATAACAAGCATTCATATATCATTTTAAAAATTTTAGAAGGCATCTTAAAAACAAACTACATGTTAAAAAAAAAATTAAATATCGAAATTTCCAATCAATTATATTTATGCCACGATTTTTTTTTTATCATTATTTATGCCACAATTGAGGTGCACTATTATTATCTCAATAGTATTGCCATTATAATTTTCAACATCGCCAATTCACTATCATTGCTATTGTCAGCTCCATCACCACCATTGCCACCTCACCATCTCCACCATCAATGCTGCCACCATCTAACCATCACACAATTGTCGTTGCTACTAGTGCCACATCCACCACTTGCATTAGACTCCTACCACATTACCACCACCACCATACAATTAGCATGACTATCACCATTATTATCACCACAACACAGATACCTCTACTACTATCATTCCATTACTGCCACTTTCATCATATCCACATTACCACCATTACAATCACCACTAATATCATTATCATCATTGTTGCCACTACAATCCCATCACCATATAACTACGATTGTTATTCTCATCACCATCATCAATAATCCACTACTACTACTATTACCACAACCACTACAACCCGTGTCCACCTCTAACAACCCAACCACCACTACAACACCACTATCAATGTCACGCCCCACTTTTTATTACTAGAATTTCCATTACCAAAGCCATTATTATAAATTCAATTTCAGAGATGGCATACAGAAGCTCATTATGCTTTACAAGGAATACCTAATAAGAATTCTCTCATTCGAATATAAAATGAATGCAACATGAATAAGTAATTAAATAATTTGCCCGTAGGCTTACATCATTTAATCCAGGAGGAAAGGTTTAACCCTTTTTACATCAATGGCATTCCACCTACAAATAAAAGGCCCGTGGCTGCAAATAAGGAAGATCCGTGACCTTGAAGCACTTCTCTATGTTCACCTGAAAAAGAGTAGCAACGTGGGATGAACATATAGTCCAACAGGGATCTCAACATGATCCTCAACAATAACAACTTACAGATAGCTATGATCATGAATGTTAATCACATACCATACAAATAATGTGACCTTTGTAACCAAAGTATACATACATACGTACTTTTCTCAAAATCATTCAATTTATTCAACAACACCAAGGTTCGCTTTTACTACCCATTTCCATTTTAACAATTATTACACGATAACCATATTTTCCATTTGTAACAAAATACCACATAATGCTCGCTTTATTTTTGAAAACACGTTCACCAAATCCGATTTCTTCACATTATTTATAACCCAATACATAACCAAAGCCCGTCTCCACACGTCCATCGCATTCTCCATCTTTAAGCTCAAGTTAAAAGAGATACTTTTAATAACTGATTTATGGTGGGGAAATCCCTCAACCACTCTCTAACACCTCCAAATATACATAAACACATCTACTCAACATATAAGACATCACAACCTTACTAAATCATAATCATCATAACACATGACACACATAATCAAATGAGACAACAATGATAAATAATCTCTGCTCTACTTGCTAGAAGCATAGTAAGCCAATGATACATCTCTCCACAATGAAACACCAATTTACCAGACATCAGCTGGAAGGGAATGGTACCTTTGCCAATTCTCCAGGCGCTAGCTAGAAGGGAATGGTATCTCTCATTCTGTGACGAGTGGGTCTTTATTTTCCTTCTTTTCTTTCCTCTTCATTTCGTCATCTTTGCTCTCGTTGAGTTTAAAATGTCCGGGAATAATTCTTGAGATTGAAATCTTTATCCTTGTTGTGTCTATGTTGAATAACATTTGTTCTAAGAGGTGCGGGGTCAGATCCGAAGTGCCCGGAAGCGCAGGGGAAAAAATTTCTGGGCTGCTGGGCCAGGGCCGCACGTGCGAGGCCTTGGGCCGCACATGCGAGATAGAGGCCGCACGTGCGGGAATGGGCGAATTAGGGGAGTTACACACTGCCTAAAAGGTACGTACGGAAGGAGGTGCGGGATGAGCCCCACACGTGCGGGGATGAAGGCCGCACGTGTGGGAAGAGGCCCTCCGCACGTGTGGGAAGGGGCGCTCCGCTCGTGCGGGGAAAGGCGCCGCACGTGCGGCAAACTAGCAATCCGAAACTCTGTTTTTTTTATCTTTTTGGTCCGAATGTATCACTCATTTTACACATCTCTCTTTCACTTTAAACCCCATTTTTCTCCCCTTTCTCTCTAGAAAACTCCCTCACACACTAAGACTCTTTGATTTTGCAAATTTTGGGTCAAGATCATCATCATCTTCTTCTAATCTTGAAGATCTAAAGTTAGGGCTTCATTTGGTGTGGTGGAAATCCAAGACCCTCTCATCCTTGAAGCTAGGGTTTCATCTTCTCTTCATCATCAACACTTTGAGGTAGGGTTTTCTTGAGTTATATATACATGTTATGCCATCTAAATGTTGGTTTGTGAGTCTTCTAGTGGTTCTCATGTCAAACTTCTATTTTGAGCAAAAATGTAGAGAGTTTTAAATGTGAGTTTTAAATCTCAACCCTGTGTTAATCCTAGGGGGGTTTTTCTTTTCATTAAACATAAAAAGGATGGTTTGGGATGATTTCACTAAGAAAGAGGGGAAAATGTTGGTTTTTGGTGAAAACCCTAGAATTTGGGGATTATTTTTGGAAACATAGAAATGTCCATGGAACTCTTTCTTTTCTTTTGATAAAAAGATGAATGTGTGTAGATTCCATTATGTGGTTGTAAAGATAGAAAGCTTTTGATATATGGAAATGGAGAACTTGTTTTAGAAACTATGGTTAAAGGTATGATGATATATGGTGTGAAATGACTATTTGTTGTGTACCTTGAAATTGTGAGAATTATAAACATGGGAATTAAGGTTTTGAAAAATACTACTTGTGGTCCTAAAGAAACTAGACTGTGGAGACTTGTGAATGTAAAATTATGACTATGTGTTGATGACACATGGTCTTCTTGTGATAGAACAATGAAAAAAGGAAATGAGAATTGTGATTGTTAACATTATCGTGGTGACATTTGAAAATGAAGAGATGTTATGAGATGTTAATTATTGCATCATGTCCTCATTGTTATATTATCATTAATGTGCATGAAATGAATTACTACCATTATTGCATTCTCATCATGTTTACTTGAGAATGATTGTATTGTAATAAGAACTAACGGGAATGTGAAAGGGGTAAATACGTTGGTAAGTCCAGTTAGGGGGTGTAGATGACTTTGATAAGTTGGCATGTGTGTCCATGGTGAAAGACCAGAAAACCGCGCGGATAGGTGTCGAGCCTTCCGATTAATACCGATAAAAATGACAATTTGATAATACTCATAGAGTCTACTTGCAGACACCAGCCTAGGGATTACCAGTGTCATATTTACCGCCCCTGTTGATTTAAAATTGAAAGTTTGAAATGTGTTGAGGTTGCAAGCTTGTGTTGAAAAATGGAAATCTTTTAGATGAGCATGAAATGAGATTTTCTTTAAAAAGAGCATTATATGACATTGGCATTGCATTTGCATTGAGAATTGTATAACTGTATATACTTTGTGAGAATTCTCTATTGGGCTTATTGCTCACCCCTATGGGACTTTGGTGCAGGTAAAGATGTGGTGATCCCGCTAAACTGAGGGCGTAGATATTTTGTGACGAGTAAATAACTCTCTCATTTTTTTGTTGTGAATGTTGTAAAGCCAAGGGCTAAATGTGTATGGGTCCGAAAGACCATTTTGTGTGATCGGGCTATTGCCTTGGGAGATGTAAGCCCTTAAGGGCATTTTATTGTTTTGAGATTAGATCCTTCACATGCTATAGATTCATGTATTCTTTTGTTTCAATGAATATATACAGCATGTAGAACTTTTGGATTAAACTCAATTATTAAATATGTGATGATAAAAGGATTATTGTTATTGTTTAGTGAATGTTCATTAAGGTGGGTAGTTCATGTTGAATTATTTCAGGGCTTTACACATTTTCAGCGCAACCAATTCTCCAGGCACTAGCTGGAAGGTAATGGCACCTCTCATTCTCAGCGCAGTACACGTTTTCTCAATCATCACACCATGACGCGGTACAACCAACACAAGTGTAATACATGCACATAAACTATTCAATAGAGCATAATCCAACTCATGTGTAATGCACACCCACAATTATTCAACACAACAATGTCATCTTCCATGATGACCAAGTACAAAACCTCTAAATATATGTATCCAACACATGTTTTACAATGATTCAACACCCATGAGGTTTTAAATCCAACAACAACAAAATATTTATAATTCAACCTCAAGTTACTTTTCGAAATTCACATAGAGTTATTATTTCATTCTTCTATTTCAAAAATCAATTCTCTTATTTTCCACGTAAACATATTTCCCTTCCTTCCCAATCCATTCATTTTATTCTTCAAAATTTAATTCATGAATAGCAAGGCCACAACCTATTTTATCTCAACTCAACAAGGGCATAACCTATAAATCTTAACCTCATGATTTACTCCCTTTTTACAATATACAAGCCACCAATTTGTTACATTCAACTATGAACAACCTGACACAAGTAAATGTAAAAAAAAATATATATATATATATATTAGGCCCAAATCTATCTCAATTTAATTACCAAATCATTAATCGAATTCCTTAATTCATAACATGAAAATTTCACAGTTTCAACCATTTTTATCTATTAGGCATTATATCAAAATTTGGACTTCGTTTCTCTCTACACATAAACATGTTAACCACTCTCCAATTTAACCCAAATAACAACCATGTTCACAAAATTTCAATATCAACTACCAAATCTTAAATCCTCTATCATGATTTTCGAAAAATCCATAACAACATGGTTTTTATGCAATAAAAACATACCACATGTCTATCTATAAAAGAGGTATTGAAAAAAAATCAAAGAAATCCCTACCTTAAAGAGAGAAGAGGAGAAAAGCCCAAAAATCAACTTCACCGGAATTCGATCTCCACCGGTCAAGACGAAGCCCTTGATATGCTCATCATTTTGGTATAAGGGACTAGCACCAAAATCTCAATGGATTCTTGAGATCAAAGGGAAAAAAAAACAAAGTTTGAGGGTTTGGATAGAGAGAAATGAGAGAAAAAGAGAAAAACATTGTAGAGAGAGAGAGAGGGATATATTAGAAATGAAGTGAAAAAGGAGCAAGAACTCAATACGTAGCTAAAATGCACGAAAAATGAGACGGAAAACGCGCCTGGCCGCACGTGTGGGGCCCTTTCCCGCACATGGGAGCAGCCTCCCCGCACGTGCAGAACGGCCTCCCCGCACATGCAGCTCTCACCCCCGCACCTCCACTCCCGCACCTGTCTTTTATGCAGTGTGCACACAGCCCCCCCTCCCCTACTTCCCGCACGTGCGGCCTGATCTCCCTCACGTGCGGCCCCTCCCGCAAGTGCAGCCCAAGGCCCCGTACATGCGGCCCTGGCCCTCCAGCCCAAAAAAAACTTCGGCTTTTCACCTAACACTCCAGAGTCGACCTCGCACCCTCCGAAACAAGTGTAAACTTGAAATTGAAACAAACACATCCAAACATTTGAGAAGAAACTCTCAAGAACAACGAATCCAACTGTTGGCCGAACCACGCTTTGAAACCCGACATTTTAACAAAGGCAAATCCAACATAACTCAAGAGAATAAGGCAAATTACGAACCGATCATCACAATCAATGTAGAATAATAAAATTGGCATGCCACGTTAGCTTGGGTTTATAAATGATTTTTTCACTTTTTTTATTGCATTGGAAAAAAAAAAGGGTTAAATTGTCACTAGTTCAACTGCAATTGAAGTGTATCATAATAATTATCTCATAAAAATATTTTAAAAGTAAATAAAAAAGATTTATGCATTTATTATGAATACTTACTTTAGTTTAATGATTTAGAATTTTATATGCATTGTTTCTGTAAAATGAAATTGCATTGATTTTTATAAGGTGGGTGTTGGTAAGTTGGGCCACATTATACCCTTGCTAGATCCAGAATAAAAAATAAAATAAATAAATAAAAATTGGGATGGATTTTATGGTTTTGAGTCTTCTGAAATTATTTTAGGATCTGAAGAGATTGGACTAACCCAATGGGCTTTGGAGACCCATTAAGGGCCACTTGCCTTTTAAACCCCAAAAGAGAGATGTTTTCATATAGAGAAAGTCAATAGACCTAGAAATAGAGAGTAGAAATTGAACCAAAAAATTGGCGTGTATGGCTGCTCTGTTCTTATATATTAGAGTTCACATTTGAATTTAGGGCAAATTTCACTTTACTCCCTTGTGGTTTGGGCCGAGTGCGGATTACCCCCGACATTCAAAAATACCACATAACCCCCACGTGGTTTGTGGATTAAAATGCACAGTTAGCTTTTCCATCCAAATTAACGGGCTGTGAGGTTCAAATGCCCATGAAGAGAGTAAGCTATGTTTTATGACCAAAATACCCCCTACACATCTTTAAATTTACAAAAGCTTGCCATTCTTCCTCCTCCTCCTCTCTCACAGAACGAACAAGGTTGTTTCTCCAACCCTCCCTTTTTTCCTGATTAGAACTAACCTTTACAGCAAAGAAAATGGTGATATCAAGCTGCTAAAGATGCTTTTTGATTCAAGATGCTCCATCTCCATCAATGGGCTCCAACTCTAGATTATGAGTGTTCATGATCTTCGGCCAATCCAATCTGGGTCTCTACTATAAAGAGAGATCATTTTTGTTGTAAACAAATCCACAAATTCAAACCCATTTTTCTGATCATATACAAACCTAATTCACATATACAAATCCAAACCCATTTTGGTTGCTATTGTTTGTCCCAATTGGATGATTCATTTCAGTTTCTTTACCCAAATTTGTAGCAAAAGTTCTTAAGCGAGAGAGAGACAAGCAGTGAGTAAGCACCTATTTGTTTGATTGCTTTTCGAAAACATTTTGGCAGAGTAAACCAGAAATTTGTATGTTGCTGTTTTGGTAGTTAATTGTTTATCTTTTTAATTGACAATGTTCTAAAAGGAGTTTGAATTCTTCAAAAAAAGTCAATTTTGTGATTTTAGCTACTGAAACTAAGTTCCAATTTTTTTTTTTAATAAACAAAAAAAATTACCAAACAACATCTATGCATGACAATAAACATAACACAGCACAACCAAGTCCTCTTTTTGATTTTTTGAAACTTCAATTTTCCTCGTAAAATAAAACCCTTTTTCCAATGGCACTTCTCTTCATTGACATGATCAAACTCAGAGACGTACATAAGTCACATAAGTAACGAAACATAAGGTTGAAAACGAGTGTTTTCCCTAGTTCTATGGCAGCATTTTTTAACATAATAAAAATTTCTCTTCTTCTTCTTTTTTGTCTGTGTGTATATACATATATATATATATGTATATTTGCAGGTTTAAAAAAGAGAAGAAGAAGATGGGGGTATAAAGGTAAATTTACACGTTCTTTTAACAGAAGTTAGTGTGCGTTTTAGTTCACAAATCACGTGGGGGTTATGTGGTGATTTCCGATTATTAGGTGGGTAATCCGCTCTCGGCCCAAACCACAAGGGGGTAAAGTGAAGTTTGCTCTTGAAATTAACCTTAACTGGGAGATGTTATAACATGTACTCTTAAAAGGTATATATAGTATATTTTTTATAATTTTTTCATAAAATTTTATAATTTAAAGAACAAAATGTCATAACTTTTTCACTACAAAAGTCATAACTTTTTTTACTGAAAAATATCATAATAAAATTTCAAAGTATCATAACAAAAATCATAAAATGTCATAACATTATCATCCTAACTTTAGGATGCACATCATAAATTCGCTATTTATAATTTTATTACAAAATATCATAATACACATCACAAATAACCATAACTTTCATCATAAAAAATCATAATTTTTTTTACAATGTGCCCCATTTAAAAGGAAACACTTTGTAAATTTATCCTATTTGGAATCAATTTTGAAGTCAATACCTTTTAATGATTTTTTATTCACTTTTTAAATTGACATTCATTATCTTTTTCTTTCTTTTTTTTTAATATTTTTTTAAGATGAGCTTTTGACTTTTTTATCAAAAAATTAAGCTAAAAAAATAGTAAAAAACCAAAAAGATGATTAATAAAACTAGCATTGAAAGTTTTAAAATTTTATTTTTTTGGCCCCTGCAGTGGTTGAAACATGGTTATGAAGATTTACATTAGGTACTCAAGCGGTTTATATTCATATTTACTTTTGATTTATGTGGGATTACAACATATATAATCCGTGGTAGATGTTTACGGCGAACTATTTTATCGGCATTAACCTGGTGATAGTCTCTGTTAAAAATAAAAAAAAATTAAAAATTAAAAACTGGTGATATCTTAATCCATTCAACTTATAGGTTGCCTCCTCCACAGTTTGAACTGTAAAGTTGCATCTATCTAATTCTATACTCGCATAGGAGCATTTAATCCTATATTCAGGCCTCGTTTGGGAATAGGTTAATTTAGTAATTTTTTAATTATTTGGCTAAAATATGAGGTAAAAAAATTAGTGGGTTCGTTTGGTTTGTGTTTCTGAAAAAAATTTCAGAAATTTTCTCTACAAATAAGTTTTCAAAAGTAATCAAACCAAACAAATTTTCCCAAAAAAATTTCCCAAAACACACAAACCAAACAAGTTTTCCAAACAAATCTCTCTCACACACACATCAAATCAATCACTTTTTCCAAAACTCTCTCTCAAAACAATTTTCCAAAACAAATTTCCCAAAAAACCAAACCAAACATGTTTTCGTACTTTTTATCTCTAAAACATATCTCTCAAACACAAACCAAACATACCTATGTTTGCAATGAATTTTTACGAAAAGATGTACAAAAAGTAGAGAGAAAAGAGAATCTTTGACTTTTTAGGTCAAGTTTGGCATAAGTCAAAAAAGACAAAAAGTCAAAAAGTCACTATCCTATTTAAGTCACATCATCTTATTTAAGTCACATCACCTCTCTAACACATCACTTCAAACCCAACCCAAACCCAACCCATATTTCATAAAAAGTCAAAAAGTGCACTTATTTAGTCTTCCCAAACTAGGCCTAAGATATGAATTGTTAGCTTTTGACTTTTTTAGTAACTTTTTAACCTTTTAGCTAAATTAGACGGTTCCCCAACGAGGCCTCAACATGGTAGTTAGCTCTAATATTAAATGATACAAACCACTTAGGTATAATTAATTATTTTACTCACTATTTGACACCAAGTTAAAAACATAAATTTCTAAAATTAAAATTATCATCTAATTAAATTGTTTTAAACAAATACGATGATCATGAATAATGACAAACCCATATGACACAATTTCAAAAGATTAATACACTAAATTTTATAACTTTGATTTAAAATATTTATATAAATGTATTTTATGATCATTCAACATAATTTTATTAAAAGAATTGTTAAAAATACTCGGTTTGGTTTTGGATTTTTAAAAATAATATATTTTAATCAATTTATTTTTTTACTTTTCAGATCTACTTAATCTAAAAGCATTTAAAGAGTATAAAAATTGTACATTTTGTTTTTCAAAAAATTCACTAACTGCAAGATTTTAGTAAAATTTTGTATTTATTGAATTTTTTTATAAATTCTTTAAAAATAATTTACTTTTTAATTATATGTAAATTAGTGGATCTAAAAAGTAAAAAAATGACTAATTTTTTTTATAAAGTTCATTAAAAATAAAAAATATATAATCTCAATTTAAAAAACCATTTTTGAAATTTTAGAATCAAAGATTGTGAATAATTTTTTTCCATTACACGATTCAATTTTTAATTATCTAAATAATTTTGTTAGCATATTGTTAAAGAACATATTAAGAAACTTAATAATTTATAATTTTAAAAATATTTTAACAGTGTTTGGAGAAGCCAATTAACAAGAAAAATTATTCAATATTTTAGGGTCATCACGTATTTATACTCTTTCATTAATTATCACTGATTATATTTTTTTTATATTTTTTAATCACTTAATACAAAATCATGAACTTTACTTTCTCCATCAATCATAGTTGTCGTTTGGTTATGACTTTTCTAATCTATTTTTTGAATTAAAATTTTTTTAACTTGAGATTAAAAAATTCATTTAAATTAATTTTTTTTAAATAATTATAATTTAAATATAATATAATATTTTATTTTATTTACTTATTTAATCTATTTTATTTTTTCATACGTTTTTTAATCCCAATTTCTTTTACCAAACGAAGCCACACAACCATCCATTAACAAAGTATTTATTTAAATAGAAAAACACTCTGTATCGGCGCAACCAAGCAAATGCGAAGAAATGGGTGACGTGAGATGATAATTTGAAGTAAATGCAAAAGCAACTTGCATAAATACAAGTGTACGTAACTTCTTCTTCCTCTGCTTCCTTTTATCGAAACGTGTCTCCGTCACTTTCTCTCTCTCCAAAACTCCTCTCTCTCTCTCTCTCTCTCTCTCTCTCTCTACACAGCTGTCTTCTCCGGCGAAGATCCGTCAGACTCCGGCCGTTACTCGCCGGAAGATCCAATTGACCTTCCTCGATCAGAATCACAGTCATCATGAATCCAGAGTAGTAAGTTTCGATACTTTTTTTTTTGAAATTTGTTCGAGTTCGATTGGAATTTGAGTTAACGTGCCCGGAATAAGAAAAATTTATGTTTATGGTTTCTAATTATGTGATCATTTTTGACTAATTTGAGGCTTATTATGGATTATGATTGTTGATTTCGCTTGTAAACCCTAGATTTGGACATTCTGAACCTAGATCCATAATTAGGGTTTGGATTTGGTCTTTTTGTTCAACTCGAATTCAATTGGGATGATTTCTACCAAAATAGTTAATATCCATGAATGGCTTGCTGAATGAGAAATATTGGTTGGTTTTGAATGAGAAATATTGGTTGGTTTTGAAAACTGATTTCCAGTTATTTACGGGATGTGGCATGTTTATTCATTTAGTTAGCAATTCTATGGGCATTTTTGGAAATGTAATTGTGTGACAAAGCTCCAAAAAACTTTTATGAGTTGTGTATATAGAAGAATAGATGATATGAATATATTAATGTGCATATTGATAGTATCGGTGTTGCTATAGGTATAATGACAAATAGGAAGTTAAGAGCAAAAAGTCCATTTGATACATGATGTTACCTACAGAAATATCCATGATCATAATGCAGATGTTTCATTTTTACTTGCATTGAAAATAACTGTAATCTCTTTTAAATATTTTTAGGTTCATCACCACTAATGTTGGTGAGGTGCAATGAAAGCGTCTAATAAGATTGTGCATACCATGATTAGTGGGTAGTCCTTCCACCATTTAATACCCAATCCAACACTGCTCAAGGATAAGACGTAATGAGTGTGATTCATCTCTTTGTTGAACCTTGAATGGGGATTTTTAACTTATATTGGTAGGTGTGCACGCCATGTGTTGCTCTTGAGGGTTGAGAAAATATTGCTAAAAGTTGTAGGAGGGGATTTGGGAGAATATGCAGATGTGTGATGTGTGCTTTTTCAGTTGGCTGCTATAGTCTGGATTCATGCATTACCATGGCTTATTAGAATCATAGCCCCACCGTACTCTGTTGACAAATTTACGTCGGGAGACTTGGAATACACCAAAGGAATGTGTTAGAGTTAGCCTATTGGTTGTGCCAAATTCAAAACCTTACTATATTTTTGTACTTATAAAAAAAAATCATATGCATATTGCAACGAGCACAAACTAGAAAAGGTTGTGCCCATGAAAATAGATGTTATAATTGTTTTTACCTCCATGAGTGAAAAATTATTCAGCTCCTTAACATCTAGTCATTTGTCATAATTATAATTCACTTTACTAAGCATGTTAATGGAGACAAATAATTCTTAAACTGTGTAACTAGAAGGCCTCGGTCCTTGGGAGTGAGTAAGAATATGTCTTATCCTTTGCAACATAACTAATGCCAATAAAATGAACTCTCTCTCTACTCTTCTTTGCAGTGATTATCTGTTCAAGCTCTTGCTTATTGGAGATTCTGGTGTTGGCAAATCATGTCTCCTTCTGAGATTTGCTGTAAGTTCTTAGGATCTTACTTTTGTGAATGGAGCTTTTTTTTTAAAGCTTATTTTTTGTGTACATAATTGTCTCTATTTATTTATTTTAAAGTGGTACAAATTTATTTGCTTTCCATAAAGCATCTTCAGAACTATTGTCCTACCGTGCATGTTGAATGTGTAGTGTTTTTGTTTATATATACAAAGAAATTTCACAAAATTGAAATTGTCAGTTTAAGGTGTAAATATGTATTTTATTACCATAAATGGGGACTAAAATAGGCGACATTTTTTTTTATTTTATTTCCTTTGCATTCTTGCTTATGATAAGAAACATCCAATATAATAAATTAAAACCAGAAAGATGGAGGTCTTCATTGAGGAAGATCTAAATAAAAGGGCCATATTGCATCCATAGATTGATTTATATAGGATAGCGATAGCCTTAGAATTACATGTTTAATTTTGAATATATTAAAACTTTAATAGGTAAGTAGAAATGCTTTTTAATAGATTGTATTGTGTTCATTGTTTATGGAGTTACTTTCACATCTAGATGTAACTTTATACAGTCCAGTGGTGTGATCCCTTCAGTGCCTGGTGTACCCCTGTTCTTGTTCCTATTCCATATCTTGAAACAATCCACATTTCCGTTATGGCAACTTTGTTCTTCAAGTTTTGTAAAATCATTTTTTTTTACTATTGATTTTTTTTTTTTTTTTTTTTTTTTGGTTCATACTAAAAGAAACGAAGTATGGTGCTTCTCCAATGAAAGAAATGTATTAATGGAAGTTAAAACTGTGGTTATCCTTGATTTTTTGACTCATTTTCTACAAAATGGTTGATTCCACAATGTCTTCTTAAATAGACCAATACGAAGATATTCCCACCAATTCTTATTTAGGAAAACAGACTGATTTTTAAGTATGAAGAATTTCTCTTCTCCCAAGCTACTCTAGTTTGTGACATTTTGTCTCCAACTTCTCTGTCATGACCTAAACCCGCCCCCATGGGTTAAGGACATAACCAGCCAGTAATTACGAAATTACCTACGGCCTTAAACCAAATTAGATATATTTTAACAGAGTTAAGGGGGGGCCAAATGGAAACAATTTCAAACTTTTATCCATAGAGCTGTGCTTACATGGCACGTCATAACATTTTACAAACATACATTAATAACTCACATTGAGGAAAGTTAACATATAAGCTTTACACAACAGGATCATTCGAGTCATGGTCAGTCAATCAAAACTATATACAACCATAATCCAAAGTTCTCGCCAACATGACAAAATATAACAAAATAGCAAAAAGGGCGAAAACAAGTCTCGTGCGTGAGACGGATGGACTGACTCTTCAAAACCTTGACTGTTTCACACAAACTTCATTGAGGCTGGGTTTGGACCTCCCTTGGCTCACCTACAGACACATGAATGAGCGTGAGCGAAAGCCCAGTGAATAATATCCAATAAAAAAGATACATGAACGGTATTTAGAACAACATACATCAGACGGCCTTGGGCCCAATTCATGTTTCTATCTAGTATATATATATAGGTCAAGTGACTGCGGTTCCAAACACATCAAACGGTCTCGAGCCCAATTCATTCATATCCAACGGCCTTTGGCCCAATCGTTCCTATTCGACGGCCTTTGGCCCAATCATTCGCGTCAAACGGCCTTTGGCCTATTCATTCGTGTCAAACGGCCTTTGGCCCATTCATTCATGTCAAACGTCCTTCGGCCCATTTATTCATGTCAAACGGCCTTCGGCCCAATATTTTATATCAAACGATCTTCGGCCCAATCATTCATGTCAAATGGCCTTTGGCCCAGTCATTCATATCAAACGGCCTTTGGCCCATTCATTCATGTCAAACGGCCTTCGGCCTATTTATTCATTCACGTCAAACGGCCTTCGGCCCAATCAATTGTACCCAACGGCTTTTAGCCCAACCATATGGCATAACAAACATTTGTCCACAATTCAAATTAACAACTTATAAGACTCATATGAGAATAAGCGATTGGACAAATAACATACTTCAAAATATCTTTACTAAGATATTACTCACAGTGATCTGCTGGAAGATTTACCCTTGAGCTTGACCCTACACAATACATAACACATATATGGGTCACAACGATTCAATCCGTTCTTAATTCATACATCTCTCTTAGACTTCATTCTTATCCCTTTTAATTCATTTATAATGCTTAATGCATGCCCAAGAGTGCTTAGAAATGAAAGCGAACGGAAAATGAAACACGAAACATCTTTACAAATTTCAAAAACAGGGTTCCCCGCTCGAGCGTGGATTCCGCCGCTCAAGCGGACCCTCATGGTCTGCAAAAGTGCTGGTTGCCTCATTTTTACGCTCGAGCGTGAATTCGGACGCTCGAGCTGAAAGTCAAACTACATGGCTCCCCGCTCGAGCGGACATCCATGTCTGCAAAAGTTTTGGGGGCTAACATTTCCAGCTCGAGCGGCGCTTTCCCCGCTCAAGCGGACATGCAAAATTTTGGGTTTTCCAGCAACCATGTTGAGCTTCAAACAAGTATTCAAGCTAACATATCTTGCATTTTATGACTCATAGTTTTCATATACATCTACTAATATGATGCCAACACCAATTCACCACATTATGAAGCTCAAATCACATGAATTAATTACATGCATGCTCCAAATTACACCAAACTCATTTCCAACATAACAATTTCATGTATTCAAACTCATACTCTTATGAATTGTACATGCATGTGAGATATAGCTCTCATTCTCAATTTAAATGATGAAGAGATGATCAAAAGCATGAACTTCAATCAAAGATTCAACATGGATTATGAACTTCATGCTCAAACATACAATTCCATGGCAATTCCTTTCATGCATGCATTCTTTGACTTCAAATTCAGCAATTACAACACAATTCTTATTTTTGATCACATATTCTCTTTGAATTTACATGATTACAAACTCAAATTTAAGAATTAAGGGTTGATCACTCATGTAGGAGCTTCAATTCTTCCAATTATGGGTAATTTTTGAGCTAATCCCCTTAGCTCCTTGAATTCTCTAGCAATTCCTCAATGTTGACCCCTCTCTCTCTCTCTCTAGAGAGCTAATCTCAGCCAAATGAGTGAAATGAGCTCAAAACCAAATGAATGTGAATGTAATGCCCCCTTTTTATAGTCTCCAACTTCATCAAATTGATTAAGGTTAATAATAGTGCTCTAATTAATCATTATGAATCTAATTATTTTGATCCGAATAAATTTTCAATTAAATTTCACCATAAGCTCTAAAAATTACGCCAATCACAATGGCGTAGTCAATTTCGCTTTCTATAGCCGATAAGGCCTTTAATTAAATTCTAGAGCAGTTAAATCAAACAGATTTTCCTACGGTGAACATATAGAAATTCAAAACCACATATATTCATATAAATGGCACTCAAAATTATATTAAACACATAATCACAACCACAATTAAGATTAATTAGCATAGTGCGGACCAGAGTTATCACAGTCTTCCCCCCTTTAGGAAGTTTGGTCCTCCAAACTTATTTTACCTTCATCGGGAAACAAATGTGGATAGCGTAGTCGCATTTCATCCTCTTTTTCCCATGTGGCATCCGTCCCATAGTGTTCTTTCTATTCCACTTTCACCATTGAGATGGACTTGCTTCTCAATTGTTTCACTTGCCGGTCTGTGATTCGTTCCGACCATTCGGCGTACTCCATATTTTCATCAAGAGCTACCCGGTGATAATCAATCACATGAAACGGATCTCGAAGATAACCCCTCAACATTGATACATGAAACACGTTATGGATTTGTTCGAATCCCGGTGGCAAAGCGACTCGATAAGCAACTGGACCAAGCCTTTCCAGAATTTGAAACGGCCTAATGTAACGGGGCGACAACTTACCTTTCTTTTCAAACCTGACTTGGCTTTTCATCGGAGTCACACGGATAAATACATGGTCACCAACCTCATACTCGAGAGGTCTTCTTCGAACATCTACATAATTTTTTTGTCGGTCCTGAGCTATTTTGAGCCTTTGCTAAATGGTTTTGATCTTCTTAGAAGTGTCTTGCACAATTTCAGGCCCAAGAAGAGCTCTATCCCCGACTTCTGTCCAACAAATTAGTGATCTACACCTTCTGCCATACAAAGCCTCGTATGGTGCCATACTGATGCTGGAGTGGAAGCTGTTATTGTATGCAAACTTTGCGAGTGGCAAATAATCTTCCCAACTCTCTTGAAAATCCAAGGCACACATCCTTAGTATATCTTCCAAAGTCTGTATTGTCCGTTCTAATTGTCCGTCTGTCTATGGGCGGAATGCGGTACTAAACCTCAATTCTGTCCCCATAGCCCTTTGCAAACTTTTCCATAATCAAGACACAAATTTTGGATCTCTATCCGACACAATAGATACCGGAACTCCGTGTAAACGTACAATCTCATTGACATATATAGTAGCTAATCTATAAGCATCAAATGTAGTTCTAACAGGCAGAAAATGCGCAAATTTAGTCAGTCTATCAACTACAACCCAAATAGAATCCATACCTCGAGGTGTTCGAGGTAGACCAACAACAAAATCCATAGTCACATGCTCCCACTTCCATTCAGGAATAGGGAGAGGCTGAAACAGACCTCCCGGTTTCTGATGTTTAGTTTTAACTTGCTGACATTGAAGGCACTTGGACACATTCTGCAATTTCTTTCTTCATTTTGGGCCACCAATAGCTTTATTTCAAATCCCGATACATTTTGTTATTATCCGGATGTATAGCAAATGCTGATTTATGGGTTTCATCTAGAATTCTCTTCTTTAGTTCTGGAACATTTGGGACACACATTCGGTTTCGAAATTTCAGCACTTCATTTTCAAGGCTAAACTCTGCCTTCGGACTTGTTTCAAATTCATCGATCACTTTCTTGAGAAATTCATCCTCTCTTTGCCTCTGTTTAATTTCAGAGATTATTGCTGGTTCAACTGAAATGGCGGCTACCAATCCACCCTATTCACACGATACCACTTCTATCTTGAACTTCTCAAAATCTTGCAAGATCTCCTTCTGTTCAGTAAGTAAACAAGCCAAACTCCCCATCGATTTCCTGCTCAAGGCATCAGCAACTGTATTGGCTTTCCCAGGGTGATACTGAATGTCGAGGTCCTAGTCCTTTATCAATTCAAGCCATCTTCTCTATCGCATATTCAGCTCCTTTTGTGTAAAGAAGTATTTCAGGCTCTTGTGATCTGTGTAGACTTCACATTTTGCCCCATACAAATAGTGCCGCCAGATTTTCAAAGCAAAAACAACTGCGACCAATTCCAAATCATGTGTTGGGTAGTTCTTCTCATGTGGCCTCAACTGCCGAGAGGCATAGGCAATTACTCTTCCGTTCTGCATTAGTACACAACCCAAACCTTTATAAGATGCATCACTGAAAATTACAAAGTTTTCCGTACCTGTGGGCAATGTCAATACTGGTGCAGTGGTCAGTCTCGTTTTCAGTTCATGAAAGGTAGATTCTCTTTCGTCATTTCATTCAAATGGTTGCCCTTTGTGTGTCAGTTGGGTAAGATGTACTGCTATCCTTGAAAAGTCTTTCACAAACCCCTGTAATACCCAGCTAAGCCCATGAAACTGCGGACCTCCGTTACATTTATTGGTGTAGGCCAATTCACAATTGCTTCTATTTTCTGTGGGTCCACTGAAATCCCCTTTGTTGATAACATGCCCTAAGAAAATAACTTCATCTAACCAAAACTCACATTTCTTTAGTTTAACAAATAATTTCTTTTCTCTAAGTGTTTGCAAAACAGTCCTCAGATGTTGTTCATGTTCAAGTCTATTCTTCGAGTATATCAAAATATCATCAATAAAAATCACAACAAATTTATCAAAGTAGGTCTTAAAAATTCGATTCATTAAGTCCATAAACGCTGCCGGAGCATTAGGTATCCCAAATAGCATAACAAGAAATTCATAATGGCCATACCTCGTTCGAAACGCGGTTTTCTCAACATCTTCTGCTTTCACTTTCAACTGATGATACCCGGATCTCAAATCAATTTTGGAAAACACTTGTGATTCCTGCAACTGGTCAAACAGGTCATCAATACGAGGTAGGGGATATTTATTCTTTATTGTTACCTTGTTCAATTCCCAATAGTCGATACACAAACGCAAGGTCCCATCTTTCTTTTTCACAAAGAACACTGGTACACCCCATGGTGAAGTGCTAGGTCAGATAAACCCTTTGTCAAGCAGGTCTTGCAACTGTTCTTTCAGTTCTTTCATTTCAGCAGTAGCCATTCTGTAGGGAGTTTCAGAAATAGGCCGAGTGCCTGGCACAATTTCAATAGTAAACTCTATCTCCCTGTCCACCAATTCCCCTGGTAATTCATTTGGAAACACATTTGGAAATTCTCTAATAATAGGGATACTGTTCAATTCAACATTCACAGATTGTTCAGATAGCACACAACACAACACAAATAACCCTAGCACCCTTTCTTGATTAATTTACATGCTTTTATTGCAGATATCAAATAAGGTGGAGGCACTACCCCGTTACCCACAAACACAATTTCTTCTTGTTCCGGTGGTTTAAACACAACCCGTTTTGTTACACAATCAATGGTGGCATAATATTTAATTAACCAATCCATGCCCAGAATTATATCAAAGTGCCTAAAGTTCAAGGGCAATAAATCCACATACAAAATAGCATTCCCAATTCGCATGTCACAAAAACGATATACAGATTCACACAATACAGATTCCCCGGATGGAGCAGATACACATAGCAGGTATGACAATAATTCTAGAGGTCTACTCAGTCTAGATGCAAATGCACATGTTACGAAAAAGTGTGTTGATCCGGAGTCAATTAACACCAAAGCATCCTGATTACATATAGAAATAGTACTGGAGACAATTGCGTTAGCATTCCGTGTATCGTCCGGAATAAGCGCGAAAACTCTCCCTTGCCTCACGGTATCTCCAATGATAGTAGATCTCATAGTATTTCCCGGTTTTGGGATCGATGCAGTGGAACTAGCAGCTAATTTTCCACTATTCTGGTTACAATCTTTGGCCATGTGCCCTTATTTACCACATTTAAAACAGGCTCCCGACACACGTTAACAAACCCCACGATGCCTTTTACTACAAATATTGCACATAGGAGATGTATCTCAGGAAGAATTCAAAATACTTGAGGAGCCTGTGTTTTGCTTCTTTGAAAATTTCTTCTTCGAAAAGAAGCCCTGTCTTTTGCCACCCTTCCAGTCAGTTGTTGATCTGGTTTGTATAGCTATGTTAGCTTCTGATATTATGGCCCGGTCTAGCACCCCAATATAGGTTTCCAGCTTCAGGACATTTACCCTTTCTAAAATATCACTTCGAAGTCCACCTTCAAAATGTCTTGCTTTCTTGTAGTCGGTATCGATCATATGTGGTGCAAACCTGGCCAACTCAGTGAAGTTGGCCTCATACTCAGCTACTGTCATGCTGTCTTGTTTAAGTTCCATGAACTCCGATACTTTCCTGTCACGGACACATTGAGGGAAGTACTTATCATAGAAAACTTCCAGGAATTTCGCCCAGCCAATGTCTTTATGATTTTCAAGCATTAACATCCACCATTTTCTTGCTTCGTCTTTTAGCATGAAAGTGGCCAGAAGTACTTTCTGTGTCTCCGAACAAGGAAACACTTCAAACAGCTTTTCAATGCCGAGAACCCACGCCTCGGCCTTTAACAGATCTAATCCCCCATGGAACTGTGTAGTTTCATTTTCTTAAACTCTTTGGTAAGAGCTATTATTCGGTCATCATTCTATAAGTCTGGCACGGGTAGTGCCGGAGGTGGAGGTTGTGGTTGCTGCCACTGTTGTTGCCACTGTTGTTATTGCCTCAATGTTTCTGCTATTTCCTAAATCACTCTTTCCATCCTATCCGTTCTGGCAGTAAAGGACTCCTCTATTTCATCACCTCTTGTTCTCACCATCTGATTAGACTTGCATTATTCTCTATACAGAAGTTTCACAAGTATGCATATACTAAAGAGCATACATATTCACATAATTCGCAATGCAAGTAATCACAAACATATAGCACATAATCATTTATTTCAGAGCATTTAGACATAGTCTCAATGTTTACAAATTCCTACTTATCACATGAATGCATCCTAGATCTTTTCTAGATGCTTATTGCTCTTTTGGACTAGTGTGTGAGTTATTAACTCGTCCTCTGATACCACTCTATCATGACCCGAACCCGCCCTCATGGGTTAAGGACATAACTGGCCAGTAATCATTAGATTACCTACGGCCTTAAACCAAATTAGATATATTTTAACAGAGTTAGGGGGGGGGAGGGGGGCCAAGCGGAAGCAATTTCAAATTTTTGTCCATAGAGCTGTGCTTACATGGCACGTCATAACATTTTACAAATATACATTAATAACTCACATCGAGGAAAGTTAACATATAAGCTTTACACAACAGGATCATTCGAGTCATGGTCAGCCAATCAAAACTATATACAACTATAAGCCAAAGTTTTCGCCAACATGACAAAATATAACAAAATAGCATAAAGGGCGAAAACAAGTCTCGTGCGTGGGACAGATGGGCTGACTCTTCAAAACCTTGACTATTTCACACAAACTTCACTGAAGCTGGGTTTGGACCTCCCTTGGCTCACCTACAGACACATGAATGAGCATGAGCGAAAGCCTAGTAAATAATATCCAATAAAGAAGATGCACGAACGGTATTTAGAACAACATACATCAGACGGCCTTGGGCCCAATTCATGTTTCTATCTAGTATATATATATAGGTCAAGTGACTACGGTTCCAAACACATCAAACGGCCTTGAGTCCAATTCATTAATATCCGATGACCTTTGGCCCAATCGTTCCTGTCCAACGGCCTTTGGCCCAATCATTCGCGTCAAACGGCCTTTGGCCCATTCATTCGTGTCAAACGGCCGTTGGCCCATTCATTCATGTCAAACGGCCTTCAGCCCATTTATTCATTCATGTCAAATGGCCTTCGGCCGCATCTTTCATATCAAACGGCCTTCGGCCCAATCATTCATGTCAAAAGGCCTTTGGCCCAGTCATTCATGTTAAACGGCCTTTGGCCCATTCATTCATGTCAAACGGGCTTCGGCCCATTCATTCATTCATGTCAAACGGCCTTCGGCCCAATCAATTGTACCCAACGGCCTTGGGCCCAACCATATGACATAACAAACATTTTTCCACAATTCAAATTAACAGCTTATAAGAATAAGCGATTGGACAAATAACATATTTCAAAATATCTTTACTAAGATATTACTCACAGTGATCTGCTAGAAGATTTACCCTTGAGCTTGACCCTCCACAATACATTACACATATATGGGTCACAACGATTCAATCCGTTCTTAATTCATACATCCCTCTTAGGCTTCATTCTTATCCCTTGTAATTCATTTATAATGTTTAATGCATGCCCAAGAGTGTTTAGAAATGAAAGAGAACGGAAAATGAAACACGAAACATCTTTACAAAATTTCAGAAACAGGGTTCCCCGCTCAAGCATGGGTTCTGCCGCTCGAGCGGACCCTCATGGTCTGTAAAAGTGCTGGTTGCCTCATTTTTACGCTCAAGCGTGAATTCGGACGCTCGAGCTGAAAGTCAAACTACATGGCTTCCCGCTCGAGCGTGAATCTCCGCGCTCGAGCGGACATTCATGTCTGCAAAAGTTCTGGGGGCTAACATTTCCCGCTCGAGCGGCGCTTTCCCCGCTCGAGCAGACATGCAAAATTTTGGGTTTTCCAGCAACCATGTTAAGCTTCAAACAACTATTCAAACTAACATATCTTGCATTTTATGACTCATAGTTCTCATATACATCTACTAACATGATGCCAACACCAATTCCCCACATTATGAAGCTCAAATCACATGAATTAATTACATGCATGCTCCAAATTACACCAAACTCATTTCCAACATAACAATTTCATGTATTCAAACTCATGCTCTTATGAATTGTACATGCATGTGAGATATAGCTCTCATTCTCAATTTAAATGATGAAGAGATGATCAAAAGCATGAACTTCAATCAAAGATTCAACATGGATCATGTACTTCATGCTCAAACATACAATTCCATGGCAATTCCTTTCATGCATACATTCTTTGGCTTCCAATTCAGCAATTACAACACAATTCTTGTTCTTGATCACATATTCTCTTTGAATTTACATGATTACAAACTCAAATTCAGGAATTAAGGGTTAATCACTCACGTAGGAGCTTCAATTCTTCCAATTATGTCTAATTCTTGAGCTAATCCCCTTAGCTCTTTGAATTCTCTAGCAATTCCTCAATGTTGGCCCCTCTCTCTCTCTAGAGAGCTAATCTCAGCCAAATGAGTGAAATGAGTTCAAAACCAAATGAATGTGAGTGTAATGCCCCCTTTTTATAGTCTCCCACTTAATCAAATTTTTTAAGGTTAATAATAGTGCTCTAATTAATCATTCTTAATCTAATTATTTTGATCCAAATAAATTTTCAATTAAATTTCACCATAGGCTCTAAAAATTACACCAATCACAATGGCGTAATCAATTTCGCTTTCTACAGCCGATAAGGCCTTCAATTAAATTCTAGAGTAGTTAAATTAAACAGATTTTCCTACGGTGAACAGATAGAAATTCAAAACCACATATATTCATATAAATGGCACTCAAAATTATATCAAACACATAATCACAATCACAATTAAGATTAATTGACATAATACGGACCAGGGTTATCACATTCTCCCTTTTGGAGAGCGGATCACTTATGTAATGACAATCATTACTTATCGGTGTTCTTTGCTATGATTTTTTGGAGTTTACCTGAAATACTTGAGAGTTTACTAAATCACTCATCTTAAACCACCATTTAAAATTTGAAGTTTTCCATTCTAGTTTACAACTTCATTGATATCCAACAAAAAATTTCCATAGGACATCACAAATGTGGCAAGTTAGTGCACTGCAAAGATATTAGTGTTTTTTTTTTTATCGGCATATTGTCTTATGAATCATGTCCCGTCATGAAGGTTATTGTTCTTGTTATGTAA
Source organism: Camellia granthamiana (assembly GCA_036172215.1). Lineage (NCBI taxonomy): Eukaryota > Viridiplantae > Streptophyta > Magnoliopsida > Ericales > Theaceae > Camellia > Camellia granthamiana. The sequence goes on along the minus strand of CM069908.1, from coordinate 30,901,152 downwards.
TTAATTTTCTTGTAGTGTTGGATCCCGTAATTTAGTCAAGTTGTCTCTAATATACCAAATTAAAGAGCTTCGTTGTAATATATTTTATTGTTAGGTTAAGTTCTGGGCTAACACATGATAGAACTTGTGTGGATCATCGAGAAACTCGAAACTCTTTGTTATGGAAGAGTTTGGGGAATAAAGAAGGGAAAAGAAAGTGCACTATAACTTATAAGCCCCCAGATTTGGTCACTAATTCTTAGGAAATAATATAACAATTATTACTTCCTGACTATGAAGCACAGACATGGCACGTCGTACACGCGGTGGACACTTGTTTGACACTCTACCAAAGGTGTCCCTTTTTTTTTTTTTTTGAATTTTTCTAGCCGAACACACTTGGGACATTCTCTTGGACACATTATGGACAGAGGAAGAGAAACCCTAACTTGTTGGAGAGAGAAAGAGAGAGAGAGAGATTAGAAAATGCAAAGATGCTTCCAGATCCATAACATTCTCTTAGATCCAGTTAAAATTATAACAATCACATAAAAAAATAAAATAAAATTTAAATACAGAGTTAAAACTGGTGCTTCCAGATCCTGCAACCTCAGGTCACCCACTGATACTCCAATAAAAGTTTGGTGTTATATTGTTACTTTGCCATGCCTTTTAAATTCCAATAAAAGTTTGATCGTCCTGTAGTGGTCAAAGGATGAATTATTTGTGTAGGGAACAGCACCTGATAGAAAATAGTTATGTTGATTATATGTGTTATTACTAAAGTTGAATGCAAAGTTATGATTGCTATGTCCATGATGCATATCTGTGCTGCCTGCATTTCTGTGTTCACTGTGAATAGTTGTTTAGTATCTTTGGTTATTTGTAATTGTGTGCATTTGGATGATTCTGTATGTTTTAATACTTTGATATGTTGATGATTTCCTTGGTTCATTTTCTCTGCGTATAGGATGATTCTTATTTGGAGAGTTACATAAGCACCATTGGAGTTGATTTTGTAAGTAAATTTACCGAACAGCTAAATAGTTAGCTTGATTTTACATGGGCAATTGTGCTAATCTTTATATGCAATAATTCTTTTCTTGTAGAAAATACGCACCGTGGAGCAAGATGGGAAGACTATCAAACTTCAAATTGTATGCATTTTAATTGGTCTTTGACAATCTCTAATTTTTTGTTCAGTGACATGGTTTCTAGATCAGATTCTCTGATATTATATTTACATGTTCCATATCTGAAGGAAAGTGAGCATTCTTTTTAATACACTTGATACTCTTTTGATAATTAGTCAGCCATATTCTTTATTTAACATCATTAATCAGATTCTGATTATCCTTAAGCCTGGTTTTATCAGCTTTTGGCATTCAATTTTATCTTTTTAGTGGGAACTATAGTTTCTTTTTGGCTGAATAAGTGCTCAGTGTGCTTCTTCAATTACATGCACAGTGGGACACTGCAGGGCAAGAACGTTTTAGGACAATCACTAGCAGCTACTACCGTGGAGCCCACGGAATTATAGTAAGTTTTCTTCCTCCTAAACTGTAAGTTATAGTGGGTTGAGTTGGATAGGTTAGTTATATTTAGAAAGTTGGGTTCACCATCTATGTTTGGATGGTGTACCATATGTCAGTGCTGACATGGTATCACCGTTACACTGAAGTTTTATTTGCTAATTGGTATCTGCACCAGTCTTTTAGCTCACACTAATTTCTCCTTGCGGTGGCTTCTCCTGTAGGTGGTTTATGATGTAACAGACCAAGAGAGTTTCAATAATGTCAAACAGTGGCTGAGTGAGATTGATCGCTATGCAAGTGACAATGTCAACAAACTTCTGGTTGGGAACAAGTGTGATCTCACTGCAAACAAAGTCGTGTCTTCTGAAACAGCCAAGGTTGGTTTATTTTGCTATTTGTTCAAAGATTACATCTCAAACTTACCTTATTAGGAGAAAATTATGTGTTTATTTATTTTCTTTTAGGCATTTGCTGATGAAATGGGCATACCATTCATGGAGACTAGTGCAAAAGATTCTACTAATGTGGAGCAGGCTTTCATGGCTATGGCTGCTGCAATAAAAGATAGGTAGGTACCTTGCCAACAATTTGGTCATCTATACTTTCTATACTATTGTAGAAAGGCAACACTATTACACAAATAAATTTGTGTTTTATTTATATGTGTAGACACAAATATTTATATACAACACACACATTTGCATGTGTAAAAAACACTAGTAATCATGTTTTGCAAGTTATTTGTACCCACTTAATCTCAACAAATAACTGCAATTTGATTGGAAATCGTGGTTGGACTGGTATAAGTAGGGATACCTGCCTCTTAGAAAAGGGTTAGTAAAGGCCCTTTTAGGGAGTTAGAAAAAGAGGTATTAAATTATTTATATATTGAATACTGTGATTTACATCCTTGAGATCATGTTATCCCTCGAATGGGGTTGGGGCTCACACCAGCGGTTAAAGAAAAAGGTTGGTGTCTATATTCCCAGCCGAAAACACAGTACATACCCTATCATATCAGAAACCTAAATGCATAATAAATTCAGAAATGTTATAATCAGGGAGGTGGTGTTGATTGGGTCCTTGATTTCAGCTCAAACCCATATTCTCTTGCATTTCTTTGCTCTAACCCTAAGTTAAAGTTTTGAGGTTGTTCTACCTTGTGTTACATGGATTCTTCTAAATAGATGAAGTACCAGTGTCATTGGATATGAGAATTAGATCAAACACTTGACATATATCATACCCAACACACATACTAGAGTCACGTGCAACTTATGTTCTACCAGCAAAAGATTAGATCAATTACTTGCATCTTTTGTGTACTATTAGCCGCCTCGTTTGCCCTTAATGTTTTTTCCCCTAAATACAGGATGGCAAGCCAACCGGCCATGAACAATGCCAAGCCTCCAACGGTGAATATCCGTGGACAGCCTGTTGCACAGAGTGGTGGCTGCTGCTCTTCTTAAGTGGAAAGGGGAAGGTGGGTACTAATTGTCTCTGTACTACTCTCTGCCAGGGCTTTTGGCTTCTCTCTCTCTCTCTCTCTCTCTCTCTCTCTATAGTATGTAAAAGTACTATTTTCTTCACTATCTTTAATTTGAAGGAAAAGCATGTATACTCGTTTAACTCAGACAAACTTTGTTTAACTATGTTTTTTTTTTTTTGTCTGTTTGGAGATTTGCTATCATTTTATTCTTTTGAATATATTTGATTATGAAAGCATGTACAGAATATGTCAATTAATGTTAGAATTGTTTGTTCTGCTTTCTTATTCTACACTAAAATATTCTCTTCAACCTTATGCTTAAAAATTAATGATTGTTCAATTGGTCAGTACTGCACTCTCTTCTAACTAAAGGATGTTAAGGATTTATTTTTTACCAATTATGGGAGTTCGCAATTAGGAAGTTCATCATACAGTATTGCGCTGTTTGTTTTTGCAGACATTTTTGCCAAAAAAAAAAAAAATTTCTTATGCAAAAAGTAGTGTGTTTGATTGTGGCCCTGAAAAATGGTGTTAGTTGTGGCAGTGGTGATGGCAGGGGTCACAGAGACAGCGCAGTGATATTGAGAATCTAGTTTGTCAAGTTAGGTTTTGACAATATTTTCTCTTGGAAAATGTTTTTTCTCCTCTACCAAACGCTAGAAAATGTTTGTGAAAATAAATAGAGCACAAATGTATTTTGGTCAAGATTTAGTGTGGTAAATATATATATGGTTATTTTAGGAGGATATTGTTTTATATATATGTAAAAATATTATCTACTTTGTTTACTTATGTAATAATTATTTGAAATAAAGTAATACTAAACTCCAACTGATGATGAGTAATTATAAATTATAGTGATGGGTATTTTGATTTTTAAGGAATAGATATAATAAGATACATTATTATGTATAGTTTTTATAAATATATTTTGTTTCTTTAGAAAATTTAGTGCGACTTGATCCAATATTAAAGTGCAATTTGATAACATTTATTATTACCATTATTATTATTTTGTAATATTAATCATGTTTATTTTTGTAAAAATGAAAACAAAAATCTATTTAGCACAAGAAGTTATTAAGTTATTTAGTGGTCCAAAAATATTATTTCACACTACACAAGTCAAGTCATGTTGTCTCCTCATAGGAGACAGTAATAGTACCACTATTTTAGCCAATGAAGGACCAAGTAATAGGACCACTATTTAGCCAATGAAGGACATGTTTGGAGCAACCTTTAGATTTGCTGTTGGAACAAACTATAATTTCTCATTTGGCACATTCTTATAAACAAATGACAGACTAAAAAGTGGTTGGCAGTAGTCAGTACGACTGCCAGAAGTAGTGATTGTCACTACCGAAATTTTTTACAAAATAAACGAAAACTTTTTTTTGGGTCACAAAAGTTTAATAAATTTATACATACAATACATAATTTTCTGCTAAAGACAATAAACAAGCAGCAAAATTTGTTTACAAATTTTATAATTTATGTAAATATCAACAAAATACTGCAAAACATAATAAACAATAATACCAAACAGATCCTAACCAATCATCAAATGCATCACAACTGCAACCGCCGTGGCGGTATATACAACTCGGCCACACCTGTTAACCAACTACTAGGTACTTGCCAAGTATCAAAACCAACAGGGTAAAATGTGAAATTTGTTAGCATAAATGGAAATATCTTGAATGAGAAAAAATTAACAAAGATAAAACCTAAATTGTCTTCCATCTATTGAAAACAAAACTGAGCAACAACAATTTCAAGTCATAAATTAAATTTTCATGTGTCCCAAACTTTCAAAACATAAAAAAAGACCATAGTAGTATGGGGGGAGGAAGCTACATGGGAACAACACACGAAGAGACACCTGAAATTTACATTTAAGGCATTAAAAACTTTTTTTTGTTTTTTGATACAGTGAACTCCATTATTCTTCTAGTCAAACAAGGACAGTAGAGATTGATGGAAGAGGGCATGAGGTAATAATCTCACTTGGCACCTAGGGTTGGGAACTGCCCTTGATCTTCAATTTTAGGAGCTGCCACGTTGCTCATGCTACCTACTCCACCATAACCTCCTCTCGAATCGCCTCCTCCACCATAACCTCCTCTCGAATCACGTCCACGCCCACCCCTACCACGGGTGCCGGGACTGTAGTACCTATCTCCAGCGGGCTTTAAGAACTCGTTAATGCTGACAGACTGCAACAAGTGAATCAAGAATCAGTTAACCCAAAATTTGAAAACACCACGCATTTTACGTCCACCAAAAGGATACAAGTATCTGAGCAATACATGAATATTGACGACAAATTTCAGGGTAAGGAAAGCAATATGCATGAAATCGTAAAATCATCGGCTATATCCTATATAAAGTGTATTGAAATAGGTGAAAAGTGTAAATAAACGTGCATAGGAGTATGTGAAATGTGTATATGATTTTTATTGTTTGTTGACATTATTTGGTCCTTAACAAACATCCATCGGATATCGTTAGTAGGACCATTATTTAATTATCTTTCAACAATTCAGGAATTTGGACTGCATTTAGGCAAACTTTGAAAAACCCCAAGAAAAGGGCAACAGCAGTTCACTAAATATCTTGCAATGGATGAAAGAAATCTTTCCGCAAGCCATGTCCAGATAACTCGATCAGCCATCTAATAATTGACCAAGTACTGTCCAGTTAAGACTCTCAATGTGAGCCCTTGAACTATATACACCTATATATAAAACATCTTTGTTATGTGGAGCAGATACACCAGACGTTTTGAGTCTGCCAGTTCACAGTGATCCAAAATCCAAATCAACAACGCAAACTAAACGAAAGACAAAACAATGTGCAGATCAACAGAAAAGAAACAAAAAAAAAAGTGCCAATAGTAAGTAGGAGTGCAGGGCTCGCAAATTTGACCACGAGGTTGAACTATGTCTCTGAAAAGTTCAGGCAAACCATCATACCTTTTTGGATTTCTCTTCCTTTTCAGCCAATTCTTTTCGCTTATCCTTGTCAGAACCCTATATAAAACATCATATGTAACTCATAATTAATATAGTTGTGAGTTTATGAAAAGAAAAATTCAAGTAGTGTCAACGGATTTCACCAATTTAACAAAGATGTCGTTATTGTCCTTCTTGCTTGAGAGTTGTTGCATGGATGCCAGTTCTTTGTCAACAGCCACCTTCCTTTCCTCAGTTTTAAGGGCCAGCAGTGCCTTCCTCTTCTGTTCCAGCACCTTCTCATACTCTTCAAGTGTCATCTCCTATATTTTTTTCAGGACAATTACCATAAGAATATTTAGAGATGCATAAAAAATACCATTATCATGCTTAATTACACAGATGAACTGCGTCCTGACTTTTGAATTCCTCAAAGTTTTTTGTTATCATAATAGAGTAATCATTATCAATCAATCCTTCAAATTCCTACACAGACATTTAGGATAGCACTATTGAAAAGGCTCTGCTACAGCCAAGATGATAAGAAACTTAAAAAAATATAATTTTGATTGATATATTTTAGGAAATGATATTCACACTCCCCCTCATGAGAGGAAAGACGATGAAAAATTGGAGGCAAAGACCAAAAGACTGTGATGTGAGTTAATATCATTTTCCTAAGTATTATTATCACGAGTATCTCAAAAAAAATTGTTTTTTTCTTCATTTTAGCAGGGCTTTTAGAGGCTTAAGTGACAGAATTTTGGTTGCAAGATTATTGTGTTAGGTAGGCTTTGTTTTAGTGGGTAATTGTGTTCCTAGCATTTTATGAAGCCCACATAGCCACTCATTGGTCTAAAACGAAATTAGTTTCAAATTACGTTGAGAATTACAGGAGTAACGCTCTTTCCCCACCCTTTCCTCTTCTCCGATTTTTTTGCTACTCCATTCTCTTCTATGATTTACTTCTCTACTCATCTTCTCTATTCTATTCTTTCCATCTCTGTTTCTCCTCTTTCCTTTTTGTATCATTTTCATCAAAACATAACAAGAATTAATCAGCATGAGTATATAATATCGTGCCCATCCTTTGTTTGAAGAAATACTCAAGAAGTCCAAGTTGCAAGAGTTTATAAGGTTTAATCATGAAGAATTTGAAGAGCATAATCATGTTATTATACTAGAAAACATGCTATCAATTAGTTAAAAATAAAATAAAATTCTACCAAAAGGGGAAGGAAAAACCAAAGATGTCAAAACAAAAAAGACCCATATATGGACAATTCTGAAGAAAATAAATTCCAAAATGCTGAATGCAATATATTTTGCATTGTATTTGCTTAGAAAACCAAGCTGTTGGCAGATCAAAAGTGATCTGAAAAGGCATTTTCTTATCAACACATAACCTCAGTCTAACCTGCCATCGACTTGCTTAATGTCCATTTTTCTTTGTTGAAACTTCAGAACTTAACCATGAGAAGGTGAATTTTGGGATTATCAATATATCAACCATGAGAAGGTGAATTTTGGGATTATCAATATATCTAAAATATAAAAATAGAAGATATTCACCTTCTCCTCGGGTTCTTTTTCTTCAGCAGCCTCATTTACAGGATTCTCCTTGTTAACATCTGTTGCTTCTTCCTCTCCAGCCGGCTTCTCAGAAGCCACATTTTTTTCACCTTCATTCACAACTTCCTCAGTCACTCTGAATAAAGTAAACATGGTCAGAAGAAATGTTAATTTAGACACCCTTAAAGCATTTTCAAAAATACAAAATGCCCCTAATATCAAAAATACAAAATGCCCCTAATATCATATGGCAAGTTGAAGAAGGCAACGAAATGATAACTGAGCAAGTTCATCAGTTGGAGTTCCCCAGTTCCCTCGACCAGCTCCTTCACGTTTGAATTCATTTCTGCAAACACAACGAAAGCACACAGACACAAATAAATATCACATTTTTAAACTTCAAAGGTATGATACACTAAGATGAACTAATGGAAGGCACCTCAATGAGGTAAATCAAGGGGAACTAACAAGGAAGAAGTATATTTACCCTCGTCCAGTACCGCTGCGGCGTTCAAAAACCCGACGAGTGCGTTCCCCCCCATCTCCTGCTCCGTCTTCTCCATTGCTAAAACCACCACGGCGACCACCACGGAAAGAACCACGTGGTCCACCATAGCCACCACGCCTTTCAGAGGGCTTTCCAGCATCTGGCTCTTCAGTGCCACCTTGACCACCAGAAAATCCACTGTTACTGAATGAATTTTCGTTGGGTGGGTCTCTATTAAATCCACCCCCACCACGACCACGTCCATATCCACGTCCACCACCTCGGCCTCCCCCACGTCCTACTTCAGTCTTTGCCTCCTTCACTGCTCAAAAGAAAAATTAAGTGAATAATATGAAAAATAATGAGACAGTATAAAGCAGCATAGCAGTGAAAAGCAAACAGATATGCCATATATCATGTCCAATTTGTTGCATAACACAATAGCAAAAAAGAAATAAAACAAAATCACCAATATCAACCAAGTAGGTAACGAAAAACGGTGAATGCAACATGAACTCCTGTCAACAGATAATTAAGGAGATGTACATTAGCCCAACATGATCATTTCAAATCAATGAAAAATGTTTTGGGACAAAATGACATAGGATAAGATAGAAATTGGTATATGATTGTTTCCTTTCCGTATACCATAGCTTATACTAGGCTAACTAGAAGAAATGTACCCATGTAGCCGACCTTGACTAATTGGGACAAAGACTTGTCGAGTTGGATTCAACAGAATCCCAACAAACAATTGCATAAACAGAAGTAGGTGGTATCAGTTAGTTTCAGGTTTCATAATCCCCAAAAAATCAAACGGATCGAGACCATCTTGCTCCATTAAGGTAATTTGTACGATAACCAACAAATTGTTGCATAAGTAGCATTCTGAAAAGAATTCAGGTCCACTATCTTATTTTGAAATTCATGGTACAATACCACCAAAATCTAGACAGTAAAACAACTGTCACCCCATCAAGGATTTAGAAACTACCATACATTTTATAGAATGCCTTAAAAGTTTCTTCATTCATTCATTTATTTTCTGTTTCCCGAACACAAAATTCCCGAGAAAATAGAGCCTTTTCATATTGTACAAACCAAAAATCATTAATTGTAGTTTTATTCCACAAAGGACTGCTTTGTTCTATGCAGAAAGTGACAGTCATTTTGAACCACAACTTCCTTCTCACGCGGTTCCGAAAATGAACTTTCTCATTTGTCTGTTTGTCAAAACTATTTGTATCATATTAAAAACAACAAAAACAACAAAACCTTATTTGCAAATGCCAATTGTCATGACCAAGTTAGCAATAACACCATCTGAATCACCAACTGAGAATCCCAAAAAAATAAATAAATAAATAAATAAAATAAAATCATACCCAGTAATACATAGATAATATCAAATGAAACCCACTTCGAATCCACTTTGTTCTATCATTTTCAAATAAAGACAACCGATATGGTTAAATTCAAATCTTAAACACATGCAACATGTTAAATAGAGATTGAACAAGAAAATGAATAGATAGCTCACCAGCCTGAGCTGGAGGGAGAGGCTTGGAGGGAAGCTTTGCAGGCTTAGGCTGCTGAGCCTGGGGGGCTTGGGTGGTCGGAGACACAGCCTTCTTAGGAACGATCTTCTGCTGCTGAGCAGCGATCAGATGCGACGGGTCATCGTTATCGTCATCACCCAGCAAATCGAAAGGGTTCGCAGTCGCCATTTCCAATCCCAACAAGAAAAACCCCCAAAAAAACTTTCAGTGACTGAACTTCGAAAAGGCGACCGCGAAACCCTAGTTCCACTTTAAAGCCATTGAAATCGATATACAGATCTGAGACCACTCAACACCACCACCACCACGACAACAAAACTTCACAGCGTTCTAGAGAGAGAGAGAGAGAGAATGGTTTGGTGAAACCCTAGCCGCAATGCAGTGGAGAGTGAGAGAGAGTGAAACCTAATCTGAAAATCCGAACTAACAAATTTTAATATATAAATATATTTTAATTAATAATTTAAAAAAATTATTATGGTATAAAAGAACATTTAAAAAATCAGTCCCGATTTAGAGCATTAAATTGGAAGCTCTAAAATGACCACTAATGAGGTGGCAGTGTAAAAAAAAGAAAAACTAAAAAAAACAAAGTCAAACTATCACATCAGTGGTAGAGTTCACATGATGTCACATCATTAGTGGTGCTAAATTAGTGGTATGAAGCATTATTCTTAAAAAAATTTAATAGCGTTTGGTAAAGTTTTAGAATTATGATTTGATAATAAAATTATATTTTGAGTTTGTGAGTTTTAGAATTATGATTTGAGTGTGAAAAATTTGTTTAGTTATGAATTTTGAAAAAAGTTTTGAATTGAATTTAAAATTTTTAATGTGACATATGATATCTGATTTAAAAACTTACAACTCATAACTAAACAATTCAAATTCTATTCAAAACTCATAAAAAAAATTAAAAATTCAGAAAATATTTTTTATTTAAAATATAAAAATAATATATCAAAAAAAAATGAACACTGTTCTGAACGTCTGGAGGGCTTCGAAAGATGACCGAATAGACGTATTTACAAAAATAAAGGTAAAATTAATTTTTAAAAACTGTAATTAAATGTCACATTCAAATCAATGGATGGAATTGAGATTAGAAAGGGCTTTTACTTTTCTGATTAATTTTATTAAATAAAAAAATTTAACAAAAGTAAAAATATTCAACAAAAGTAGTATTTATAATTTTTTAAATTATATGAGGCTATTTATATAGTAAAATTTAAGAATGTATTTGTAATTTATTATTATTATATTATTTTTGTGAATGATGAATGAAACGGTGTCGTTTTTGGTGATGATAATTGAGGATAATAATACGGATATAGTATTGCTGGAGTGGGGACCGAGGGGAGGTTCGTGTTTATCTTGAAAATGTAGATTCAATCCACGTGGTGTAGATCTGGCCCTACATTAATTACAATATTATGACGTATATATGTGATGTTTCTGTCTTGCCAATCAAACGTGAAAAATATTGGGAAATTTACAAAAACAAATTAATGCTCCGTTTATTTTAGTTTTAGAATCATAATTTAAGTGTAGAGTTATAATAAAATATGAGGTTATGAGTTAAATTTTAAAAAAAAAAAATTTATTTAATTATAAGTTTTGAAAAAAAAATTTGAGTTATATTGTGAATTTTGAGTTATATTTTAAAATTTTTTGAATTTATTTTTTTTATAAATATTTAAAAATGTTTAAGAAATTTTTATTTTTTATTTTAAATATTTAATATTTTAAACTCAAAATACAACTCCAGATTGAATTCAACAATTATTTTCAAAACTCATAACTAAATTCTTTTCAAAATTATATTAAAAAAAATTCAATTTTTTTATTTTGTTCTTTAAAATTATTTTTTATTTTATATTTTTTTGAAAAATAGTTTTTGTTGTTTTTATAATATTGGCCAAATAATTTGTTATGATTTAGATATATAGCAATCCAAATTTTTAAAAAAAAAATTTAAAAATAAATATTTAAAAAAAGTAAAAAAAATATTTAAAAATTTAAAATATTTATAAAATAAAATAAAATATTTAAAGTAAAAATTATATATTTAAAAAATAATTAAATTTTTAAATATTTTAAAAAATACAACTCAAATATTTAAAAAAAAATACAGCGTACAATTGTATGAAATATAGTGCATATTAAAAACATACAACTCAAAACTCTTTTCAAAACTCATAACTCAAGACATAATTTCACACTCAAATCATGATTTAAAAAAAAAATTAAAATATATTTTTTTGATTTTTTTTTTAAATAGAGTTTTGAAAATAGTTTGATTATGAGTTTTGAGTTGTGTGTTGGTTATGAGTTTTGAAAATAATTTTTGAATTGAGTTTTGAATTGTATGTTTGATTATGAGTTTTAAAAAGAATTTTAAATTTTTTTTATTAGAATCACAATTCCAAAATTAAACCAAATGTAACCTAAAATAGTACATTTTGCAAATGAGTCGAACCAAGTCAAGTTTTACTAAGTTCGAGTTCGGTTCGTTTGTTTATCGAGCTTGTTTATTAAGCTCAAGTTCAGCTTGATAACTAATTGCGATCGAATTCAACTTCGCTCGTTAATACTAATGAAACTCGAGCTTGGTTCGACTCAGTTCAATAATATTATTATTATTATTTTTTATATTATTTAATACATAAATAATATATTTATACTATTATTTATAGATATTTATATATTATTAGTTAAAACACACATGCAACGTGCATGTCTATTTTGGTCCAATCCATTTTTTCACTAATTGTAGTACGCAGTGTTAAGGGAGCTTCTATTTGCACATCCCTCATCCTCTTTTTACACACACTAAATAAAAATTATTTTTATTTTAATTTTATTTTTAAGTGAAATTACTATTTTAGACATAAAATAAACATATTCGGAAGTTGATTGTCGAAAAATTAAAAAACATTCGGAACTCAATTTCCGAACAAGTTATTTAGTTTCGGAAATCAACTTCCGAACCAATTGTTTATTTTCGGAAATCAACTTCCGAACCAATAAAAGATGTGTAAAGAGGGGAAGGTGTGTGTGCAAATAGAAGCTCCCCAGTGTTAATGGATTTAAGCAAAATTTTAAGAAAATTTGAGATCAACTTCTGCAGGGTACTATTTGTATGTATATCATTTGAAAATAAAATTAAAGTCAGGAAAAATAAAAAATATAAATTAAGGTATGAATTAACTTATGTGCACTTGTCTATATTGCATAATCAAAATATGAGCACAAATTGCATAGAATTTGAACATAAATATCTAAAAATATATGTTTAAACATAGTATAAGGATGTGTACCATAGCTATTAAATCAACCAGTCAAATGTAAATGGTTTTTTTTTTTTTTTCTTACTAATTGATAAATAAAAATATAAATGTTGAAAAAAGAAAACTGAAGAAATTATCAAAATTTAAAGTCGTCACACAATAATGTGAAAGTTCACACCAAACCGAATTGTACTCTTTGGCCTCGTTTGGGTTATTTTAGTGGATTTGGGGTGGCTGCAGTGTAGGGGTGCATAGCAGCCATTGTTATGCAGTCAAATGGGCCCATTTCGAAGCACATTTTGATAATTCAGACCGTTCACATTTTAAAATACATCAAGTAGAACATACCTATAAAAATCAAGTTAATCGGATATTGTTTACCCAATTATTATTTATTTTTATAGATACAAATGTGAGTGGATAAAAGGGTAAATGATATCCGATTAACTTAGTTTTTTACAGATACATTTTACTTGATGTATTCTAAAATGTGAACGGTCCGGATTATCGAAATGGGCCCATTTGGCTACACAACAATGGCTGATGTGCACCTCTGCGCAGCAGCCACCCCAAATCCTATTTTAGTAGGCTAAAATATTTGTGCTTGGGAAAGGGATTGAATTTTTTTGTAATTTGATGTGATATTTATGAGAGAAAAAGTGAAATAATTATGGATTTGATGTGACATTTTGTCTTATTGACTATTTTAACTTGTTTTGTTTTGTAAACTTTAGTCAAAAAATCCAATTTTTGGCTTCCCAAACACCCCCTTTATATATGAAGTTCTACATTATGTAGGTCTCATTCCTTGTAAGATATCTTTATCTCATTTTGTATTTGGTACTTTGTGCATTTAAACTTATTAGAATAATTTTATTTGTACAAAAAAAAATATTAAGTACGTCTAATTTTTCAATACACTTCCATTAAATTATTTAGAATTATAATTTATTTTCAATACATCCCTTTTTTTTTTTTCAAATTATCCTTCAATGTATATCCAAATCCCAAATTACACCACTTTAAAAAATCCCTTCAAAAACCTTAAAAGAGATTTTTCATTACAGTTATTCATTTGAGATTTATTGTTCTTTACTTGTTATCTCCTTTTATTTCACAAATGACCTAAAACTTCTTGTAGTGGTTGTTGTTTAGAATGATGAAGAAGATAAGAAAAATAATTAAAACTTTAGAGAAAAAGATGAAGAGAGTTGAATATAAAGAATTCGTAAAAGTGGTTTGGGGATACCATGAGAAAAAATATATATTTTTTATTTTAGAATTTAATATATGTTGTCCTTATTAGTAAATTTATATTAGGGTATAAGAAGAATTAACGTTTTAAATTTTAATTAGGCGTACTGAGTTATTGTTTGAGTTCAAATATAATCACCCGACTTATTTTTATAAAATGGGAAGAAATTGAAAACACTTCCTAAGGCAAATCCACAAGGCTTTTGGAATCATGAACAAAATAATGCATAGTGCTAGTTGAACAAAATTTATTTATTTTTAAATAAAAACTTTAAGATAGAGTTCTAGCTTAATAAAAAAATTTAAGAAACCTAATTTTTTTTTAAAAAAAATTATAATAATCTTAACCCAAAGAAAAACAATCCAACTAGAACTACCTTCAATACAAAATAAAATTAAAAAATATATATTTTCGTCAAAGTTTCAAATGAACAAGAATTTCATGATTTGGCGCAACTTCAATCTCTATAATGTGATAATGAAGTAATGATATTAAAGTGAAACACAATTTAAATAGATCGAGTCCTCATAAATTGAAATTAAAAGTTAAATAAGGTTTAAGATAAGTTAAAAGACACACTCAAAACTTTTATTTATAAAGATCAATGTGTGATTCAGATATGTTCTAATTCTACTTATGGAAAAGTCTAGTTACTATGAAAATTTGTCAAAAATTGCCATGAACCAAGAAGTATTGTTGAGATTTAATTAGCTTATTATGAGATATATATATATATAGAATGAATCCAAAGCAAAAAAATTGTCATGAATAAAGAAGTGAGGTTGAGATTCAATTAGGGTATAGTGGATCCACATGTAGAATTTGAACTATACATTATTATTTTTATGTTAAATTCTAAATACAATTCTCTGTATCTTATTGATTTATATCAACAAAGAAAAGTTTACGAGGAATAACTTTCACATGACATCAAATCCCTGCCCTTTAATGGCTCCGTTAGGACTCCTTTCTTCCCATTACTATTGCTACCAATGTAATATAATTTTTAATCTAAATACATTTAGAAACTCATTTATTTGTGCAATTTTTTTAATTTTTTAATGTCAAATATTATTATATTTTAAATACAATAAATTATGAAAAATCAATACATGTTTATATTTTTTTGTATTTAGTAATTTTTTCACAAATGTTTTACTTTTTAATTATATTTAGATTGGATATACACCTAAAAAGTATTATATCTAATATGAAGAAATTTGACTATCACTAATCACTGAGAATGAAAAAATATGAAATGAAAATCAATCCAAAATATGAAAAATCCAAAATTAAACCAAAGAAAGTGGTTGTTATTTAGAATTTTGATAGCATGCGTGGATTATTAAAGTACCATATAAAATAATACAATTCTAAAAATCTAAACAAAGAGAAAGTATATAAAAATAGCCTGCGAATTCATAAGATGTAGTACGAAACTGGAGGCATCTCCCTGTATATAGATTTGAATAGATGCATACAACTCTAAGATTTAACCCAAAATATTCACAGCATTTTTATGTAGATTTGAACAAATGAATACAACCCTAAGATTGAACCCAAAATATTTATAAAATATTCACAGCGGTCTAATCTATGATGAACAGTTGTAAATAATATGTACAACAATATGGAAATAGATTGAGGAAATAAAAAAGATTTTATAATTCAATCATCAATTCAAAAAATAAGGAGACGGGTTTGTTATAGAACTCTTGGAAGGAGAGGAATAGGAAATTAATTATTTTTAGTGTTAAATAAATAAATATTAATGTTAATGTTAAGAAAAAAGAAAAAAAGATAGCTGGTTTATACAGGACTCTTCATGACTTTGGTGCATGATGCAATGGTTAAATTTAAATCCAAAACCTTTGGGAGGGTATTTTCGGAATATGCAAAAAGTAAAAAACACTTATCAGGCTTCTTCAGACTTTTAAAATAGTAATGGATTTAATATATAAATAATATATTTATTATATAATTTAAATAAAGGTAAATGAGCTTAATATTCAAGTTCGAACTCGACTCGTTTAATAAAACAAACGAGCCTGAGCCGAGCCAGTTCATGAATAACTCAGTTCATTTGCAACCCTTCGGAAGGAGTGTGCACGGTGCAGTTTGGTACTGTTTGAGGATAAAATTATAAATCAAATTGTGAATAGCAGATTGACAAATAATCAAACCATGATTTGAGTGGATTTGACGGTTTCAATTTATTAGTTGATTGAAGAATAATTTTAAATAATTATCAAGTATTTGTATATATAAATACTGATTTGCATAATATTTTCACATACAGTCCCGTTTTGTAGCTCGAAAAAGTTGAGGCTCGAAATGGCTCGAATAGCAAAACGACGTCGTTTTGCTTTTTTTTTTTTTTTTTTCTCTGTTCTGAAATAGAGAGAGGATGAAGAAGAAGAAGAAAAGATGGAGCAGGGGGACACACAACATCATCATCATCATCATCATCATCAAACACAACACACAGATCTACCACAACAAACCAAACAAATCAAAATTAAACACATATTTTCAAAAACACAGATTTTCAAAATCAAACACAGATCTACACAACATCATCATCATCAAACACAGATTTTCAAAATCAAAATCAAAAAAAAAAAAAAAAAACGTCCATCACAGAACTCGCACCGTCCATCAAACACAAATTTTCAAAATCAAAATCAAAAAAAAAAAAAAACCGTCCATCACAGATCTCGCACCGTCCATCACTGTCTCGCACTGTCGTCGTCCATCACCGTTACCGTCGCTATCGTCGCACCGTTGCCATCGCCTTTGCCTATCGCCATCTCTCTCTCTCTCTCTCTCTCTCTCTCTCTCTCTCTCTCTGTGTTCGCCATCGCCTTCTCTCGCTTTCTCTCACTCTCTCTTCCTCCCTCCCCGTTTCAGATACAAAAGAGAAAGAAGAAAAGTAAAAAAAAAAAAAAAAAAACGACGTCGTTTTTCGATTCGGGCCAATCGAGCCTTACACATTTCGAGCTACCAGCTATTTCTCTTTCACATATATGACACTAACTAATTTTTCATATATATAACACCAATTTGCAATAAATTCATATCTTAAATTTCTTTCACATTTATTTTTACTTTGTTTTTTTCATTAGAGATAATATATATATATATATATGTATTAATTATAGCAATGGGAGATGGTTTCAAATGCGTATTATAAATTTCAAACTATGGATCAAACTAATATGCGGTTAGTGAATGGATCAGTATGAATTGGGTATTTTAACAGATTATATGGTATTATGCATAACCCTAACAGTATGTGGAGGGAAAATAAAATTATAAAAAAATGGAATTTGTTTTTTAATTACATAAAGAACATAATGTACAAAAATAAGGGTGAGTTGCTAATAGCGGCCTATTTTGGGAATAAGGTTAAAAGCTAGTTTATTATTTTTTGGCTTTTTTAGGTCACAACATCTCTCTACTTTTTTACATATTTTTTTAAAAAAATAAAAAAAAACTAAAAAGTCAGTTTTTAACCTACTTTTCAAAATGCGCAAGTATCATACAAGCCTTGTTTGGTTTGTGTTTTGAGAGTATGGGAAGAGGGTTGGGTTAAAATAGCACACTAAAAGATAAAATATACTAAAATAGTCAATAAGATAAAAAATCACATCCAACCCATAATCATTTTATTTTTTCTCTCACAACTATCAAATCAACTACATAAAAAAAGTCAACCAACTTCCCAAACATAATTTTTTTAGTCAGATCAAAATAGTAAAAAAAAATCAAATATTCAACTAAAATAGCCAACTTCCCAAACAAGACCATTATTTCAAAAATAATTTTCTGAAGAGAGTTTAGAAAATTTAAAAATTTATATGATTGTATATTTTGAAAATAGTTTGGGAGCTTTGGAGTTTGGGATGATTTGATATTTTTTTTATAAGGGAAAATTAGTGAAATATCTCTCTCCAACTTTGTATAGTAGTAGAGGTCCAAGTTTTTTTTTTATTTTTATTAGCTAAGGTCCTTCAACATTTTCACAGAGAAAATTCGACTTAGAGAAATTTTGCACGACTCAGAGAAATTTTGAAATTTTTCTGTGAAATCTAAGAAATTTCACCTGACTCAAAGAAATTTTAACCCCGACTCAGAGAAATTTCAAAATTTATCGGGTATGATCACTGAGAAATTTTGAAATTTTTTGTGAAATCATAAAAATTTCTCTAAGTCGAAGCAAAATTTTTCTGAGTCGAACAAAATTTCTCTGAGTCAAATTTTTCTTTGAAGAAATGTTGAGGGACCTTAACTACTATGAAAATATTGTATATCCTTTATCTTATAAAATCTTAATATTAGGGATCTTAAAAAAAATTCCTCTTTTTATAATTAAATAGAGGAGTGTGAGAGACAAAGTAATTAAAAAGTAATTTAACACAATTGTGAATCAAATTCTTTCACTAATCATAATACACTTAAAATATTACTTGACCATGCCTTAAAATTCTTGAATAACTTCTTCTTGTTTGCTGTTATGCAGGAGTAGGGGTGTAATTTTGGCCCCACCCGGCCCAGCCTAGGCCGGCCCACAGGCTAGAAAACTACACCCAGGTCCAAGCCCAAGCCCAGGGGTATTCAGGCTTTAGGCGGGCTAGTGGGCCAGGCCGTTGGGCCTGGGCCTGGGCCTAGGCTCAGGCTTTGGACGGGCCTAAACAAATTTTTTTTAATTTTTTTAACCAAAATTTTATTATATTTCATTAAAAATAACACTGGGCCTTGGATTGGGCGGGCCGGGCCTCGGGTCGGGCTTTTGAGTGGACCTTGAGCGGGCCAATGAGTCAAACCGGGCTTCAAAACGTGGCCTAGGCCTAGGCCCAAGATCTCGGGCTAGGCTTGGACCCAAACCTAAACGGGTTGAGCCCACCCCGAGCTGCGAGCAAGCTTCGGGCCACCCACGGGCCATGGGCCACTTTTACACTCCTATGTAAGAATGTAAAAATAACCCGTGGCCCGTAGACGGCCCGGCCCATTTAGGCCCAAGCCCAGCCCAACCCAAGCCCAAGCCCAAGCCCATGGACCTGGGCCATCGTTTTGAAGCCCAGCTCGATCCATGGGTCTGGCCAGCGCCCCAGCCCATCCACCCGATTAAGGCCCACTCAAGGCCTAATTCACCCAAGACCCAGTGTCTTTTTTAGTGGAAAATAATAAAATTTTGAAAAAAAAAAAAAAAAATGGTCAGGCCTGCCCAAGATTGAGGCCAAGTCCAGGCCCGCCCCGTCGGATTGGGCCTAATTTTTTGGCCCAGCCCGAATTTTGGCAAGAACCCGCGAGGCCCGACATGGGCCGAGCCAAGCCAGATTTACACCCTTACTATTATGGCACCTCATGCTCTCGGGTCGGGCCAGATTTCTACCCCTACTGTTATGGCACCTCATGCCCTCAAGTTTGACACTCTCTGTCTTAAGTACGACTTTTAATATCTTATATCGTACTATTTTTAATGATGTGAAATTCTAACATTTTGCCAAAAGATTACAACAATTTCACCAAATAACTTACGCCTATTTTGGTAAGAAAGGGAAAAAAAAAAAGAAAAAAAAAAGAAGCTTATTTTTGGCTTATTTTTAAAAAGTTAGTAGCCAGCTTATTTGAATAAAAAAGCATTTGAAGAATTAAAAATAGGTCAACAAGTAAAATTATCAAAATACCCTCATGTGTGTGAATAAGTAAAAAAAAATAAAAATATAAATAAAAATTCAAGCTTGCATGAGGGTAATATGGTCAATTTACAAATTTGCAAGTGATGTGACACCATATTAAAACAATTTTGAAAAAAAAGTAAAAAATTTACTTATTTCTAATTTTGTGAATAAGTCCAAAAAAAAAAAAAAAAAAAAAGAGAAGCAAAACAATTGCTTCTTTTCATCCTCCCAAAATAGGCCACGATCACTTAACAAAAAATAATACAGTCTAGTTTTTTCATCCTCATCACCAACCAAAAACGATACATAGTTCATTGGTTTATTTATTTATTTATTTTAAATTTTTAAAAATTTATACCAGACTATTTGATAAAAATAATATAAATAAAATTTTAAAACATTTAATTATCTGAAAGTTAAAATATGAATACTTTTGGTTGATTTTTTTTTAATTTTCAACTTATAATAATTTGCATCAAACAGGCTAAATAACAATTATTATTGTGAAAATGACTAAATTTGCAAATTTATTGTATATCATGAAAACAACAAAAAAAAATTATTTGGTGGTCCTAGAGTACGGCCACGTGGTGTCCCCAGAATATTGTGATTGGATGAGGAGATAGGGTCCATCATTTTGTATTAAGTGATTGAGCAATAACAGAAGATATAATATATGATGATTGGTGAAGGTCATA
Organism: Camellia granthamiana; assembly: GCA_036172215.1. Taxonomy (NCBI): domain Eukaryota; kingdom Viridiplantae; phylum Streptophyta; class Magnoliopsida; order Ericales; family Theaceae; genus Camellia; species Camellia granthamiana. The sequence continues at coordinate 30,880,650 of CM069908.1, read as the reverse complement.
AACAGGTGACGTTCCTAGAGCACCAAATAATTTCTCAAACAACAATGATTACATACACAATAATGTTATAAGAATTAAAGTTGAGTACTAAATTTTAGAAATAATCTAACATGTCATCCACACATTGGTTTCGCCTCACTAATCATAGCATTTTTGATAGCTTTATAGTATTTTTTTTAAAACACATTTTATGTACATGTTGAAATGTCATATATTTGCACGCGCACCAAAAAAATAAATAAATAAAAAAGAAATGTCATATTGCAAGGAAATGTTTGGTATAATTTATGTAAATTGCTTATGGTATTTTTTTTTTTAAATTAAGAGTTCGTGTCATATTATTTGATATGACTTTTACTTACAACTTATTAATTATAAATAATTTAAATACAATAAATTGAATAAAACTAATTATTTAAAGGCTAAAAAGAATTATTTTAACTTTTATTTTTTAATTTTTAATTTTTTAATTTGTAATAAGTTATATCAAACAAATCCTAACCCTAAACAAGGTTGGTAGGGGACAGGAAGAATGAAGTGGAACAATTAAGACTTAGAAGAAATAAGAGAAAATTTCATTTTTACTCTTCTATTTTACCTCGATGATGCCTCCAGATTTCGAATAATTTCAATTTTACCTTCAAAGTTTTTGAAATCATATTAATTTTGCCCCTGCCATTATATTTGAAACGGAAAAAGTTAAAACAATTGTATTTTGAACCCAAATTTCAAATGATAGATGCAAATCTATCATTTCCTATCCAAATTCACCATCTTTGTACCTCTACAACTCCGCAGGCCATCATTGCCAGCGGCGACTAGCCCTTCTTCTCCCTCTGCTACTGTAACAACATATGTACCTTAACAACAAAAACCACTACTACAATCAATCCTCACCCAATTTCTGTTGAAACTCTTCACTCCAACAAGCTTTTTCTCTCTCATCTCTTCCTCCAATTCTCATCTCTATCACTTCCCTCAAAACCATGCCTAAGGCCTTGCCTATATCCACCAGAGTCTTGTGAACTAGAAAAACACAACCCAAAAACACTAATGCAAGATATTCAAAACACAACAAAATCCACTAATCGTCAAACTACAAAAAATCAAAATTTAATAAAAATCGTTCAATCAACACTTAATAAAAACCCTCTCAAAAAACTCTAGAAGCCCTTCAAACGGCTTCTGGTAGAAAAATTTCCTAAACAACGCCATTGTTGTTGAGATCTAAAGCAATCACCAGCAAGAACAAACCCTAGAAAAGCTCCAATACAACCACATTGCATCCAAACCCTAGAAATGGTCCAACACAATCCACATTGCTTCCAAACCCAAACCCAAACCCAAACCCATTTTAGCTAAAAAATAGAGGGTCTCAAAATCTCAACACAATCAAATATATATACACATGAAAGAACATATATACAACGTGTAATGATTGGATCACAAAAGATAGTGTGGATTCAGGAACCACCACAAGTGTAACAACCCTGACCTGTGATTAGTTGATCAACCATGATTAAGTATGCCTAATAAGTAATTAAGATGAAATCCTAAGTTAATTACATGTGCATTGCATTATTTGTATTTCTATCTGTCACTCGTAGAAATATCTATTTGAGTTTCCCTTCTGTTTTGTAAATTAAAGGCCTTATCAGTATCCGATCACGAAATTGACTTGATATATGTGTTAGTTGGAATTTTTAGAATATTGTGGTAGGTTTAATTGAAATTTGATTCGGAACGAAATAATTATAATAATTAGTGCTCAATCAAGCTTAATTAATGAATTATTTAATCCAAGCCTATAAAAGGCTTATACACCATCTTGAGTCACTTATTAGTCATTATTTTGAGCCTATACAACGTGAGAGAGAGAGAGAGAGAGAGAGAGAGAGAGAGACCAAGAGTGAGAGTTTGCTATCAACACTGGAGATTGGGAGGAATTTGCTAGAAATTAAAGGAATTGGACTTAGAAACACAAGAATCAAGCTTCTAGCTCTTACCTTGACAAGCCAAGGTAAGAATTCAACCCTTTGATTGTACAATTATGATGTGTAAGACATGAACTCTAGGGAATTAAGTTGGATGATACAAGAATTGAGTTAGAATTGATGAAATTGAGCCATATCTTGCATGCATGCATAATTCTCATAGTTTTGTAGTTGAATTCAAAGAATTTCCGCTTGCATGTCCTTATTTTGGCCTTGGTCTAAGAATTCAACATGTTTTTGAGTTAGGCACCTCATTTGATCATGTTTTGAAAGCTTTGAACTTGCACCTTTACATGCATGATATGTAATGATATGTTTTCACAATTTCAAGTTTGGGTTTTGACCAATTGACAAAGCTTTTGGGCTTAGTTTTGTGACATGATTTTGGAATTCACCATGTTTTATCAGTTTACAAGTGTTTTCATAAGTTTTGGGACCAAAAAGTTGCATTTTGAGGCTTTGAATTTGAGTTTGGAGCTTGGAAAGTGCAATCTAGAAATTCCAGATTATGCTTCTCCACTCAAGCGGCAGAACCTGTGCTCGAGCGTCCACTCTATGATTTTGCACTTCCATTTGAGCGACCAAAAATTAGCTCGATTGTGAAATACATGCTCCCAGAAGTTTACATGTTTTGTAGACCACTCAAGCGACAAGAGTTACGCTCAAACGAGGACCTGAGTCTCACGCTCGAGTGTAGACACCCCATTTTTGACCGACCTTAAGACTCAGACGTCATTGTTTGAGCACTCGATGATTGTGCATGTTTGTGCTTGTTTCAAGTTTCCGGAGTTTTCGGCTAAGTGCCTTGCCTCCGGGCCTCTGAACTCCTTGTGTTTTGGCTTGGTTTGTGGACCATGCCTTGTTGACCTTGCCTAAAGGAAGAGAGGGGTCTGTAGACCACTTTTTGTGGTCGTAGACCACTTTTCTCTCCTATAGGCTAGTTTCCGATTTCTAGAGCCTTCGGTCGCGCGCCTTGTCTCAGGACCGCTTAACTTCTTCCTCTTGGCTTGGTTTTCAGACCATGCCTTGTTGCCTTGGTCTAGAGGGACACAGAGGTCTTGTAGACCACTTTTCGTGGTCATAGACCACTTTTCCCTCCCGTAGACCACTTTTGGTGCCCGTAGACTAGTTTTTGAGGCTTCTGGCTGCGCGCCTTGTCCTGCGGACTCTTGTCTTGCATCCTTTTTGGTTTGTTTTTGGCACAAACCTTGTTTTCCTTGCTTGGAGGGTGGAATAGGGGTTGTAGACTAGTCTCTCTCCCTGAAAACTACTTTTCCTACCTGCCAGCCAGTTTACTGGTCGGCCAACTAGTCTTGGTGGTCTTTGGACCACCAAAAGTGGTCAGCAGCCATGCCACTACCTTGCTTTCTTGGTGCAGACCACCTCTCCCTCCTTGCTGACCACTTGGTCTTCTTGCTGACCACTTTAAGTGGTTGGCCGACCAATGCATGTAGCTGGCCAACCACTTTAACTGGTCGGCAGCTTTCCTGCAGTTTCCTGCAGATATTTTCTTGCCCGCTGTGCCAGTTGTTGGGCACAGAAGGCATCTTCCATACACATTGCTTGGAGCCTAAAGCTTGTTCAATAAGCTTGTTGCATGTTTTTCTATAAAAAGGAGGCCCTCTCTTCCTTCTCCAGGTTCAGAAAATTGCTTAGAGAGCTATACATACACACCTATCTCTATATTGCTCATTTCTCTTCATATTTGTGCCCAAAAGTGCATTTTCTTCACACTTTTGCACACAAATACCTAGTGAAACACCACACTCTTGTTGCTGAGGCACCTTGAGGCTATTTTTGGAGTTTTTGGACTACTTTTGATCCAGGAAGGTTGCTGGAGTTGCTTTCTTGAAGTTGTTTTACAAGGGTAAGTTTCTAACCCCTTAAACCTTGGTTTTTGTTTAAGCTTTTGGCCCTATTTGCATGCTGATTTAGGTCTAACTTTAAACTACAAAAAGCTCTGATTTTAAGTGCTTAACATGTTTGTTTAAGGCTTTGTTGGTGTTGGGGGTGGTCCACCCCCTCTTGTGCCTTGTTTGGCCTTGTTTTGTGCTATCCTTTTAAGCTATTGGGACCACCTCTTTTGGGCCTTCTCACCACTGAAACTCAGAGGAATTTCAGTGGTGGAAAGTGTGTTTTGAGGTCCCAAATAGGAGGGGGTCATCCCCTCTCTTTGTATCTTGGTTATTTGCTTTGTTGGCCTCATGTTTGAGCATGTTTATCTAGCATATATTGGCTTCATCTCAGCCTATTTTTGGCCTTATTTCAGTATGGCATACCTCTGTTTTGGCTTGGTAGAGTCACCTTTTGCATGCTATTTACACTTGTAGTGTATTTCTATTCACTAGCCTAACATGCATCATGCTTTGGATCATCATTCTAGCATGTTTTTGGCTCCACTCCAACAAGCTTTTACTCATGTTTTTCCATGCTTAAGGTCTGATTTATGTTGTTTTGGCCTTGCATGCCTTGCTTTGTATAGCCATAGTGCATTCTAGCTCACTAGCTTTGAGTTTCCAAGCCACTAACATTCATTGCTTAGGCCATTTGCATGATTTGGCATCATTTGTTATGTGATTTCAGTGCATGTGGTGTGGTCATGCCCTCACATCTTTCATTCATTCAATGCTTTGGAGGGTTGGTTCTTTATGCTTTAAAAATGAGCCATTGCGTATGCCATCTTGCCTAGACTTTTGGGCTGCCATATCAGTGTATTTTTGGTTTTGTTTTGCCATGCTACAACTCTGATTTTTATTGGTGAAGTCATCTCATGCTTGGTTTTGGTAGGTGTAGTGTAATCCTCCTTATTGGCCTTACATACTCCATGCTTCATGTCTTCATGCTAGCTTGTTTTGGCTATACTCCATACATGTTTTAGCATCATTTTGACATGTTCTAGGATTGTTTTGGGTTGTCTTGGACTTTTGGTTCATGTATTGCATAGCTGTAGTGCAATTGGCCTTGCTATTCTTGAGTTTTGAGCCTTTTAGTATGCTATGTTTGTGTTCTTTGAATGATTTGGAATCATTTCACACTTGATTTCAGAGCATATAGTGTTGTCACACTTCCATGTTTGTCACTTCTTAATCATATTTGAGAGTTGTGCTCTTATGCTTAGTTGATGAGCCAATGTGTATGCATGCTTATATTGCTTCCGGACTTCATTTTCAGCATGTTTTGGCCATTGTCTTGGTACGCATGAGGCTTATTTGAGGTTGGTCTGGTCCAATGAGTATTGCATTACATAGCCCTTGCATTGCATGTTGTTTGCATTTTATTACATTGCATAATGTTTGCATGTTGTTGCATGCTCATGTTGCATTGCATTGTGTTTGGCATGCTTGAGTTGCATTGCATATGTTTGGGTTGAGTGTCAATCCAAACACGAGAAATGAGGGACATTTCATACTTGAAGTGATGAAACGTGTCTCATTTCTCGGTCGTCGACCCTCTTGATCATACATGATAAAGGTTAAGGCCCTTATGTGTTATTTGTGCATTCATTGACATTGATTTGTGCAAACTTGGCTTATCGGTCATCGTGCATTGCGATGCATGGTTGGTGGCCCGAGAGTTGAGAACTACACTCCGTTGAGCCTAAGAAATGATAGGAAGGGTGGTTGTGCACACATACCTTGCAAATACACTGCCGTGCCCTTTCTTGTTCTCTGTTGCAGTAAAATGGAGTTATGCAGAATTTTTGGTCGGCAGACCAGAAAAAGTATCTGGCCGACCACTTTTCTGGTTTGTAGCATACTTGAGTGGTCTACAGGTGGTCTACAACACTAACAAGTGGTCGGCAGCCTCCCTGGAAGTTCCTATGATAGAATAGAAGCTATCTAGAAGTTTGTGCAGTGATCTGAAAACAAATGCAAACAGAGGCAAGTTGGGGCACGGTGATGGATTTCTGAACGAGGCGATCAAGCATGCATGCATTTCTCACCTCGAGACTCATGTTTTATTGCTTTGTTTAGCTAGTTAGCTATTTGGTTTTGTACCTAATTAGTTAATGTACTTAGCTATTCATTTGTGTAACTAATTAGTTAACTTGTTAGTTAATTAGTTTCATTTTGTAATAGTTAGTTTAATTAGCTTAGATTAGCTAGTTAGCTTATTCTTCAAACCCTCCGTCGAAAGGGCACAAATTTTGTAATAAGTGTGTGTGTGTGTGTGTGAATGTCTTCCAACCCCACGTCTTTCTCCCTTTTATTTACCCGCTTTCAGTGGTTAGTTTTAGGGCATGTTTCAATTAGCATCCTTATGCTAGCATGTTTGCATTCATTCATTTGTATTGCATGCACCGGGCTCGGCACATCATACAAACTGTATTGTATTTCAATACCAATTTGAATACATGTTATCAAGTTACATTCACATGATATCTTAGAATAGCCGAGTCTATCTTAGTTGCATTTTGCATGTGTTGCATTAGGCATTCTTAACATAACTAGGATCATACATGATTACTAACTAGCTTCTGTTTTGACTCGGAGAACACTGTGAGTGCTTACGCTTTAGTATCCTTGCATGTGTGTAAGTGATTGCCATGATTAGCATGCTTGCCATGAGGCTAACTGCTTATGTGTTTAACTGCATGAATGCCTGTGGGTGATGGTTTGATTGCTTGAATTGGGACAATTCATCAAAATGTGAGTTTTAAGCCCACTTGAAGTGGCAAAATCATGTTGTTTTCTAAGCCCACTTGAGGGTGGCAAAATCCGCGTCTTAGCCTACTTGCGAGTAGTAACTTCAAACCATTTTCAAACAAACAAACATGAGATGTTTTGTTCCAACTTGAGCAATTTAGTCTATACTTGTATGTTGTGCGCATCACATAGTAATTCTAGATTAATAACCGGAATAAGAACGCATGCGTTTTCAAAAACAACATATCATGTTAGTAAAGGCCGATCCTTTGATCGGGCGAGCGGGGGTGCTCATTGCATGACCTTCCCCTCTCGTATCCAAGTTCCTGAGCTGAGGCAACTTTGGTGATGACGGACACGTGGCCTTAGGCACGAGTCAGGGTTTCCTAAATTTTCCAAAATAAAATATTTAGATGGCGACTCTGAAATCTGGCAAAGCAGCCTATGTTTGGCAGTTTTTGATTAAAATCGATTTTTCAAAAACGATTTGCCAGATTTGGACTCTTTGGTGATTTATCAGTCTTACATTGCATTTTGTTAGATTAGATTCAGAACCGTGACACAAGTCCGAACTGTAGTAGCTAAGAACCACAATTTGCGCCCTCGCGCGCGGAGCGGAGTTCGGGCGGTCTACATCGAGTGACCGTTGAGCGTCCATCGAGCATGAAAATCACACAACCGGTACTTTTGTAGAGTTTACAGACCGCTCGAGCGACTGAAGTTGCACTCGAGCGACCATTCACATTTTTGAATCTCTGCTCGAACGGAGGAAGTTGCACTCGAGCGAGGACCCTATTTTCAGCAAATTTGCCTAAGTGTTAAACAGCATAATTTGGCATCCTCATTGCATCTTAGGCATTCCTAGGCCATGATTAAGCTATACTAATGAGGATAAGACGTAGAAACACACTAAGAACAAAACGAGTTAAGTATATTCCGAGAGTGTGTTTCAAATGTGTATCTGTTATGTGTCTATGTAAGTCAAGCGCCATAAACCATTTGACTAGTCTGCTCTGTCTGTCTGCACTCGGAGCCATCTGTGAGTAATAACTTAGTAAAGCTATGTTCAACTTTATTTATTTTCTGTATGATGAAATAAGATCTATTTTCTGAAATGTTATGTTCAGTACAATGAATGATTATTCAATTTCTAACATGTATTCGTGGCATCCTTAGCACCATGTGACATCTGTTAGCTGTTACCCGGTATCGAAGGTTCCATTATGGAACTTCTTATATCTGTAATCCGTTACCCTTACCGGAGGCTCCATCATCGAGTTCAGCATATCTATTATCTGTTACCCGAATCTGGAGGTTCCTTTATGGAACTGGTTACTCATAATCACCATCTATTCTGCATCTATTTTGTATCTGCACTGTTAGTGCTAATGGATATACTACGTATGATTAAGCATGAACTCTGATTTCTGTATATGATTCGAACAAGAATATGAATATGAACATGATTCTGTTTCTAAAATTGAATTCTGATTTTTGAATCTGGTATGGACATCGTTCATTAAAATCTTTATTCTGTTATTATTCACTGGGCTCCCGCTCATTATTTATTTTATGTATGTAGGTGAGCAAGCGCGTGACCAGGCCTAAGCTGCTGCCTGGAAAATTTTTGGAGTCGGCCAGCCACCGTGCCTCTTGAGGAGGTTCCCATGTATAGAAGTCGAGTTTTGTGGACCATGTCAAGGGTTATTTTGCGTATCATGCTAAGAACGTTTATGTTTTGTCCTGTCTTGTTTATCTGCATACTGGGCTAAGTCCCTTTTTAGATGCTTGCATGGTGTTACGAGACTTATGTGGACATGACATCTTATGTGTATATATTATAAAGTTTCAAATTTATGTCCCATGTATATCTACACAGCTCTATGGACTATGTATATTTGGTGTATTTGCTTCCGCAGCCCCTAATTATATGTTATTCAGTTAAGAGGCCTTTGGTAATCCAAGGATTACTGGCCGGTTACGATGCTAAACCTATAGAGGCGGGTTTGGGTCATGATAACAAGAATCAATTTTGCTGGGGCTCTAAGGAATACTTTTTTTCTTCTTTTTTCTTGAAAATGTCTTGACATTCACACTTAATCTTAGAAAGACTTGGCTTTCAATGGGGGAAACCAAAGCTATGGTAGAGAAAGAAAGCAGAGGGGAAGGTGGAGAGAGAAGATTGAAGGGTCAGATGTGGAATTTGTTGGGGAAATTAAGGAATAGTGGAAATATAGAAAGATCTCAGGCTTGTCTTGTTGGTATCTGTTTTGTTGTGTGTCTTGTGTATTGTTATTTGGTGATTTTTTTTCAATGATTTTGGTGATAAGGTAATAACATAACGTGTGTTCATGGGCAATATAGGCAAGGCCTTAGGGAGGAGGAAGGTTAGCCGCGATTAGCGGTGGTGATCAGTGGAGTTGTAGAGGTGCAAAGAAGAGAGAGGACGAGTTTGCATCTATCATTTGAAATTTGGAGTCAAAATGCAATTTTTTTTAACCTTTTCCATTTCAAATGTGGCAGCAGAGGGCAAAATTGATACGATTTCAAAAAATTTGGAAATAAAATTAAAATTATTCAAAATCTAGAAGTATAATTGATTATTGAGACAAAGTATACGGGTAAAAATGAAATTTTCCCAAGAAATGGTAAAAGGCTTCATTCTCAATGCATATGACTAACACCTTTCATAAATATTAGGAAATGATTAAGATGCTCTGCAAGCATACCTAAATAAAGATAGGGGAAAAGAAAATTTAAATGCAAAACTTTATCTAGTAATAAGGATGGTCATCGGCTTGATAGTCTGTCCAACCTACTTAGTTCAATTCGATATTTTTAAGATTTAGGAAAAATATTTAGTCTACAAGACCGCGGATTGGACAAAATTTTTAAGCCCATTTAATTTTTAGGCAAAGCTTTGGATACAAAATTTTAACCCAGCCCAGTCTGACCTGCCCATTTAGAAAATAGTAATTTTAATTTTTATATTATTTGGTTACAAAATAAATTAAAAAAATAATAAAAGATACAGAAAAATACATATATATACTTCTTTTGATAACTTAAACTAAAACACTTCTTACAATATTATATTTATTTTATAATTAAGTTTTATTAATATTTTAAATTTAAATAATTTAGAGATTTTAAATAATTTAATAACCCTTCAAAATGAAAAATAAATAAATTAATTAATAGTTCATATTTATTGTGTTAAGTGTGTGGACTTGGGATTTAGACAATTTTTTTTTAAGATCAGGCTTGGGATGACTAGGTTAAGCTTGATGTCAGGCTAGGCTGGGTTTAAAATAACACACTCTTACTATATAATGTCGACTTAGCCCGAACCAAACCTAGCCCAACCCAATGTTTGTCCACTCCTATCTGGTACCCACTATTATTTTTTGTTTTCATGTTTTAGGAAGGATAAATAATAAATTTTGTACAAAAAGCTCCAAAAGATCCAAAAAAGACATCTTACTACTGTTTCTTCAGTTTGGTTTGAAGTTTTCAAATATAATTTTATGAGTTTTTAATTTGCACTTTTTTACTATTTATTATTACAACCCCGGTTGGTAGCTCGAAATTCGTGGGTCGAAACGTGGCTCGACGCCAAAACGACGTCGTTTTGGCGTCGTTTTTTTTTTTTTTTTTTTCCTGTGTTTAATCAGGGGAGAAGAAGAAGAAGGGAGGGGGGAGAAGGAGAAGAAAAAGAAGAAGGGAGGGGGGGAGAAGAAGAAGAAGGGAGGGAGGGAGAAGAAGATCGGGAGGAGGAGGAAGGAGGGAGGGGAGGGGGCCATAAAAATTGGCTGGAGGAGGAGGCGGGGCTGCGGCATCGGCAGAGGCGACGAGCGGCGAGGCGTCGGCAGACGGCGAGGCGACGAGGACGGAGGCACAGGAGGACGGCGAGGTCGTCGGCAGAGGCGGCGGCGAGCGTCGGCAGAACCAGGGCAGAACCAGGGCGAGGCGATGAGGACGGCTTGGCGACGGCGTCGGCGAGGCGAACCAGTCCTCTCTCCCTCTCTTCTCTGCTCTCCCTCTCTTCTCTCCCTTCGAAAAATTCGGGCCATTCGACCCTCGAAATTTTCGAGCTACCGTTGATTTTCCTTATTATTAATTATTTTTATTTTTTTAACTTCGTAGATCCACTTAATATGGATACAATTAAAAAATACAAAATTTATGTAAAAATCTTTCAAAAAATTTCATATCAATTTCTATTTTCATGGTTTTCTAATAAAGAAAAAAATATTAATAATTCAAAACGTTACAAAATGTGCCCACAAATTAGTTTTTAGTTGAAGCAATTTACGTTTCACCTCCCCATCTGATAACATAAAAGGATATTTCAACATTTGAGTCTTCACATTCAAAACCAATTTCTCAAAAAAATTTGAAAATTTCAAAAAAAACATTCGAACAAAAACTATTATGTGAACTTGATCAAAATTTAGAGGTGCCAATAATTTTAGTAGTATTTGTCTATAAACCAGTTATTGGTACAAATAACACAAATAAATATAGAGGGCTATTATTTACTCTTATTTTTTACTTTGGACCTCCTATTTCTTTGGTCACCCACCTTCCAAAATTGCTCATCACCTATATTTCTTTGGACCCCTACCATATTCCCAACTTTACCCTCTTTCTTTGCACTTCGACCCTTCTCACCTCCTTTTCTTTGATAGACCCTCTATTTCTTGCCACTGCCACCCCTCCAATGACCCATTACACACTCGCCCACCACTCCCGTCCCTCTCTACCACCTCCTTTGCATCTCATTGCCACCAAAGTCACATCTCTGGTGGCTCTCCTGAACCCTCCATTCGTGACCACCGCCCCTTTTTGTAATCTAACCTAGAACTTTTTCGATAATCTATGAACAACAAACCACTACCATTTGTTCGGTGGTATATTTTCAAACTTTTGCCATTTGTTTGGTGGTCTATATTGCCCAAATCTAGTTCGGCAATCTATGATCGAACCACCACCATTTGTTCAGTGATATACGTCTGAACTAACACCATTTGTTCGGCACTGATTTTTCGAATAAGGCGCAACAATTTCAATCTCTCTATATCTATATCCCTTTCATTGTCAATTTCTCTTTGTTCCAGTCTAAGGTCGTAAGGATGTGCGATGTGATTGCTATGGTCGAGGTTACAACGTGGACACCACGATAGCGAGAATCGTCAGTAGGAAAGAATAAGGCGAGGGTTGTATCGATGATAGGGTTGTTGGAAAGTAAAAGGGTATTACTGTGGAAAGAGAGGTTGCTGGTGGGAAAGTATGAGGGAGATTGCCAGAGGGTGTCACTAGAAAAGTTGTCGATCGGAGTGGAGGTGGAGCGGGATTAAGGTTAGGGTTAGAGTTTAAGAAAGGAATGATGGGGAGAAAATTGAAAATTGATATTGGGACAAAATTATAATTAAAAAATTTAGAAGAGTTAGGAGTTCAAAGTAAAATTTGATATATTTAACGGTTATTGATTAAAATTCAATTATTGAATAGTTACCACTGTATACAACTTAGTAAATGGAGCTAATGACTTAGTGTTCAATTTTTGTGTCTTGGTCAAATTACACACATCTCGACTAATCCTGAGAGACATATCTCATCATCCACTTACGAGGGCTCCATCTAAAGACAGAACAAACACATTGTATGAAGTGGCTTTAAGGAGCTTTATTGTCGTTAGTGAATATTGAACCTGAGACATAGAAGGGAGCATACCTTCAGGTCTAAGCTATGCCCACTAGGCCAACCCTTTTAGGTTGACTTAGGAAGTGTTTGATAACTTAATTTATCACTTAAAACTGAATGTATGAATGTATTAAGTGATAATCAATTAAGCCTGATATGTTCAAAAAAAAAAAAAAAAAATTATGCCCATTTGATAACCACAATTAATATCACTTAAAAATTTAAATGCATTTTAAAATATAGGTTAAAATTTAAGAAAATTTTAAGTCATATGAAACTTGTTTAATTCTGACTGAATTTATAAATATTAAACATAAGTATTAGTATATATTATTATAATCTCACCATTACCACCATGCTACCGCCGCCACCGCCACTATTATCATCCCACCATAACCACAACCATGCCACCGTCACCACCATTGCTATCACCACCACCACCACCACCCACTACTGTGACACCCCGAATTAAATGCGACAAACCATCCATTACGATAAGTAGAGAACAATGCGAATCAAAAGTATAATATTTTTCCATTACATAAGACTCAGTTGTACAAAAGGGTGACACATGCGAATATACATTCATAAGTCCTAACCCTGAATCCATCGCATGCGTCAACAACAACAACTATGTGAAATATAAGTTAAACAGATAATAGAAATGCCCTGAAGGCTACAACTTTACAAGACTGTACTTGGTTACATCAAAATGGATTTAAATCCAATACAGATAAAGCCCTAAGTTTGTACAAAATATTAACGAGTAAACAAAATGAAGCTCTTGCTCTAATCCTCCCAAGCTACTGCCTTGGCAGAGGTATCTCACTAACACTTGAAAATGCTTTTCCCATATAGGGTGAGCCAAAACCCAATAGAAATAATCCAACACAACATATGAATCTTAACAAAGATATAAGGGTGAAATGCATATGCAATGCCCATGCCAAAACGTTCTACATTTCTTTCCTAAAAATTGTGCCATGCTCAGTTTATATCAC